>JAVLSZ010000017.1:58799031-59399031 GCA_032313775.1 Urocyon cinereoargenteus
AACCCGTACCCAAACGGTTAACCTAACCCGTACCCTAACACTAACCCAAACCCGTACTATAACCCTAACTGTAACTCTAACCCGCAGCCTCAACTTAACCTAACCCTAACCCAAACCATAACCCTTAACGTAACCTAACCCTAACCCATACCCTAACCTAACCCTAACCTTAAACATAACCCTAAACTGTCCCCTAACCCTAAAACTAACCCGTAACCTAACCCCAACCCTAACCCTAAGCAATACCCTAACACTAACCCTAACCCTAACCCTGACCCTAAACCTAACCCTAACCCTTACACTAAACCTAACCCTAACCCGCACCCTAAACCTAACCCTAACCCGTACCCTAACACTAACCCGTAACCTAAACCTAACCCTAACACTAAGATTAACCCGTACGCTAAACCTATCCCATACCCTAAACCTAACCCTAACCCGTATCCTACCCCTAAACCTAACCCTAAGCCTAACCCGTACATTAACCCTAACCCTAACCCTAACACTAACCCTACCCGGACTCTAACACTAACACTAACCCTAAATCGTAGCCTAACCCTAAACCTAACCTTAACCATAACCCTAACACTAACCCTAAACAGTACTCTCACCCTAACCCTAACCCTAAACCTAACCGTACTCTACCCTAGCCTAACCCTAACCCGTACTGTAACCCAAACCGTACCATAAACCTCACCCTAAACCATACCCTAACCCTAACCCTAACTCGTACCCTAACCCTAACCCTAACCCTGACCCTAACCCTAACCCTATCCTGTACCCTAAACCTAACTTACCCTAATCCTAACCCGTACCCTAACCCGTACCCTAAACATAACCCTAACCCGTACCCCAACCCTAACCCTAACCCTATCCCAATCCGTTCACTAACCCTAAACCTAACCCTAACACTAACCCTAACCATACTCTAACCCTAACCCTAACCCTATCCGTACACTAACCCTAACCCTAACCCTAACCCTAACCCTAACCCTAACCCTAACAGTACTCTAAACCTAACCCTAAACCTAAACCTAACCCTAACCCGTACTCTAACCCTAACCCTTACCCTAACACTAACCCTTACCCTAAGCCTAAACCTATCCCGTAACCTAACCCTAAACGTAACCCTAACCCTTACCCAAACACTAACCCTAACACGTACCCTAACCCTAACCGCACACTAAACCTAACCCTAACCCTAGACCTAACACGAACACTAAACCTATCCCGTACCGTAACCTTAACCCTACCCTAACACTAAGCCTAACCCTAACCCTAACCCTAACCCGTACACTAACCCTAACCAGAACCCTAGCCCTAACCCTAACCCGTACTCTAACCCTACCTGTAGCCTATCCCTAACATTCACCCTAACCCTTACCCTAACGCGTAACTAAACGGTAAAGCTAACCCGTACCCTAACACTAACCCAAACCCGATTCTAACCCTAACACTAACCCGCACCCTAAACTTAACCCTAACCCTAACCCAAACCATAACCCTTAACCGTAACCTAACCCTAACCCATACCCTAACCCTAACGCTAACCTTAACCATAACCCTAACCCGTACCCTAACACTAACCCTAACCCTAAACCTGACTCTAAAACTAACCCTAACCCTTACACTAACGCGAACCCTAACCCTAACCCTCACCCATACCCTACCCTACCCGTAGCCTAACCCTAACCCTACCACTCACCCCTAACCCTAACCCTTACCCTAACCCATACCAAAACGGAAAACCTAACCCGTACCTTAACACTAACCCAAACCCGTACTCTAACCCTGACCCTATCCCTAACCCGCAGCCTAAACTTAACCCTAACCCTAAACCAAACCATAACCCTTAACCGTAACCTAACCCTAACCCATACCCTAACCCTAAACCTAACCCCAACCTTAACCCTAACCTGTACCCTAACCCTAACCGTAACCTTAACCGTAAACCTGACCCGTACCAAACCCTAAAACTAACCCGTACACTAACCCCAACACTAACCCTACCCCGTTCCATAACCCTATGCCTAACGCTAACCCGGACCCTAAACATAACCCTAAACTGAACCCTAACCCTAAACTTAACCCTAACCCGTAACATAACCCTAACCCTAACCCGTACCCGAAACCTAACCCTAACTCGTACCCTAACCCTAAACCTGACCTAACCCTAACCGTACCCTAAACCTAACCCGTACCCTAAACCTAACCCTAACCCTAACTCTAACCCATATCCTAAACCTAACCCTAACCCTAACTCATACCCTAACCCTAACCCTAACCCTGACCCTAACCCTAACCCTAACACGTACCCTAAACCTAACCCATACCCTAACCCTAACCCTAAACGTAACCCTAACCCTAACCCGTACCCAGACCGAACCATAACCCTTGACCTAACCGATACCCAACCCTATCTTGTACCCTAAACCTAACCATAACCCATACCCAAACCCAAAAGTAACCTTAACCCATACCCTAGCGCTAAACCTAAACCTAACCCTAAGCCTAACCCGCACCCTAAACCTAAACGTAACCCTAACCCTAACCATAACCCTTACCCGTACCCTAACCCTAACCCATAACCTAACCCTAAACCTATCCTTAACCATAACCCTAACCCTAAAACTAACCCGTACCCTAACCCCAACCCTAACCCTAACCCGTACCATAACCTTATCCCTAACCCTAAACCTGACCCTAAACCTAACCCTAACCCGTACCCTAACGCTAACCCGCATCTAAACCTAAACCTAAACCGTACCCTAAACCTAACCCTAACCCTAACACTATCCGTACACTAACCCTAACCCTAAACCTAACACTAAACCTAACCCGTACTCTAACCCTAAACTTAACCCTAACCCGTAGCCTAACCCTAACCCTAACCCTAATCGTACACTAAACCTAACCCTAACCCTAACACTAACACTAACCCTAGCCCGTACTCTAACCCTAAACCTAACCCTATCTCTAAACCTAACCCCTACTATAACTCTAACCCTAACCCTTACCCTAAACCTAACCCTAACCCGTACTCTAACACTATCCCATAGCCTAACCCTAACTCTAACCCTAACCCCTAACCCTAACCTTAACCCTTACCCTAACCCGTACCCAAACGGTATACCTAACCCGCACCCGAACACTAACCAAACACGTACTCTAACCCTAACCCTAACCCTAAACCACACCCTAAACTTAACCCTAACCATAACCATAACCCTTAACCGTACCCAAAACCTAACCCACACCCTAACCCTAACCCTAACCTTAACCATAACCCTAACCCGTACCCTTACCCTAAAACTAAACCGTACCCTAAACCCAACCCTAACCCTAACCCGTACCATAACCCTATCCCTAACCCTAAACCTGACCCTAAACCTAACCCTAACCCATACACTAACCCTAACCCGCAACTAAACCTAACCTTAACCCGGAACCTAACCCTAACTGGTAACCTAAACCTAACCCTAACCCTAAACTTAACCCAGACACTAACCCTATCCCGTACCCTAAACCTAACCCTAATCCGTACCCTAACCCTAACCCTAAACCTAACCCTATCCGTGCACTAACCCTAACTCTAACCCTAAAACTAACCCTAACCCGTACTCTAAACCTAACCCTAACCCTAAACCTAACCCTAACCCGTACTCTAACCCTAACCCTTACCCTAACACTAACCCTTACCCTAACCCTAAACCTAACCCTTAACCTAACCCTAAATGTAACCCTAACCCTTACCCAAACCCTAACCCTAACATGTACCCTAACCCTAACCCTAACACTAACCCTAACCCGCACACTAAAGCTAACCCTAAACCTAGACCTAACACGTAGACTAACCCTATCCCGTACCATAAACTTTACCCTAGCCCGTACCGTAACCCTAACACTAACCCTAACCCTAACCCTAACCCTACCCTAACCCGTACACTAACCCTATCCCAAACTCTAACCCTAACCCTAACCCGTACCCTAACCCTACCCGAAGCCTAACCCTAACAATACCCCAACCCCTAACCCTAACCCTAACCCTTACCCTAACCCGTACCCAAACCGTAAACCTAACCCGTATCCTAACACTAACCCAAACCCGTACTCTAACCCTAACCCTAACCCTAACCCGCACCCTAAACTTAACCCTAACCCTAACCCAAACCAAATCCTTTAACCGTAACCTAACCCCTAACACATAACCTAACCCTAACCCTAACCTTAACCATAACCATAACCATTACCCTAACCTGTACCCTAACCGAAATCTAACCCATGCCCTAAACCCAAACCTAACCCCAACCCGTACCCTAACACTAATCCTAACCCTAACGTGACCCTAAACCTAACCCTACCCCTAAAACTAACCCTGACACTAACCCTAACCCACACGCTAAACTTAACCCTAACCCGTACCCTAACCCTAACCCTAATCCTAACACTAACACTAACCCGTACTCTAGCCCTAACCCTAACACTAACTTTAACCGTACTCTAACCCTAACCCTCACCATAACCCTAACCCGTACTGTAACCCTAACCCGTACCATAATGCTAACCCTAACCCGTTCCCTAACCCTAACCCTAATTCATACCCTAACCCTAAACCTAACCCTAACAGATACCCTAAACCTAAACCGTACCCTAACCCTAAACCTAACCGTAACATGTACCCTAAACATAAACCTAACCTGTACCCTAAACCTAACCCTAATCCTAACCCTGACCCTAACCCTAACCCTAACCCGTACCGTAACACTAAAACTTACCCTAACCCAAAACGTAACCCTAACTCGTACCCAAACACTAACCCTAACACGTACCCTAGCCGTCACCCTAACCCTAACCCTAACCCGCACATTAAACCTAACCCTAACCCTAGATCTAACAGGTACACTAACCCTATCCCGTATCGTAACCTTAACCCTAACCCGTACTGTTACCCTAACACTAACCCTAACCCTAACCCTAAACCTAACCCTAAACCGTACACTAACACTAACCCGAACCCTATCCCTAACCCTAACGTGTACCCTAACCCTACAAATAGCCTAACCCAAACTCTAACCCTAACCACTAACCCTAACCCTAACCCTAACCCTTACCCTAAACCGTACCCAAACAGTAAACCTAACCCATAACCGAACACGAACCCAAATTCGTACTCTAACCCAAACCCTAACCCGCGCCTAAACTTAAAACTAAACCTAACCCAAACCATAACCCTTAACCGTAACATAACCCTAACCCATACCTTAACCCTAAACCTAACCTTAACCGAAACCCTAACCCGTACCCTAACCCTAAAACTAACCCGTACCCTAACCCCAAACCTAACCCTATCCCGTACCCTAACACTAACCCTAACCCTAACCCTGACCCTAAACCTAACCCTAACCCTTAACTAACCCTAACCCTAACCCTAACCCTCACCTATACCTAACCCTAACCCGTACCCTAACCCTAACCCGTAACCTAAACCTAACACTAACCCTAAACTTCACCCGTATGCTAAACCTATCCCGTACCCTAAATCTAAACCTAACCCATACCCTAACCCTAACACTAACCCTAAACCTAACACTAACCCTTAACCGTATTCTAACCCTAACCCTAACCCTAAACCTAACCCTAACCCAAACTCTAACCCTAACCGTAAACTTAAACTGTACGCTAAACCTATTCCATACCCTAAACCTAACCCTAACCCATACACTAACCCTAACCCTAACCCTAACCCTAACTCTAAAACCGTACTCTAAACCTAACCCTAACCCTAAACCTAACCCTAAACCCAACTCTAACACTAACCCGTACCCTAACACTAACCTTAACCCTAACACTAACCCTAACCCTAACCCTCACCTATACCTAACCCTAACCCGTACCCTAACCCTAACCCGTAACCTAAACCTAACACTAACCCTAAACTTCACCCGTATGCTAAACCTATCCCGTACCCTAAACCTAAACCTAACCCATACCCTAACCCTAACACTAACCCTAAACCTAACACTAACCCTTAACCGTATTCTAACCCTAACCCTAACCCTAAACCTAACCCTAACCCAAACTCTAACCCTAACCGTAAACTTAAACTGTACGCTAAACCTATTCCATACCCTAAACCTAACCCTAACCCATACACTAATCCTAACCCTAACCCTAACCCTAACTCTAAAACCGTACTCTAAACCTAACCCTAACCCTAAACCTAACCCTAAACCCAACTCTAACACTAACCCGTACCCTAACACTAACCTTAACCCTAACACTAACCCTAACCCTAACCCGCACCTAAACTTAACCCTAAACCGTACCCTAACCCTAACCCGTAACCTAAACCTAACCCTAACCCTAAACTTAACCCGTACGCTAACGTATCTCGTACCCTAAACCTAACCCTAACCCGTACCCTAACCCTAACCCTAACCCTATCCGTACACTAACCCTAACCCTAACCCTAAACTAACACTAAACTTAAACCATACTATAACCCTAACCCTAACACTAAACCTAACCCTAACCCAAACTCTAACCCTAACCCGTACCCTAACACTAAACCTAACCCTAACACTAACCCTAACCTGTACTACAACCCTAAACCTAACCCTAACCGTAACCCTAACCCTAACCCGTACCCTAACCATAACCTGTAACCTAAACCTAACCCTAACCCTAAAATTAACCCGAACGCTAACCCTATTTCGTACCCTAAACCTAACCCTGACCCGTACCCTAACCATAACCCTAACCCTATCCGTACACTAACCCTAACCCTAACCCTAACACTAACACTAACCCTAACCCGTACTCTAACCCTAAACCTAACCCTAACCCGGACTATAACCCTAACCCTAACCCTAACCCTAAACCTAACCCTAAGCGGTACAGTAAATCTAACCCGTACCCTAACCCTAACCCTAATACTAACCCTGACACTGACCATACCCTAAACCTAACCCTAAACCATCCCTAACCCTAACCCGAACCATAAACCTAACCCTATCCCTTGACCTAACCCGTACCCAACCCTATCCTGTAACCTAACCCTAACCCAAACTCATACCCAATCCCTAACAGTAACCCTAACCCATACCCTAGCCCTAACCCTAACTCTAAACCTAACCCTAACCCGCACCCTAAACCTAAACCTAACCCTAACCCTAACCATAATCCTTACCCGTACCCTAACCCTAAGCCATACCCTAACCCTAAAACTAAACTTAACCGTAACCCTGACCCGTAATCTAACCCTAAAACTAACACATTCCTTAACACCAACCCTAACCCTAACCCGTACCCTAACCCTAACCCTAACCCTCACCTACCCCTAACCCTAAGCTGTACCCTAACCCTAAACCCTAACCTAAACCTAACCCTAACCCTAAACCTAACCCGAATGCTAACCCTATCCCGTACCCTAAAACTAACCCTAACTCGTACCCTAACCCAAACCCTAACCCTAACCCTAACCCTATCCGTACACTAACCCTAACCTGAACCCTAAACCTAACACTAACCCTAAACCATACTCTAACCCTAAACCTAACCCTAAACCTAACCCAAACCCGTACTCTAACCCTAACCCGTACCCTAACACTAACCCTTACCCTAACCCTAAACCTAACCCGTACCCTAACCCTACACGTAACCCTAACCCGTACCCAAACCCTAACTCTAACACGTACCCTAACCCTAACCCTAACCCGCACACTAAATCTAACCCTAACCCTAGACCTAACACGTAAACTAAACCTATCCCGTACCGAAACCTTAACCCTAACCCGTACCGTAAACCTAACACTAACCCTAAGCCTAACCCTAACCCTAACCCTAACCCTAACCCGTACACTAACCCTAACCCGAATCCTAACCCTAACCCATACCCTAACCCTACCCGTAGCCTAACCCTAACTCTAACCTAACCCCAAACCCTAACCCTAACCCTTACCCTAACCCGTATCCAAACGGTAAAACTAACCCGTACCCTAACACTAACCCAAACCCGTACTCTAACCCTAATCCTAACCCGCACCTTAAACTTAACCCAAACCCTAACCCAAACCATAACCCTTAACCGTAACCTAACGCTAACCCATACCCTAACCCTAACCCTAACCTTAACCATAACCCTAAACTGCACCCTAACCTTAAAACTAACCCGTAACCTAACCCCAACCCAAACCCTAACCCGTACTCTAACACTAACCCTCACCCTAACCCTGACCCTAAACCTAACCCTAACCCCTACCCTAACCCTAACCCGTAACCTAAACCTAACCCTAACCCAAAAGTTAACCCATACGCTAACCCTATTCCGTACCCTGAATCTAACCCTAAACCGTCTCCTAACACTAAATCTAACCCTAAGCCTAACCCGTACATTAACCCTAACCCTAACCCTAACACTAACCCTAGCCCGTACTTTAACCCTAACCCTAACCCTAACCTTAAGCCGTACCCTAACCCTAACCCTAAACCTAAGCCTGACCTTAAGCCTAACACTAACCCGTACCCTAAACCTAACACGTACCCTAACCCTAACCCTAACCTGTACCCTAAACCTAACACTAACCCTAACTTGTACCCTAACCCTAACCCTAACCCTGACCCTGACCCTAACCTAACCCTAACCCTAACACGTACCCTAACTCTAACCCTAACCCTTACCCTAACCCGTACCCAAATGGTAAACCTAACTCGTACCCTAACACTAACCCAAACCCATACTCTAACCCAAACCCTAACCCTAACCCTAACCCGCACCCTAAACTTAAACCTAACCCTAACCCACCCCATAACCCTTAACCGTAACCTAACCCTAACTGAAACACTACCCCTAAACCTAACCTAACCGTAACCCTAAACCAAACCCTAACCCTAAACCTAACCCGTAAACCTAAACCCCACCGTAACCCTAACCCGTACCCTAACACTAACCCTAACCCTAACCCTGATCTAAACCTAACCCTAACCCTTACACTAATCCTAACCCTAACCATAACCCGCACCCTAAACCTAACCCTAACCCGTACCCTAACCCTAACCCGTAACCTAAACCTAACCCTAACCCTAAACTTAAGCCGTACGATAAACCTATCCCATACTCTAAATCTAAAACTAACACGTATCCTAACCCTAAACCTAACCCTAAGCCTAAACCGTACATTAACCCAAACCCTAACCCTAACACTCACCCTACCCCGTACCCTAACCCTAACCCTAAACCTAACCCTAACCCGTACCCTAACACTAAGCTTAACCCTAATCCTAACACTAACCCTACCCCGTACTCTAACCATAAACCTAACCCTAACCCTAACACTTCCCCTAACCCTAACACTAACCCTAAACTGTAATCTAACCCTAACCCTAACACTAACCGTACACTAACACTAACCCTAAGCCTCACCCTAACCATAACCCGTACTGTAACCCTAACGTGTACCATAAAACTAACCCTAAACCGTACCCTAACCCTAACCCTAACTCGTACCCTAACCTTAACCCTAACCCGGACAATAACCCTAACCCTAACCCGTACCCTAAACCTAACCCGTACGTTAACCCTAACCCTAACCCTAACACTAATCCGTACCCTAAACCTAACCCTAACCCTAACTCATACCCTAACCCTAACCCTAACCCTGACCCTAACCCTAATCCTAAACTGTACCCTAAGCCTAACCCATACCCTAACTTTAACCCTAAACCTAAACCTAACCCTAACCCTAACCCGTACTCTAACCCTAATCCGTACCCTAACACTAACCCTTACCCTACGCCTAAACCTAACCGGTACCCAACCCTAAACATAACCTAACACGTACCCAAACACTAACCCTAACACATACCCTAACCCTAACGTTAAGCCTAACCCGCACAATAAACCTAACCCTAACCCTAGACCTAACACGTACACTAACCCTATCCCGTACCGTAACCTTAACACTAACCCTTACCGTAACCCTAACACTAACCCTAACCCTAACCCTATACCTAACCCTAAACCGTAAAATAACCCTAACCCGAACCCTAACCCTAACAATAACCCATACCCTAACCCTACCCGTAGTCTAACCCAAACTCTAACCCTAATCCTAACCCTTACCCTAACCTGTACCCAAACGGTAAACATAACCGTACCCTAACACTAAAACAAACCCGTACTCTAACCCTAACCCTAACCCTAACCCTAACCCTAACCCTAACCTGCACCCTAAACTTAACCCTAACCCTAACACAAACCATAACCCTTAACTGTAACCTAACCCTAAACCATGCCTTAAACCTAACCCATACCCTTACACTAACCTAGTTACCCTTAAACCTAACCTAACCTTAACTGTAACCCTAACCCGTACCCTTACACTAAAAATATCCCGTACCCTGACCCCAACCCTAACCCTAACCCGTAACCTAACACTAACCCTAAACCTAACCCTGACCCTAAACCTAACCCTAACCCTTACACTAACCATAACCCGTACCCTAACCCTAACCCTAACCCTAAACCTAACACTAATCCTGACCCTAACCCTAACACTAACACGTACCCTAAGCCTAACCCTAACCCTAACCCTAACACTGAACCTAACCCAAACCCGTATCCGTACCCTAACCCTAACCCTAACACTAACCCTAACCCGTACTCTAGCCCTAACCCTAACACTAACTTTAACCGTACTCTAACCCTAACCCTAACCCTCACCCTAACCCTAACCCAACTGTAACCCTAACCCCTACCATAACGCTAACCGTATCCCGTACCCTAGCCCTAACCCTAATTCGTACCCTAACCCTAACCCTAACACTGACCCTAAACCTAACCCTAACCCGTACCCTAAACCTAACCCGTAACCTAACCCTAAACCTAACCCTAACCCGTACCCTAAACCTAACCCTAACCCGTACCCTAAGCCTAACCTTAATCGTAACCCTGACCCTAACCTTAACCCTAACCCGTACCCTAAATCTAACCCTTGACCTAACCCGTACCCAAACCTATCCCGTACCCTAACCCTAACCCTAATCAGTACCCAAACCCTAACAGTAACCCTAACCCTTACCCTAGCGCTAACCCTAACCATAACCCTAACCCTATCCCGGACCCAAAACCTAACCCTAACCCTGACCCTAACACTAACCCTATCCTGTATACTAACCCTAAACCGTACCCTAACCCTAACCCTAAACCTAACCCATACCCTAACCCTAAACTTAACCCTAGCCCGTACCCAAAACCTAACCCTAACACATATCCTAACCCTAAACCGCACACTGAACCTAACCTTAACCCTAGACCTAACACATACACTAACCCTATCCCGTACCCTAACCTTAACCCTAACCCGTACCGTGACCCTAACACTAACCCTAACCCTAACCCTAACCCGTACACTAACCCTAACCCGAACCTTAACCCTAACCCTAATCCGTACCCTAACCCTACCCGTAGTCTAATCCTTACTCTACCCTGACCCCTAACACTAAGCCTAACCCTAACCCGTACCCAAATGGTAAACATAACCCATACCCTAACACTAACCCAAACCCGTACTCTAACCCTAACCCTAACCCTAACCCGCACCCTAAACTTAACTCTAACCCTAATCCAAACCATAACCCTTAACCGTAACCTAACCCTAACCCATAACCTAACCCTAACCCTAACCTTAAACATAACCCTAATCTGTACCCTAACCCTAAAACTAACCCGTACCCTAACCCCAACCCTAACCCTAACCCGTACCCTAACACTAACCCTAACCCTAACCCTGACCCTAAACCTAACCCTAACACTTACACTAACCCTAACCCTAAACAACCTGCACCCTAAACCTAACCCTAACCCGTACCCTAACCGTAACCCATAACCTAACCGAACCAAACACTAAAATTAACCCGTTCGCTAACCCTATCCCGTACCCTAAACCTAACCCTAACCCGTATCCTAACCCTAACCTAACCCTAAGCCTAACCCGTACATTAACCCTAACCCTAACACTAACACTAACCCTACCCCGTACTCTAATCCTAACCCTAACCCTAACACTAACCAGTACCCTAAGCCTAAACCTAAACCTAACTTGTACCCTAACCCTAACTCTAAACCTGACCCTAACCCTAACTTTACCCGTACCCTAAACCTAACCCATACCCTAACCTTAAACCTAAATCTAACCCTAACCCGTACCCTAAACCTAACCGTAACATTTGACTTAACCCGTACCCAACCCTATCCCGTATCCCAAACCTAACCCTAAACCGTACCATAACCCTATCCCTAACCCTAACCCTGACCCTAAACCTAACCCTAACCCGTACCCTAACCCTAACCCATACCTAAACCTAACCCTAACCTGTACCCTAACCCTATCCCGTACCCTAAACCTAACCCTAACATGTACCCTTACCCTAACCCTTAACCTAACCCTAACCCTAACACTGCCCTAACCCGTACTCTAACCCTAACCCTAAACCTAAACCTAACCCTAACCCATACTCTAACCCTATCCCGTACCCTAACACTAACCCTTACCCTAACCCTAACCCTAAACCTAACCCTAACCCGTAATCTAAACCTATCCCATACCCTAACACTAACCCTTACCTTAACCCTAAACCTAACCCGTACCCTAAGCCCTAAACGTAACCCTAATCCGTACCCAAACCCTAACCCTAACACGTACCCTAACCCTAAACCTAACCCTCACCCTAACCTTAACCCGTACTGTAACCCTACCCCGTACCATAACCCTAACTCTAAACCGTACCCTAAACGTAACCCTATTTCAAACCCTAACCCTAACCCTAACCCTGACCCTAACCCGAACTCTAACCCGTACCCTAAACCTAAACCTAACCCGTACCCTAACCCTAACCCTAACCCAAACCAGACCCTACCCCGTACTCTAACCCCAACCCTAACCTGTACCCGTACCCGTACCCTAACCCTAACCCTAACACAAACCCAAAACCGTACTAGAGCCCTCACCCTAACACTAACTTTAACCGCAGTCTAACACTAACGCTAAACCTCACCCTAACCCTAACCCGTACTGTAACCCTAACCCATACCATAATGCTAAACCTAACCCGTACCCTAGCCCTAACACTAATTCGTACCCTAAACCTAAACCTAATGCTGACCCTAAACCTAACCCTGCCCGTACCCTAAAACTAACCCGTACCCTAACTCTAAACCTAACCCTAACCCGTACCCTAAACCTAACTCTAACCCATACCCTAACCCTAACGCTAATCCTAACACTGACCCTAACCCTAACCCGTACCCTATGCCTAACCCATACCCTAACCCTAACCCTAAACCTAACCCTAACCCTAACGCGTACCCTAAACCTAACCCTAGACCTAACCTGAAACCAAAACTATCCCGTACCCTAACCCAAATCCAAACCCGTACCCAAACCCTAACAGTAACCCTAACCCATACCCTAGCGCTAACACTAACCCTAACCCGGACCCCAAACCTAACCCTAACCCTGACCCTAACACTAACCCTATCACATACCCGAACCCTAAACCGTACCCTAACCCTAACCCTAAACCTAACCCAAACCCTAACCCTATACTTAACCCTAGCCCGTACCCAAACTCTAACCCTAACACATATCCTAACCCTAACCCTAACCCTAACCCTAACCCGCACACTGAACCTAACCCTAACCCTAGACCTAACACGTACAAAAACGCTAACCTTAACCCTAAACCGTACCGTGACCCTAACACTAACCCTGAACCTAACCCTAACCCTAACCCTAACCCTAACCCGTACACTACCTTAACCCGAACCTTAACGCTAACCCTAACCCGTACCATAACCCTACCCATTGCCTAATCCTAACTCTAACCCTAACACTTAACCTTAACCGTTAACATAACCCGTACCCAAACGGTAAACCTAACCCGTACCCTAACACTAACCCAAACCCGTACTCTAACCCTAAACCTAACCCTAACCCGCACCCTAAACTTAACTCTAATCCTAACCCAAACATAACCCTTAACCGTAACCTAACCCTAACCCATAACCTAACCCTAACCCTAACCTTAAACATAACCCTAATCCACCCTAACCCGAAAACTAACCCGTACCCTAACCCCAACCCTAACCCTAACCCGTACCCTAACACTAACCCTAACTCTAACCCTGACCCTAAACCTAACCCTAACCCTTACACTAACCCTAACCCTAACCCAACCCGCACCCTAAACCTAAACCTAACCCATACCCTAACCCTAACCCGGAACCTAAACCGAACCAAACCCTAAACTTAACCCGTTCGCTAACCCTATCCCGTACCCTAAACCTAACCCTAACCCGTATCCTAACCTTAACTTAACTCTAAACCTAACCCGTACATTAACCCTAACCCTAACCCTAACACTAACCCTACCCCGTACTGTAACTCTAACCCTAACCCTAACCCTAACACTAACCCGTACCCTAAACCTAACCCTAACCCTAACTCGTACCCTAACCCTAACCCTAAAACTGACCCTAACCCTAACCTTAACCCGTACCCTAAACCTAACCCATTCCCTAAACCTAACCCTAAACCTAACCCTTGACCTAACCCGTACCCAAATCTATCCCGTACCCTAACCCTAACCCGTACCCAAACCCTAACAGTAACCCTAACCCATAACCTAGCACTAACCCTAACCCTAACCCTATACCTAACCCGCACCCTAAACCTAAACCTAACCCTAACCCTAACCATAATCCTTACCCGTACCCTAACCCTAACCCATACCCTAACACTAACCCTAACCCTAACCATAACCCTAACCAGTACCCTAACCCTAAACCTAACCCATACCCTAACCCCAACCCTAACCCTAACCTGTACCATAGCACTATCCCTAACCCTAACCCTGACGCTAAACCTAACCCTAAGCCGTACCCTAACCCTAACCCGCACCTAAAACTAACCCTAACCCGTACCGTAACCCTAACCCATAACCTAAACTAAACCTAACCCTAAACTTAACCCGTACACTAACCCTATCCCGTACCCTAAACCTAACCCTAACACGTACCCTAACCCTAACCCTAACCCTATCCATACATTAAACCTAACCCTAACCCTAACTCTAACCCTAACCCGTACTCTAACCCTAACACTAACCCTAAACCTAACCCTTACCCGTACTATAACCCTATCCCGTACAATAACACTAACCCTTACCAACCCTAAACCTAAACCTAAACCTAACCCGTAATCTAAACGTATCCCATACCCTAACACTAACCCTTACCCTAACACTAAACCTAACCCGTACCCTAACCCTAAAAGTAACCCTAACCCGTACCCAAACCCTAACCCTAACAAGTACCCTAACCCTAACCCTAACCCTCACCCTAACCCTAACCAGTACTGTAACCCTAACCCGTACCATAACCCTAACCCTAAAACGTACCCTAAACCTAACCATAATTCGTACCCTAACCCTAACCCTAACCCTGACCCTAACCCTAACACTAACCCGTACACTAACCCTAACCCTAACCCGTACCCTAAACCTAAACCTGACCCTAACCCTAACCCTAACCCTAACCCTAACCCTAACCCATAACCTAATCCTAACCCATATCCTAACCCTAAACCTAACCCTAACCCTAACACTAACCCTACCCCGTACTCTAACCCTAACCCTAACCCGTACCCGTACCCGTACCTTAACCCTAACCCTAACTCTAACACTAACCCTAACCCGTGCTCTAGCCCTAACCCTAACACTAACTTTAACCGTACTCTAAACCTAACCCTAACCCTCACCCTAACCCTAACCGGTACTGTAAACCTAATACGTACCATAACGCTAACCCTAACCTGTACCCTAACCCTAACCCTAATTCGTACCCTAACCCTAACCCTAACCCTGTCGCTAACCCTAACCCTAACCCATACCCTAAACCTAACCCGTACCCTAACCCTAAACATAACCCTAACCCGTACCCTAAACGTAACCCTAACCCATACCCTAACCCTAACACTAATCCTAACCCTGACCCTAACCCTGACTCTAACCCATACCCTAAGCCTAACCCATACCCTAAGCCTAACCCTAAACCGTACTCTGAACCCTACCCAAACCCTTGACCTAACCCGTACCCATCCCTATCCCGTACACTAACCCTAACCAGTACCCAAACCCCAACACTAACCCTAACCCATACACTAGCACTAACCCTAACCCTAACCCTAACCCTAACCCTAACCCTAAGCCTAACCCGCACCCTAAACCTAAACCTAACCCTTACCCTAACCATAACGCTTACCCGTACCCTAACCCTAACCCATACCCTAACACTAACCCTAACCTTAACCGTAACCCTAACCCGTACCTTAACCCTAAAACTAACCCATACCCTAACCCCAACCCTAAACCTAACCCATACCATAACCCTATACCTAACCCTAACCCTGACCTAAACCTAACCCTAACCCATACCCTAACCCTAACCCGCACCTAAAACTAACCCTAACCCGTTCCCTAACCCTAACCCATAACCTAAACCTAACCCTAACCCTAAACTTAACCCGTACACTAAAACTATCCCGTTCCCTAAACCTAACCCTAACACGTACCCTAACCCCAACCCTAAAACTAACCCGTACCATAACCCTATCCCTAACCCTAACCCTGACCCTAAACCTAACTATAACCCGTACCCTAACCATAACCCAACCTAAACCTAACCCTAAAACGTACCCTATCCCTAAACCATAATCTAAACCTAACCATAAATCTAAACTTAACCCGTATACTAACCCTATCCCGTACCCTAAACCTAACCCTAACATGTACCCTAACCCTAACCCTAACCCTATCCGTACACTCACCCTAATCCTAACCCTAACACTAACCCTAACCCGTACTCTAAACTTAACCCTAATCCTAAACCTAACCCTAACCCGTACTCTAACCCTAATCCGTACCCTAACACTAACCCTTACCCTAACCCTAAACCTAACCCGTACGCTAACCCTAAACGTAACCCTAACCCGTACCCAAACATTAACCCTAACACGTACCCTAACCCTAACCCTAACACGTACCCTAACCCGCACACTAAACCTAACCTTAACCCTAGACCTAACACGTACACTAACGCTATCCCGTACTGTAACCTTAACACTAACCCGTACCGTAACCCTAACACTAACCCTAACCCTAACCCTATACCTAACCCTAAACCGTAAAATAACCCTAACCCGTACCCTAACCCTAACAATGACCGGTACCCAAACCCTACCCGTAACCTAACCCAAACTCTAAACCTAACCCTAACCCTAACACTAACCCTAACCCTTAACCTAACCCGTACCCAAACGGTAAACATAACCCGTACCCTAACACTAAAACAAACCCGTACTCTAACCCTAACCCTAACCCTAACCCGCACCCAAAACTTAACCCTAACCCTAACCCAAACCATAATCCTTAACCGTAACCTAACCCTAACCCATACCTTAATCCTAACCCTAACCTTAACCGTAACCCTAATCCGTACCCTTACACTAAAAATATCCCGTACCCTAACCCCAACCCTAACCCTAACCCGTAACCTAACACTAACCCTAACCCTAAACCTGACCCTAAATCTAACCCTAACCCTTACACTAACCCTAACCCGTACATTAACCCTAACCCTGACCCTAACCCTAACCTGTACCTTAACACTAACCCTAACCCTAACCCGTACCCTAACCCGTACCCAAACCCTAACCCTAACACGTACCCTAACCCTAACCCTAACCCTAACCCACACCTAAACCTAACCCTAACCCTAGACCTAACACGTACACTAACCCTATCCCGTAACCCAACTTAACACTAACCCGTACCGTAACCATACACTAACCCTAACCCTAACCCTAACCCGTACACTAACCCTATCCCGAACCCTAACCCTAACCCTAACACGTACCCTAACGCTACCCTTAGCCTAACCATAACTCTAACCCTATCCCCTAACCGTAACCCTAACCCTTACCCTAACCCATACCCAAACGGTAAACCTAACCCGTACCCTAACACTAACCCAAACCCGTACCCTACACCTAACCCTAACCCTGACCCTAACCCTAACCCGCACCCTAAACTTAACCCTAATCCTAACTCAAACCATAACCCTTAACCGTAATCTAAACCTAACCGATATCCTAACCTAACCCTAAACCTAACCCTAAGCCTAACCCGCACCCTAAACTTAACCTAACCCAAACCCTAGCCATAACACTTACCCGTAACCTAACCCTGACCCATACCCTAACAGTAACCCTAACCTTAACCATAACCCTAATCCGTACCCTAACCCGTACCAAAACCCTATCCCTAACACTAACCCCGACCCTAAACATAACCCTAACCCGTACCCTAAACCTAACCCACACTTAAAACTAACCCTAAACTGTACCCTAACCCTAACCCGTAACCCAAACCTAACCCTAACCGTAAACTTAAACCGTACACTAACCCTATCCCGTACCCTAAACCTAACCATAACCCGTTCCCTAACCCTAACCCTACCGTAACACTAACACTAACCCTAACCTGTACTCTAACCCAAATCCTAACCCTAACCCTATCCGTACTCTAACACTAAACCTAACCCTCACCCAAACCCTAACCCTACCCTGACCCTAACCCTAACCCTAACCCGTACGCTAAACCTAACCCATACACTAACCCTAACCCAAACCCGTACACTAAACTTAACTCTAACCCTAATGCGTACCCTAACCCTAACCCTAACCGTGACCATAACCCTAACCCTAACCCGTACCCTAAGCCTAACCCATACCTAACCCTAACCCTAAACCTAAACCTAACCCTAACCCTAACCCGCACTCTAAACCTAAACCTAACCCTAAACCAAACCATAACACTTAACCATACACTAACCCTAACCCATACCCTAACCATAAACCTAACCTTACCCATAACCCGGACCCATACCCTAACCCTAAAACTAACCTGTACCCTAACCCCAACCCTAACACTTAACCCGTAACATAACCCTATCCCTAACCCTTACCCTGACCCTAAACCTAACCCTAAACCGAACCCTAACCCTAAACCTAACTCTAACCCTAACCCGCACTTAACCTAACCCTAACCTGTACCCTAACCCTAACCCATAACCTAAACCTAACCCTAAACCTAAACTTAACCCATACGCTAACCTTTCCCATACCCTAAAACTAACCCTAACCCGTACCCTAAACCTAACCCTAACCCTAACCCTATCCGTACACTAACCCTAACTCTAACCCTAACATTAACCCTAACCCGTACTCTAACCCTAACCCTAAACCTAACCCTAACCCGTCCTCTAACCCTAATCCGTACCCTAACACTAACCCTAACCCTAACACTAACCCTACCCATACTCTAACACTATACCTAACCCTAACTCAAACCCTAACGTGTAGTTTAACACTAACCCTCACCCTACCCGTACAGTAACCCTAACCCGTACCCTAAACCTAAACCTAAGCGTAACACTGAACCTAACCCGTACCCTAACACTAAACTGTACCCTAACCCTAACCCTAAACCTAACCCGTACCCTAACCTAACGTAACGCTAACACGTACCAAACCTCTAACCCTAACACACACCCTAACACTAACCCTAACCCGCACACTATACCTAACCCTAACCCTAGACCTAACACGTACACTAACCCTCTCCCGTACCTTAACCTTAACTCTAACCCGTAACATAACCCTAATGCGTACTCTAATCCTAACCCTAACCCTAACCCGCACCCTAAACCTAACCCTAACCCGTACCCTAACCCTAACCCGTGACGTAAACCTAACCCTAAGCCTAAACTTAACCTGTACGATAAACCTATCCCGTACCCTAAACCTAACACTAACCCGTATCCTAACCCAAAACCTAACCCTAAGCCTAAACCGTACATTAACCCAAAGACTAACCCTAACACTAATCCTACCCGGTACCCTAACCCTAACCCTAAACCTAACCCGTACCCTAACACTAACCCTAACCCTAACCCTAACACTAACCCTAACCCGTACTCTAACCCTAACCCTAACCCTAACCGTACTCTAACCCTAACTCTAAGCCTCAACCTAACCCTAACCCGTAATATAACCCTAAGCCATACCATAACCCTAACCCAAACCCGTACCCTAACCCTAACCCTAACAAAAACCCTAACACTAAACCTAACCCTGACCATAACCCTAACCCTAACCCATAGCCTAAACCTAACCAATACTTTAACCCTAACCCTAACCCTATCCCTAGCCCGTATCCTAAACCTAACCCTAACCCTTGACCTAACCCGTACCCAACCCTATCCCGTACCCTAACCCTAAACCTAACCCGTAACCAAACCCTAACAGTAACCCTAACCCATACCCTAGCGCTAACAATAACACTTCCCTTAAGCCTAACCCGCACCCTAAACCAAAACCTAACCCTAACCCTAAACTTAACCCATATGCTAACCCTATCCCATACCCTGAACCTAACCCTAACCCGTATCCTAACCCAAAACCTAACCTGAAGCCTAACGAGTATATTAAACCTAACCCTAACCCTAACACTAAACCTACCCCGTACTTTAACCATAACCCTAACCCTAACCCTAAACCTAACCCTAACCCGTACCCTAATCCTAACCCTTAACCTAAACCTAACCCTAATCCTTACACTAATCCTAAACCCAACCCTAACCCTAACCCGTACCCTAACACTAGCCCTAACCCTAAACCTGACCCTAAACCTAATCCTAACCCTTACACTAATCCTAACCCTAACCCTAACCCTGACCCTAAACTTAATGCTAACCCTTACACTAACCCTAACCCTAACCCAACCCGCACCCTAACCCTAACCCTAAACCATACCCTAAATCTAACCCTAAACTTAACTCGTACCCTAACCCTAACCCTAATCCTGACCCTAAACCTAACCTTAACCCACACCCTAAACATAACCCATACCTTAACCCTAACCCTAAACCTAACCCTAACCCTAAACCGTACCCTAAACCTAAACCTAAACCTTGACCTAACACGTACCCAACCCTAACCCGTACCCTAACCCTAACCCTAACCCGTACCCAAACCCTAAAATAACACTAACCCATACCCTAGCGCTAACCCTTACCCTAAGCCTAAACCTAAACCGTACCCTAACCCTAAACATAACCCTAACCCGTACCCAAACCCTAACCCTAACACGTACGCTCACCTTAACCCTAACCCTAACCCTAACCCATACACTAACCCTAACCCTAACCTTAACCGTAACCCTAACCCATACTCTAAACCTAAACCTAACCCGTACCCTAACCCCCACCATAACCCTAACCCGTACCCTAACACTAACACTAACACTAGACCTAACCCTAATACTAACCATACCCCGTACTCTAACCCTAATCCTAACCCTAACCCTAAACTTACCATAACCAATACACTAACCCTAACCCGTACACTAACCCTATCCCTAACCCTACCCATACTCTAACCCTAACCCTAATCCTCACCCTAACCCTAACCCGTACTGTAACCCTAATCCGTACCGAACCCTTACCCTAACCAGTACCCTAACCCTAACCCTAACTCGTACCGTAACCCTAACCCTAACCCTGACCATAACCCTAAACCTAACCCATACCCTAAACCTAACGCATACTTTAAACATAACCGTAACCCTAACCCTAACCTGTACCCTAAACCTAACCCTAACACCTTGACTAAATCCGTACCCAACCCTTTCGCGTACCCTAACCCTAAACCGTATCCTGAACCTAACCCTAAACCGTATCCTAATCCTAAATCTAACCCTAAGCCTAACCCGTACATTAACCCTAACCCTAAACCTAACACTAAACCTACCCCGTACTTTAACCCTAACTCTAACCCTAACCCTAAAACTAACCCTAACCGGTACCCTAACCTTAACCCTTAACCTAAACCTAACCCTAACACTAAACTTAATCTGTACGCTAACTCTATCACGTACCCTGAACCTAACCCTAACCCGTATCCTAACCCTAAACCTAACCCTAAGCCTAACCCTTACATTAACCCTAACCCTAACTCTAACACTAACCCTACCCCGTACTTTAACCCTAACCCTAACCCTAACCCTAACCCTAAACCTAACCCGTACCCTATCCCTAACCCGTACCCTAACACTAACTCTAACCCTAACCCTAACACTAACCCTACCCCGTACTCTAACCCTAACCCTAACCCTAACCCTAACCCTTACCCTAAACCTAACACTAACCCTAATCCGTACTCTAACCCTAACCCTAACGTTAACCGCACTCTAACCCTAACCCTAACCCTCACACTAAACCTAACCCATACTGTATCCCTAACCAGTACCATAAGCCTAACCCTAACCCATACCCTAACCCTAACCCTAACTCGTACCCTAACCCTAACCCGGACCATAACCGTAACCCTAACTCGTACCCTAAACCTAACCCGTATTTTAAACCTAACCCTAACCCTAACCCTAAACCTAACCCGTACCCTAAACCTAAACCTAACCCTAACTCGTACCCTAACGCTAACCCTAACCCTGACCCTAACCCTAACCCTAACCCGTACCCTAAGCCTAACCCATACCCGAACCCTAACCCTAAACCTAACCCTAAACCTAACCCATACCCTAAACCTAAACCTAACCCTTGACCTAACCCGTCCCCAAACCTATCCCATACTCTAACCCTAACCCTAACCCGTACCCAAACCTAACAGTAACCCTAACCCATACCCTAGCGCTAACCCTAACCCTAACCCTAACAGTAACCCGGACCCCAAACCTAACCCTAACCCTGACCCTAACACTAAACCTATCCCGTACCCTAACCGTAAACCGTACCCTAACCCTAAACCTAAACCTAACCCATACCCTAACCCTAAACTTAACCCTAGCCCGTACCCAAACCCTAAACCTAACCCTAACCCTAACCCGCACACTGAACCTAACCGTAACCCTAGACCTAAGACGTACACTAACCCTATCACTTACCCTAACCTTAACCCTAACCCGTACCGTGACACTAACCCTAACCCTAACCCTAACCCTAACCCTAACCCTAAACCATACACTAACCCTAACCCGAACCTTAACCCTAAACCTAACCCGTACCCTAACCCTAACCGTAGCCTAATCCTAACTCTAACCCGACCCTTAACACTAAGCCTAACCCTAACCCGTACCCAAATGGAAAACATAACCCGTACACTAACACTAACCCAAACCGGTATTCTAAACCTAACCCTAACCCTAACCCGCACCCTAAACTTAACTTTAACCCTAACCCAAACAAAAACCATTAACCGTAACCAAACTCTAACTCATAACGTAACCCTAACCATAACCTTAACCATAACCCTAATCTATACCCTAAACCTAAAACTAACCCGTACCCTAACCCCAACCCTAACCCTAACCCGTACGCTAACACTAACCCTAACCATAACCCTGAACGTAAACCTAACCCTAACCCTTACACTAACCCTAACCCTAACCCAACCCGCACCCTAAATCTAACCCTAACCCGTATCCTAACCCTAACCTAACCCTAAGCTTAAGCCGTACATTAACCCTAACCCTAACCCTAACACTAACCCTACCCCATACTCTAACCCTAACCCTAACCCTAACGCTAGCCTTTCCCTAACCCTAACACTAACCCTAAACCGTACTCTAACCCTAACCCTAACCCTAACCGTACTCTAACCCAAACCCTAAGCCTCACCCTAACCCTAAACTGTACTGTAACCCTAACCCGTACCATAACCCTAACCCTAACACGTACCCTAACCCTAACCTTAACTCGTACCGTAACCCTAACCCTGATCATAACCCTAACCCTAACCCGTACCCTAAACCTAACCCATACTTTAACCCTAACCCTAACCCTAACCCTAACCCGCACCCTAAACCTAACACTAACCCTTGACCTACCCGTACCCAACCAATTCCCGTAGCTTAACCCTAACCCGTACCCTGAACCTAACCATAAACTGTATCCTAATCTTAAATCTAACCCTAAGTCTAACCCGTAAATTAACCCTGACCCTAAACCTAACACTAACCCTACCCCGTACTTTAACCCTAACCCTAAACCTAAACCTAACCCTAACCCGTGCCCTATCCCTAACATGTACCCTAACCCTAAACCTAACCCTAACCCGTACCCTAACCCTACCCATAGCCTAACCCTAACTCTTACCCTAACCCATAACCCTAACCCTAAACCTTACCCTAACCCGTACTCAAATGTTAAACCTACCCGAACCCTAACACTAACCCAAACCCGCACTCTAACCCTAACCCTAACCCTAACCCGCACCTTAAAATTAACCCTAACCATAACTCAAACCATAACCCTTAACCGTAACCTAACCCTAACCCATACCCTAACCCTAAACCAAACCTTAACCATAACCCTAACCTGTACCCTAACACTAAAACTATCCCGTGTCCTTACCCCAACCCTAAACCTAACCCGTACTCTAACACTAACCCTAACCCTAAACCTGACCCTAAACCTTATCCTAACACTTACACTAACCCTAACCCTAACCCTAACACGGACCCTATCCTAACCCTAACCCGTACCCTAAACCTAACCCGTAACCTAAACCTAACACTAACCCTCAAGTTAACCCGTATGCTAACCCTATCCTGTACCCTGAACCTAACCCTAAACCGTATCCTAATCCTAAATCTAACCCTAAGCCTAACCCGTACATTAACCCTAACTCTAACCCTAACACTAACCATACCCCGTACTTTAACCCTAACCCTGATCCTAAACTTAAACCTAACCCTAACCCTAACCCGTACCCTAAACCTAACCCTAACCCTTGACCTAACCCGTACCCAACCCTATCCCGTACCCTAACCCTAACCCTTATCCGCACCCAAACCCTAACAGTATCCCTAACCCATACCCTAGCGCTAACCCTTACCCTAACCCTAAACCTAAACCGTACCCTAACCCTAAACGTAACCCTAACCCGTACCGAAACCCTAACCCTAACACATACGCTAACCCTAACCCTAACCTAACCCTAATCCATAACCTAACCCTAAAACCCTAACCTTAACTGTAACCCTAACCCATACCCTAAACCTAAACATAACCCGTACCCTAACCATCACCGTAACCCTAACCCATACCCTAACACTAACCCTAACCCTGACCCTAAACCTAACCCTAACCCTTACACTAATCCTAACCCTAACCCTAACCAGCACCATAAACCTAATCTTAACCCATACCCTAACCCTAACCCGTAAAGTAAACCTAACCCTAACCCTAAACTTAACCCGTACGATAAACCAATCCCATACCCTAAACCTAACACTAACCCGTATCCTAACCCTAAACCTAACCCTAAGCCTAAACCGTACATTAACCCAAACGCTAACCTTAACACTAACCCTACCCCGTACCCAAACCCTAACCCTAAACCTAACCCGTAGCCTAACACTAACCCTAACCCTAACCCTAACACTAACCCTACCCCGTACTCTAACCCTAACCCTAACCCTAACCCTAACCTTACCCTAATCCTAACACTAACACTAACCCGTACTCTAACCCTAACCCTAACCGTAAACTAACCCTAACCCTAAGCCTACCCCTAACCTTAACCCATACTATAAGCCTAACCCGTACTGTAACCCTAGCCCTAACCCATACCCTAACCCTAACCCTAACTCATACCCTAACAAAAACTTAACCCTGACCATAATGCTAACCCTAACCCGTAACCTAAACCTAACCCATACTGTAACCCTAACCCTAACACTAACCCTAACCCGTACCCTAAACCTAACACTAACCCTTGACCTAACCCGCACCTAACCCTATCCCATACCCTAACCCTAACCCTAACCCGTACCCAAACCCTAACAGTAACCCTAACCCATACCCTAGCACTAACCCTTACACTTCCCCTAAGCCTAACCCACACCCTAAACCTAAACCTAACCCTAACCCTAAAATTAACCCGTACACTAACACTATCCCATACCCTGAACCTAACCCTAACCCGTATCCTAACCCATACATTAACGCTAACCCTAACCCTAACACTAAACCTACCCCATACTTTTATCTTAACCCTAACCCTAACCCTAAACCTAACCCTAACCCTAACCCTTACCCTAAAACTAACCCTTAACCTAAGCCTAACCCTAACACTTAACTAATACTAACCCCAACCCTAACCCTAACCCGTACCCTAACAATAACCCTAACCCTAACCCTGACCCTAATCCTAACCCTAACCCTTACACTAATCCTAACCATAACCATAACCCTGACCCTAAACCTAACCCTAACCCTTACACTAACCCTAACCCTAACCCAACCCGCACACTAAACCTAACCCTAACCCGTATCCTAACCCTAACCTAACCCTAAGCCTAACCCGTACATTAACCCTAACACTAACCCTAACACTAACCCTGCCCCATACTCTAACCCTAACCCTAACCCTAAAACTAACCCATACCGTAAGCCTAACCCTAACCCTGACTCGTACCCTAACCCTAACACTAAACCTGACCCTAACCCTAACCTTAACCCGTACCCTAAACCTAACCCATACCCTAACCCTAACCCTAAACCTAACCCTAACGCCAACCCGTACCCTAAACCTAAACCTAACCCTTGACCTAACCCGTAACCAACCCTATTCCGTACCCTAACCCTAACGCTAACCCGTACCCAAACCCTAAAAGTAACACTAACCCATACCCTAGCGCTAACCCTTACCCTATCCCTAAACCTAAAACGTACCCTAACCCTAACCCTAACCCTAACCCATACCCTAACCCTAAACCTAACCCGTACCCTTACCCCCACTGTAACCCTAACCCGTACCCTAAAACTAACACTAACCCTAACCCTAACACTAACCCTACCCCGTACTCTAACCCTAACCTTGACCCTAACCCTAACCTTACTCTAACCCTAACACTAACGCTAACCCGTACTCTAACCCTAACCCTAACCCTAACCGTACTCTAACCCTAACCCTAATCCTCACCCTAACCCTAACCCGTACTGTAACCCTAACCCGTACCATAACCCTAATCCTAACCAGTTACCTAACCCTAACTCTAACTCGTACCGTAACCCTAACACAAACCCTGACCATAACCCTACCCCTAACCCATACCCTAAACCTAACCCATACTTTAATCCTAACCCTAACCCTAACCCGTACCCTAAACCTAACCCTAACACCTTGACTTAACACGTACCAAATGCTTTCCCGTACACTAACCCTAACCCGTACCCTGAACCTAACCCTAAACCGTATCCTAATCCGAAATCTAACCGTAAGCCTACCCCGTACATTAACCCTAACCCTAAACCTAACACTAACCCTACCCCGTACTTTAACCCTAACACTAACCCTAAACCTAAACCTAACCCTAACCCGTACCTTATCCCTAACACGTACCCTAAACCTAACCCTAACCCTAAACCTAACCCGTACCCTAACCATACATGTAGCCTAACCCTAACTCTAACACTAACCCCTAACCCTAAACCTAACCCTTACCCTAACCCGTACCCAAATGGTAAACCTAACCCGTACCCTAACACTAACTCAATCCCGTACTCTAACCCTAACCCTAAACCTAACCCGCACCTTAAACTTGACCCTAACCCTAACCCAAACCATAACTCTTAACCGTAACCTAACCCTAACCCATACCCTAACCCTAACCCTAACCTAACCCTAACCCGTAACCTAAACCTAACCCTAACCCTAAACTTAACCTGTACGCTAACCCTATCCCATACCCTGAACCTAACCCTAACCCGTATCCTAACCCTAAACCTAACCCTAAGCCTACCCCTTACATTAACCCTAACCCTAACACAAACCCTACCCCGTACTTTAACCCTAACCCTAACCCTAACCCTAACCCTAACCCTAACCCGTACACTATCCCTTCCCGTACCCTAACACTAACCCTAACCCTAACACGAACTCTACCCCGTACTCTAAACCTAACACTAACCCTAACCCTAACACTTACCCTAACCCTAATACTAACCCTAACCCGTACTCTAACCCTAACCCTAACCCTAACCGTACTCTAACCCTAACCCTAACCCTCACCCTAACCCTAACCCATACTGTATCCAAGACAGGTAACATAACCCTAACCATAACCCATACCCTAAACCTAACCCGTATTTTAAACCTAACCCTAACCCTAACCCATACCCTAAACCTAAACCTAACCCTAACTCGTACCCTAACCCTAACCCTGACCCTAACCCTAACCCTAACCCGTACCCTAACCCTAACCCATACACTAACCCTATACCTAAACCTAACCCTAAACCTAACCCATACCCTAAACCTAAACCTAACCCTTGACCTAACCCGTACCAAAACCTATCCTGTACCCTAACCCTAACCCTAACCCTAACCCGTACCCAAAACCTAACAGTTACCCTAACCCATACCCTAGCGCTAACCCTAACCCTAACACTAACCCTAACCCGGACTCCAAACCTAACCCTACCCTGACCCTAACCCTAACCCTATCCCGTTCCCTAACCCTAAACCGTATCCTAACTCTAACCCTAAACCTAACCCATACCCTAACCTTAAACTTAACCCTAGCCCGTACCTAAAACCTAACCCTAACACTTATCCTAACACTAACCTTAACCCTAACCCTAACCCACACACTGAACCTAACCCTAACCCTAGACCTAACACGTACACTAACACTATCCCGTACCCTAACCTTAACACTAATCCATACCGTGACCCTAACACTAAACCTAACCCTAACCCTAACCCTAACCCTAACCCTATCCCGTACAGTAACCCTAAACCGAACCTTAACCCTAATCCTAACCCGTACCCTAACCCTACTCGTAGCCTAATCCTAACTCTAACCCGACCCCTAACACTAAGCCTAACTCTAACCCGTACCCAAAAGATAAACCTAACCCGTACCCTAACACTAACCCACCCGTACTCTAACCCTAAACCAAACCCTAACCCGCACCCTAAACTTAACTCTAATCCTAACCCAAACTATAACCCTTAACCGTAACTTAACCCTAACTCATAACCTAAACCTAACCCTAACCTTAACCATAACCCTAATCCGTACTCTAAACCTAAAACTAACCCGTACCCTAACCCCAACCCTAACCCTAACCCGTACCCTAAAACCAACCCTAACCCTAACCCTGACCCTAAACCTAACCCTAACCCTTACACTAACCCTAACCCTAACCCAACCCGCACCCTAAACCTAACCCTAACCCGTATCCTAACCCTAACCTAACCCTAAGCCTAAACCGTGCATTAACCCTAACCCTAACACTAACACTAACCCTACCCCGTACTCTAAACCTAACCTTAACCCTAACCCTAACCCATACCCTAAACCTAAACCTAACCCTGACTCGGACCCTAACCCCAATCCTAAATCTGACCCTAACCTAACCTTAACCCGTACCTTAAACCTAACGCATACCCTAACCCTAACCCTAACCCTAAACCTAACCCTAACCCTTGACCTAACCCATACCCAACCCTATCCCATACCCTAACCCTACCCAAACCCTAACAGTAACCTAACCCTAACCTTACCCAAACCCTAACAGTAACCCTAAACCATACCCTAGCGCTAACCCTAACCCTAACCCTAAGCCTAACCCGCACCCTAAACCTAAACCTAACTCTAACCCTAAACTTAACCCGTACGCTAACCCTATCCCGTACCCTGAACAAAATCCTAAACCGTAACCTAACCCTAAACCTAACCCTAAGCCTAACCCGTACATTAACCCTAACACTAAACCTAATACTAACTCTACCCCGTAATTTAACCCTAACCCTAAACCTAACCCTAAACCGTACCCTATCCCTAACACGTACCATAACCCAACCCCTAACCCGCACACTAAAGCTAACACTAACCCTAGACCGAACACGTACACTAACCCTATCCCATACCGTAACCTTAACCCTAACCTGTACCGTAACCCTAACACTAACCCTAACCCAAACCCTAACCCTAAGCCTAACACGTACACTAACCTTAACCCGAACCCTAACCCTAACCTTAACCCGTACCCTAAACCTACCCGTACCCTAATCCTAACTCTAACACTAACCCCTAACCCTAACCCTAACCCTAAACCTTAACCTAACCCGTACCCAAACGGTAAATCTAACCCGTACCCTAACACTAACCCAAACCCGTACTCTAACCCCAACCCTAACCCTAACCTATACCCTAACACTAACCCTCATCCTAACCCTGACACTAAACCTAACCCTAACCCTACACTAGCCCTAAGCCTAATTCTAATCCTCACCCTAAACCTAACTCTAACCCATACCCTAACCCTAACCCTAAACCTAACCCTAACCCTAACCCGTACCATAAACCTAACCAAACCCTTGACCTAACCCGTACCCAACCCTATCCCGTAACCTAACCCTAACCCTAACCCATATACTAACCCTAAAACTAAACCATACCCTAACCCCAACCATAACCCTAACCTGTACCATAACCCTATCCCTAACCCTAACCCTGACCCTAAACCTAACCATAACCCGTAACTTAACTCTAACCCGCACCTAAACCTAAACCATACCCGAACCCTAACCCTAACCAATAACCTAAACTTAACCCTAACCCTACACTTAACCCGTACACTAAACCTATCCGGTACCCTAAACCTAACCCTAACTCATACCCTAACCCTAACCCTAACCTAACCCTATCCATACACTAAACCTAACCCTAACCCTAACACTAACCCTAACCCGTATTCTAACCCTAACCCTAAACCTTAACCTAACCCTAACCCGTACTCTAACCATATCCTGTACCCTAACACTAACCCTTACCCTAACCCTAAACCTAACCCGTACCCTAACCCTAAACGTAACCCTAACACGTACCCAAACACTAACCCTAACACGTACGCTAACCCTAACACTAACCCTAACTCTCACCCTAACCCTAACCCGTACTGTAACCCTAACCCGTACCATAAACCTAACTCTAAACCGTACCCTAACCCTAACCCTAATTCGTACCCTAACCCTAACCCTAACCCTGACCCTAACCCTAACCCTAACCCGTACCCTAAACATAACCCGTACCCTAAACCTAAACCTAAACTTAACCCGTAACCTAAACCTAACCCTAACCCGTACCCTAACCATAACCCTAACCCTAAACCTGACCCTAAACCTAACCCTAAACCGAACCCTAAGCCTAACCCATACCCTAACCCTAACCCTAACACTAACCCTACCAAGTACTCTAACCCTAACCCTAACCCTAACCCGTACCCTAAACCTAAACCGTACCCGAACCCTAAACCCAACCCTAACCCGTACCCTAAACCTAACCCTAACGCGTACCCTAACCCTAAACCTAACCCTAACGCTGACCCTAACCCTAACCCTAACCCGTACCCTAAGCCTAACCCATACCCTAACCCTAAACCTAATCCTAACCCTAACCCTAAACCTATCTCTAACCCTAACGCGTAACCTAACCCTACCTGAACACTAACCGTAACCCTAACCCGTACCCTAACCCTACCCATAGCCTAACCCTAACTCTAACCCTAACCCCTAACACTAACCTTAACCCTAACCCTTACCCTAACGTGTACCGAAACGGTAAACCTAACCCATACCCTAACACTAACCCAAACCCGTACTCTAACCCTAACCCTAACCCGCACCTAAACTTAACCCTAACTCTAACCCAAACCATAAGCCTTAACCGTAACATAACCATAACCCGTACCCTAACACTAAACTTAACCATTTCCCTAAACCTAACACTAACCCTAACCCGTACTCTAACCCTAAGCATAACCCTAACCCTAACCGTAATCTAACCCTAACCCTAACCCTAACCCTAACCCTAACCCTAACCCGTACCCGTACCCTAACCCTAAACCTAAAACTTTCCTTAAACCTAACACTAACCCTAACCGGTACTCTAACCCTAACCTTAAACCTAACCCTAACCCGTACCCTAACCCTAACCCTAACTCGTACCCTAACCCTAAACCTGACCCTAACCCTAACCCGTACCCTAAACCTAACCCGTACCCTAAACCTAACCCTAACCCTAACCCGTAACCTAAACCTATCCCTAACCCTAACTCATATCCTAACCCTAACTCTAACCCTGACTCTAAACCTAACACCAACCCGTTACCTAAACCTAACCCATAGCCTAACCCTAACCCTAGGCCTAACCCTAACCCGTACCCTAAACCTAAACCTAACCCTTGATCTAACCCGTACCCAACCCTATCTCATACCCTAAATCTAACCCTACCATGTACCCAAACCCTAACAGTAACCCTAACCCATACCCTAGCGCAAAAACCTAACCCTAACCCTAAGCCTAACCCGCACCCTAAACCTAAATGTAACCCTAACCCTAACCATAACCCTTAACCGTACCCTAACCCTAACCCATACGTAACACTAACCCTAACTTTAAAAGTAACCCTAACCCGTACCCTAACCCTAAAACTAACCACTACCGTAACACCAAACCTAACCCTAACCCGTAGCAGGACCCTATCCCTAACCATAACCCTGACCCTAAACCTAACCCTAACCCGTACCCTAACCCTAACCCGCACATAAACCTAAGCCTAACCCATACCCTAACACTAACCCGTAACCTAAACTAACCATAACCCTAAACTTAATGCATACACTAAACCTATCCCGTACCCTAAACCTAACCCTAACCCGTACCCTAACCCTAACCCAATCTGTACACTAACAGTAACCCTAACACTAACACTAAACCTAAACTGTACTCTAAACCTAACCCTAAACCTAAACCTAACCCTAACCTGTACCCTAACCCTAAAACTAACCCGTACCCTAACACTAACCCTAACCCTAAACCTGACTCTAAACCTAACCCGAACCCTTACACTAACCCTAACCCTAACCCAAACCCGCACCCTAACCTAACCCTAACCCGTGCCCTAACCCTAAACCTAACCCGTAAACTAAACCGAACCCTAACCCTAAACTTAACCTGTACGCTAACCCTATTTCGCACCCTAAACCTAACCCTAACTCTTATCCTAACCCTAAATCTAACCCTAACACTAACCTGTACCCTAAACCTAACCCTAACCCTTGACCTAACCCGTACCCAACCCTATCTCGTACCCTAACCAAAACCTAACCTGTACACAAACCCTAACAGTAACCCTAACCCATACCCTAGCGCAAACCCTAACTCTAAACCTAAGCCTAACCCGCACCCTAAACCTAAACGTAACCCTAACCCTAACCATAACCCTTACCCGTACCCTAACCCTAACCCATAAACTAACACTAACCCTAACTTTAACCGTAACCCTGACCTGTACCTAACCCTAAAAGTAACCCGTACCCTAACCCCGACCCTAACCCTAACACGTAGCATGACCCTATTCCTAACCATAACCCTGACCCTAAACCTAAACCTAACCCGTACCCTAACCCTAACCCGCACATAAACCTAAGCCTAACCCGTACCCTAACCGTAACCTGTAACCAAAACTAACCATAACCATAAAATTAATGTGTACACTAAACCTAACCCGTACCCTAAACCTAACCCTAACCCATACCCTAACCCTAACCCTAACCCTAACCCTAACCCGCACCCTAAACCTAACACTAACACGTACCCTAACCCTAACCCTAACCCGTAACCTAAACCTAACCCTAACCCTAAACTTAACCTGTACGCTAACCCTATCCCGCACCCTAAACTTAACCCTAACTCTTATCCTAACCCTAAACCAAACCCTAACCCTAAACCGTACCCTAAACCTAACCCTAACCCTTGACCTAACCCATACCCAACCCTATCTCGTACCCTAAACCTAACCCTAACCCGTACCCTAACCCTAACCCTAAGCCTAACACTATCCGTACACTAACCCTAATCCTAACACTAACACTAACCCAACCCGTACTCTAAACCTAACCCTAACCCTAAACCTAACCCTAACTCGTACCCTAACCCTAAAACTAATCCGTACCCTAACACTAACCCTAACCTTAACCCTGACCCTAAACCTATCCCTAACCCTTACACTAACCCTAACCCTAACCCACACCCTAAACAAACTCTAACCCGTACCCTAACCCTAACCCGTACCCTAACCCTAACCAGTAACCTAAACCTAACCCTAACCCTAAACTTAACCCGTACGCTAAACCTATCCCGTACCCTAAACCTAACCCTAACTCTTATCCTAAACCTATACCTAACACCAAGCCTAACCTGTACATTAACCCTAACTCTAACACTAACACTAACCCTACCCCGTACTCTAAACCTAACCCTAACCCTAAACCTAACCCTAACACTAACCCGTACTCTAACCCTAACCCTAACACTAACCCTAACCGTACTCTAACCCTAACCCTTACCCTCACCCTAACACTAAACCGTACTGTAACCCTAACCTGTAATATAACCCTAACCCTAAATGGTACCCTAACCCTCACCCTAACTAGTACACTAACCCTAACCCTGACCCTAACCCTAACCGTACTCTAACCCTAACCCTAACCCTAACCCTAACCGTAACCCTACACGTACTCTAACCCTAACACTAACACTCACCCTAACCCTAACCCGTACTGTAGCCCTGACCCGTAACATAACCCTAACCCTAACCCGTACCCTAACCCTAACCCTAACTCGTACCCTAACCCTAACCCTAACCCTAACCCGTACCTTAAAAATAAACCGTACCCTAACCCTAACCCTAAACCTAACCCGTACCCTGAAACTAACCCTAAACCTAACTCGTACCCTAACCCTAACCCTGACCCTAACCCGCACCCTAAACCTAAAACTAACCCTAACCCTAACCATAACACTTACCCGTACCCTAACCCTAACCCATACCCTAATATTAACCCTAACCTTAACCGTAAACCTAACCTGTAACCTAACCCTAAAACTAACCCGTACCCTAACCCCAAACCTAAACCTAACCCGTACCATAACCCTATCCCTAACCCTAACCCTGACCCTAAAGCTAACCCTAACCCGTACCCTAAACCTAACCCGCACCGAAACCTAACCCTAACCCGTACCCTAACCCTAACCCATAACCTAAACCTAACCCTAACCCTAAATTTAACCCGTACACTACCCCTATCCGGAAACCTAAACCTAACCCTAACCCATACCATTACACTAACCCTAACCCTAAACCCTAACCCTATCCGTACACTAACCCTAACCCTAACCCTCACCCTCACCCTAACCCGTACTGTAACCTTAACCCGTTACATAACCCAAACCCTAACCCACACCCTAACACTAACCCTAACTTGTACCCTAACACTAACCCTGACTCTAACCCTAACCCGTACCCTAAGCCTAACCCGTACCATAACCATAACCCTAACCCTAACCCTAACCCTAACCCTTGACCTAACTCGTATCCAAAACTATCCCGTACCCTAACCCTAACCCTAACCCTTACCCAAAGCCTAACAGTAACCCTAACCCAATCCTAGCGCTAACCCTAACCCTAACCATAACCCTAAACCACACCCTAAACCTAAACCTAACCGTTACCCTAACCACAACCCTTACCCGTACCCTAACCCTAATCCATACACTAACCCTAACCCTAACCTTAACCGTAAACCTGACCCGTACCCTAACCCTAAAACTTACCCGTACCCTAACACCAACCCTAACCCTAACCCGTACCATAACCCTATCTCTACCCTAACCCTGACCCTAAACCTAACCCTAAACCGAAACCTAACCCTAACCCTAACCCTAACCCTAACCCTAACCCATCCTAAACCTAACCCTTACCCGTACCCTAACCCTAACCCGTAACCTAAATCTAACCCTACCCCTAAACTTAACCCGTACGCTAACCCTATCCTGTACCCTAAAACTAACCCTAACCCGTATCCTAACCATAATCCGAACCCTAAGCCTAACCTGTACATTACCCCTAACACTAACCGTAACATTAACCCTAACCCTAAGCCTAACACTTACCCAAACCCGTACTCTAACACTAAACCTAACCCTAACTCTAAACCTAATCCGTACTATAACCCTAACCCTAACCCTTACCCTAACCGTAACCCTAACCCGTACTCTAAACCTATCCCATAGCCTAACCCTAACTCTAACCCTAAGCCCTAACCCTAAACCTAACCCTAACCTTACCCTAACCCGTACCCAAACAGTAAACTTAACCAGTACCGTAACACTAACCCAAACCCGTACTCTAAACCTAACCCTATCCCTAAACCTAACCCTAAACCGCACCCTAAACTTAACCCTAACCCTAACCCTAAACATAACCCTTAACCGTAACCTAACCCTAACCCACCCTAAACCTAACCCTAACTTTAACCATAACCCTAATCCGTACCCTAACCCTAACGCTAACTGTAACCTACCCTAACCTAACTCTAAGCTTAACCCATACATTAACCCTAACCCTAACCCTAACACAAACCCTACCCCATACTCTAACCCTAACCCTAACCCTAAGCCTAACCCGTACCCTAACCCTAACCCTAACCCTAACCCTTTCCCTAACCCTAACCCTAACCCTAACCCTAACCCTAACCCTAACCCTAACCCTCACTGTACTCTAACCCTAACCCTAACCCTCACCCTAACCCTAACCCGTACTCTAAACCTAACCCGTAACATAACTCAAACCCTAACCCGTACCCTGAACCTAACCCTACTCGTACCCTAACCCTAACCCTGACCCTAAACCTAACCCTAACCCTAACACTAACCCTAAACCATACCCTAACCCTAACCCTAACCCTAACCCTGACCATAACCCTAACCCTAATCCGTAACCTAAGCCTAACTCATACCCTGTCCCTAACCCTAACACGTACCCTAAACCTAACCCAATCCCTTGACCTAACCTGTACCCAAACCTATCCCGTAACCTAACCATATCCCTAAGCCGTACGCAAACCCTAACAGTAACCCTAACCCATACCCTAGCGCTAACCCTAACCCTAACCCTAACCTGCACCCTAAACCTAAACCTAACCCTAACCCTAAACATAACCCTTACCCGTACCCTAACCCTAACCCATACCCTAACCCTAACCCTAACCTTAACCGTAACCCTGACCCGTACCCTAACCCTAAACTTATCCCGTACCCTAAACCCAACCATAACCCTAACCCGTACCCTAACCCTAACACTAACCCTAACCCTCAACCTAACCCTCACCTATACCTAAACCTAACCCGTACCCTAACCCTAACCCGTACCCTAAACTTAACCAGTAACCTAAACCTAACCCTAACCCTAAATTTAACCCGTACGCTAAACCTATCCCGTACCTTAAACCTAACCCTAACTCTTATCCTAAACCTATACCTAACCCTAAGCCTAACCCGTACATTAACCCTAACTCTAACCCTAACACTAACCCTACCCCGTACTCTAAACCTAACCCTAACCCTAACCCTAACCCTAACCCTAAACCTAACCCGTACTCTAACCCTAACCCTAACACTAACCCTAACCGTACTCTAACCCTAACCCTTACCCTCACCCTAACACTAAACCTTACTGTAACCCTAACCCATAATATAACACTAACCCTAACTGGTACCCTAACCCTAAACCTAATTCATACACTAACCCTAACCTTGACCCTAACCCTAAGCATACTCTAACCCTAAACCTAACCCTAACCCTAACCGTAACCCTACACGTACTCTAACCCTAACACTAACACTCACCCTAACACTAACCCGTACTGTAACCCTAACCCGTAACATAACCCTAACCCTAACCCGTACCCTAAACCTAACCCTAACTCGTAACCAAACCCTAACTGTAACCCTAACCCATACCCTAGCGCTATCCCTAACACTAACCCTAACCCGTACACTGACACTAAACCTAACACTAACCCTTACACTAATCCTATACCTAAACCCAACCTGCACCCTAAATCTAAGCCTAACTCGTAACCTAACCCTAACCCGAAACCTAAACCTAACCCTAACTCTAAACTTAACCCGTACGCTAACCCTATTCCGTACCTTAAACCTAACCCTAACCTGTATCCTAACCCTAAACCTAACCCTAAGCCTAACCCGTACATTAACCCTAACCCTAACCCTAACACTAACCCTACCCCATACTCCTACACTAACCCTAACCGGAACCCGTACCCTAACCCTAACCCTAACCCTAACCCGTACCCTAAACCTAACACATCCCCAAACCCTAAGCCTAACCCTTGACCTAACCCATACCCAACCCTATCCCGTAACCTAACCCTAACCCTAACCCATACCCAAACCCTAACAGTAACCCTAACCCATACCTTAGCGCTAACCCTAACCCTAACCCTAACCCTAAGCCTAACCCGTACATTAACCCTAACCCTAACCCTAACACTAAACCTACCCAGTATTCTAACCCTAACCCTAACCCTAACCCTAACCCGTACCCTAACCCTAAAACTAACCCTTTCCCTAATCCTAACCCTAACCCTAACCCTAACCCTAACCCTAACCCTAACTCTAACCGAACTCTAACCCTAACCCTAACCCTCACCCTAACCTTAACCCGTACTGTAACCCTAACCCGTAACATAACACTAACCCTAACCCATACCCTAACCCTAGCCCTAAATCGTACCCTAACACTAACACTGACCCTAACCCTAACCTGTACTCTAAACCTAACCCGTACCCTAAACCTAACCCTAAATCTAACCCGTACCCTAAACCTAACACTAACCCTAACTCATACCCTAACCCAATTCCTAACCCTGACCCTAACCCTAAACCTAACCCGTACTCTAAACCTAACACTAACCCTAACGCATATCCTAAACCTAACCCTAACCTTTGACCTAACCAGTACACAAAACTATCTCGTACCCTAAACCTAACCCTAACCCGTACCCAAACCCTAACTGTAACCCTAAACCATACCATAGCGCTAACCCTAACCCTAACCCTAAGCCTACCCGCACCCTAAACCTAAACGAAACCCTAACCCTAACCATAACCCTTACCCGTACCCTAACCCTAACCCATACCCTAACACTAACCCTAAACTTAACCGTAATCCTAACCCGTACACTAATCCTAAAATTAACCCATACCCTAACCCCAACCGTAAACCTAACCCGTACCATAACCCTATAACTAACCCTAACCCTGATCCTAAACCTAATCCTAACCAGTACCCTAAACCTAACCCGCACCTAAACCTAACCCGAACCCGTACCCTAACCCTAACCCGTAACCTAAACCTAACCCTAACCCTAAATTTAACCCGTACACTAACCCTATCCCGTACCCTAAACCTAACCCTAACCCGTACCCTAACACTAACCTAACCCTAAACCTATCCGTACACTAACCCTAACCCTAACCCTAACGCTAACCCTAACCCGTACTCTAACCCTAACCCTAAACCTAAACCTAACCCTTATCCGTACTCTAACCCTAACCCGCACCCTAACACTAACCCTTACCCTAACCCTAAAACTAACCCGTACCCTAACCCTAAACATAAACCTAACCCGTACCCAAACCCTAACCCTAACACGTACCTTTACCCTAACCCTACCCTAACCGTAATCCTAACCCGCACACTAAACCTAACCCTAAACCTAGACCTAAAATGTACACTACCCTAACCCGTACTGTAACCTTAACCCTAAACTGTACCGTAACCCTAACACTAATCCTAAACCTAAACCTAACCCTAACCCTAACCCATACACTAACCCTAAACCGAACCCTAACCCTAACCCTAACCATGCCCTAACCTTACCAGTAGCCTAACCCTAACCCTACACCTAACCCCTAACCCTAACCCTAACCGTTACCCTAACCCGTACCCAAACGGTAAACCTACCCCGTACCCTGAAACTAACCCAACCCGTACTCTAACCCTAACTGTAACCCTAACCCTAACGTGCACCCTAAACTTAACCCTAACCCTAACCCAAACCATAACCCTTAACCGTAACTTAAACCTAACACATACCCTAACAATTACCCTCACCTTAACCATAACCCTAACCCGTACCCTCGCCCTAAAACTAACCCGTACCCTACCCCAACCCTAAACCTATCCCGTAAACTAACACTAACCCAAACTCTAACCCTGTCCCTAAACCTAACCCTAACCTTTACACTAAACCTAACCCTAACCCGTACCCTAACCCTAACCCGTAAACTAAACCTAAACCTAACCCTAAACTTAACCCATACGCTAAACCTATCCCGTACCCTAAACCTAACCCTAACCCTTATCTTAAAACCTAAACCTAAACCTAAGCCTAACTCGTACATTAACCCTAACCCTAAACCTAACACTAACCCTACACCGTACTCTAAACCTAACCCTAACCCTAACCCTAACCCTAAACATAACCCTAACACTAACACTAACCCGTATTCTAACCCTAACTGTAACCCTAACCCTAACCGTACTCTCACCCTAACCCTAACCCTCACCCTAACCCTAACCCGTACTGTAACCTTAACCCGTTACATAACCCAAACCCTAACCCATACCCTAACCCTAACCCTAACTTGTACCCTAACACTAACCCTGACTCTAACCCTAACCCGTACCCTAAACTTAACCCGTACCATAACCCTAACCCTAACCCTAACCCTAACCCTAACCCTTGACCTAACCCGTATCCAAAACTATCCCGTACCCTAACCCTAACCCTAACCCTTACCCAAAGCCTAACAGTAACCCTAACCCAATCCTAGCGCTAACCCTAACCCTAACCATAACCCTAAACCGCACCCTAAACCTAAACCTAACCGTTACCCTAACCACAACCCTTACCCATACCCTAACCCTAATCCATACACTAACCCTAAACCTAACCTTAACCGTAAACCTGACCCATACCCTAACCCTAAAACTTGCCCGTACCCTAACACCAACCCTAACCCTAACCCGTACCATAACCCTATCTCTACCCTAACCCTGACCCTAAACCTAACCCTAAACCGAAACCTAACCCTAACCCTAACCCTAACCCTAACCCATCCTAAACCTAACCCTTACCCGTACCCTAACCCTAACCCGTAACCTAAATCTAACCCTACCCCTAAACTTAACCCGTACGCTAACCCTATCCCGTACCCTAAAACTAACCCTAACCCGTATCCTAACCATAAACCTAAACCTAAGCCTAACCTGTACATTACCCCTAACACTAACCCTAACATTAACCCTAACCCTAAGCCTAACAATTACCCTAACCCGTACTCTAACACTAAACCTAACCCTAACTCTAAACCTAATCCATACTATAACCCTAACCCTAACCCTTACCCTAACCGTAACCCTAACCCGTACTCTAAACCTATCCCATAGCCTAACCCTAACTATAACCCTAAGCCCTAACCCTAAACCTAACCCTAACCTTACCCTAACCCGTACCCAAACAGTAAACTTAACCGGTACCGTAACACTAACCCAAACCCGTACTCTAAACCTAACCCTATCCCTAAACCTAACCCTAAACCGCACCCTAAACTTAACCCTAACCCTAACCCTAAACATAACCCTTAACCGTAACCTAACCCTAACCCACCCTAAACCTAACCCTAACTTTAACCATAACCCTAATCCATACCCTAACCCTAACGCTAACTGTAACCTACCCTAACCTAACTCTAAGCTTAACCCGTACATTAACCCTAACCCTAACCCTAACACAAACCCTACCCCATACTCTAACCCTAACCCTAACCCTAAGCCTAACCCGTACCCTAACCCTAACCCTAATCCTTTCCCTAACCCTAACCCTAACCCTAACCCTCACTGTACTCTAACCCTAACCCTAACCCTCACCCTAACCCTAACCCGTACTCTAAACCTAACCCGTTACATAACTCAAACCCTAACCCGTACCCTGAACCTAACCCTACTCGTACCCTAACCCTAACCCTGACCCTAAAACTAACCCTAACCCGTAACCTAAACCTAACTCGTGCCCTAACCCTAACCCTAACCCTAAACCATAACCTAAACCTAACCCAACCCTAAATCGTACCCTAACCCTAACCCTGACCCTAAACCTAACCCTAACCCATACCCTACACCTAACCCATACAATAACCCTAACCCTAAACCTAATCCTAACCATAACCAGTACAGTAACCTAACCCTAACCCTTGACCTAACCCGTACCCAACCCTATCTCGTACCCTAACCCTAAAACTAACCCGTAGCCAAACCCTAACAGTAACCCTAACCCATACCCTAGCGCTAACCCTAGCCCTAAACCTAAGCCTAACTCACACCCTAAACCTAAACCTAACCCTAACCCTAACCATAACTCTTACCCATACCCTAACCCTAACCCATACCCTATCACTAACCCTAACCTTAACCGTAACACTAACCTGTACAGTAACCCTAAAACTAACCCATACCCGAACCTCAACCCTAAACCTAACCTGTACCATAACCCTATCCCTAACCCAATCCCTGACCCTAAACCTAACCCTAACCCGTACCCTAATCCTAACCCGCACCTAAACCTAACCCTAAACCGTATCCTAAAAGTAAACCGTAACCTAAACCTAACCCTAACCCTAAATTTAACCCGTACACTACCCCTATCCAGAACCCTCTACCTAACCCTAACCCATACCCTTACCCTAACCCTAAACCTAACACTATCCGTACACTAACCCTAACCCTAACCCTAACCTGTACTCTAACCCTAACCCTAATCCTGAACCTAACCTTACCCGTACTCTAACCCTAACCCGTACTCTAACACTAACCCTTACCCTAACCCTAAACCTAATCCGTACCCTAACCCTAAATGTAACCCTCACCCGTACCCAAACCCTAACCCTAACATGTACCCTAACCCTAACCCTGACCCTAACCCGCACACTAAACCTAACCCTAACCCTAGACCTAACACGTACACTAACCCTTTCCCGTACCATAACCTTAACCCTAACCCAACCGAAACCCTAACACTAACCCTAACGCTAACCCTAAACCTAACCCTAAACCTTACAATAACCCTAACCCGAACCCTAACCCGAACCCGAACCCTAACCCTACCAGTAGCCTAATCCAAATTCTAACCTTAACCCCTAACCCTAACCCTAACCCTAACCCTTACCTTAACCCGTACCCAAACAGTAAACATAACCCGTACCCTAACACTAACCCAAACCCGTACTCTAACCCTAACCCTAACCCTAAACCTAAACCTTATCCGCACTGTAAGCTTAACCCTAACCATAACCCAAACCATAATCCTTAACCGTAACCTAACCCTAACCCATATCTTAACCCTAACCCTAACCTTAACCGTAACCCTAACCCGTACACTAACCCTAAAACTAACCAGTACCCTTACCCCAAACCTAACCCTAACCCGTACCCTAACACTAACCCTAACCCTAACCCTGACCCTAAACCTAACCGTAACCCTTACATTAACCCTAACCCGTACCCTAAACCTAACCCTAACCCTCACCTATACCTAACCCTTACCCGTAACCTAACCCTAACGCATACCCTAACCCTAACCGTAACTCTATCCGTACACTAACCCTAACCCTAACGCTAAACCTAACACTAACCCTAAACCATACTCTAACCCTAAACCTAACCCTAAACCTAACCCTAACCCGAACTCTAAACCACACCCGTACCCTAACACTAACTCTAACCATAACACTAACCCTAAACCGTACTCTAACCCTAAAACTAACCCTACTCTAACCCTAACCCGTACTATAACCCTAACCCTAACGCTAACCCTAAACCTAACCCGCATCTAAACTTAACCCTAACCAGTAACCTAACCCTAACGCGTAACCTGTACATAACCAGAACCCTAAACTTAACCCGTACGCTAACCCTATGTCGTACCCTAAATCTAACCCTAACCCGTACCCTAACCCTAACCCTAACCCTATCCGTACACTAACCCTACCCTAACCCTAACACTAACACTAACGCTAACCCGTACACTTACCCTAAACCTAACCCTAACCCGGACTATAACCCTAACCCTAACCCTAACCCTAAACCTAACCCTAAACCGTACATTAAACCTAACCCATAACCTAACCTTAAACCTAACCCTAACCCTGACACTGACCCTAACCCTAAACTGTACCCTAAGCCTAACCCATACCCTAACCCTAACCCTAAACCATCCCTAACACTACCCGTACACTAAACCTAACCCTATCCCTTGACCTAACCCATACCCAACCCTATCCTGTAACCTAACCCTAACCCTAACCCGTACCCAAACCCTAACAGTAACCCTAACACATACCCTAGCGCTAACCCTAAACCTAACCCTAACCCGCACCCTAAACCTAAACCTAACCCTAACCTTAACCGTAACCCTGACCCGTACCCTAACCCTAAAAATAACCCATACCCTATCCCCAACCCTAAACCTAACCCATACCCTAACCCTAACCCTAACCCACACCTATACCTAACCCTAACCTTTAACCTCACCCTAACCCGTAACCTAAACCCAACCTTAACCCTAAACTTAACCCGTATGTTAACCCTATCCCGTATCCTAAACCTAACCCTAACCTGTACCCTAACCCTAACCCTAACCATAACCCTATCCGTACACTAACCCTAAACCTAACCATAAACCTAACACTAAACCTAAACCGTACTCTAACACTAACCCTAACACTAAACCTATCCCTAACCCGAACTCTAACCCTATCTCGTACCCTAACAATAAACCTAACCCTAACACTAACCCTAAACCGTACTCTAACCCTAAACCTAACCCTAACTCTAACCCTAACCTGTACTATAACCCTAACCCTAACCCTAACCCTAACCAAACCCAACTCTAACCCTATCCCGTAGCCTAACCCTAACTCTAACCCTAAGCCCTAACCCTAACTCTAACCCTAACCCTTAATCTAACCCGTACCCAAATGGTAAACCTAACCCGCACCCTAAAACTAACCCAAACCCATACTCTAACCCTAACCCTAACCCTAATCCTAAACCGCACCCTAAACTTAACCCTAACACTAACTCTAACCATAACCCTTAACCGTACCCTAACCCAAACCCACTACCTAACCCTCTCCCTAACTTTAACCGTAACCCTAACCCGTACCCTAATCCTAAAACTAACCTGTACCCTAACCGCAACCCTAACCCTAACCCATACCCTAACACTAAACCTAACCCTAACCCTGACCCTAAACCTAACGCTAACTTGTACTCTACCCCTAACCCATAACCTAAACCTAACCCTAACCCTAAACTTAACCCGTACGCTAACCCTATCCCGTACACTAAACCTAACCCTAATCCATAACCTAACCCTAAACCTAACCCTAAGCCTAACCCGTACATTAACACTAACCCTAACGCTAACACTAACCCTACCCCGTACTCTAACACTAACCATAACCTTAAACCTAAACTTAACCCGTACCCTAACCCGTACCCTAACCCTTTCCCTAACCCTAATACTAACCCTAACCTGTACCCTAACCCTAAACCTAACCCTAACCCTAACCGTACTCTAACCCTACCCTAACCCTCACCCTAAACCTAACCAGTACTGTAACCCTAACCTGTAACATAACCCTAACCCTAACCTGTACACTAAACCTAACCCTAACTCGTACCCTAACACTAACCCTGACCCTAACCCTAACCCATACCCAAACCTAACCCGTACCCTAACCCTAACCCTAAACCTAACCCGTACCCTCAACCTAAGCCTAACACTAATTCGTACCCTAACCCTAACCCTATCCCTGCCCCTAACCCTAACCCTAAGCTGTACCCTAAACCTAACCCATACCCTAAACCAAACCCTAAACCTAACCCCAACCCTAACCCGTACCCTAAACCTAACCCTAACCCTTGACCTAACCCGTACCCAACCCTATCCGTACCCTAACGCTAACCCTAATCCGTACCCAAACCCTAACAGTAACCCTAACCTATACCCTAGCGCTAACCCTAACCCTAACCCTAAGCCTAACCCGCACCCTAAACCTAAACCAAACCCTGACCCTAACTATAACCCTTACCCGTACCCTAACCCTAACCCATACCCTAACATTAACCCTAACCTTAACCGTAAACCTAACCCGTACCCTAACCCTAAAACTAACCCGTACCCTAACCCCAACCCTAACCCTAACCCGAACCCTAACCCTATCCGTAAACCTAACCCTGACCCTAAACCTAACCCTAACCCGTACCCTAATCCTAACCCGCACCTAAACCTAACCCTAACCCGTACCCTAACCCTAACCCGTAACCTAAACCTAACCCTAACCCTAAATTTAACCCGTACACTCCCCCTATCCGGAACCCTAAACCTAACCCTAACCCATACCCTTACCCTAACCCTAACCCTAACACTACCCGTACACTAACCCTAACCCTAACCCTAACCCGTACTCTAACCCTAACCCTAATCCTGAACCTAACCTTAACCCATACTCTAACCCTAACCCGTACTCTAACACTAACCCTTACCCTAACCCTAAACCTAATCCGTACCCTAACACTAAATGTAACCCTCACCCGTACCCAAACCCTAACCCTAACACGTACCCTAACCCTAACCCTAACGCGCACACTAAACCTAAACCTAACCCTAGACCTAACACGTACACTAACTCTTTCCAGTACCATAACCTTAACCCTAACCCAACCGAAACCCTAACACTAACCCTAATGCTAACCCTAACCCTAACCCTAAACCTTACAATAACCCTAACCCGAACCCTAACCCGAACCCGAACCCTAACCCTACCGGTAGCCTAATCCAAATTCTAACCTTAACCCCTAACCCTAACCCTAACCCTAACCCTTACCTTAACCCATACCCAAACAGTAAACATAACTCATATCGTAACACTGACCCAAACCCGTACTCTAACCCTAACCTTAACCCTAAACCTAAACCTAATCCGCACCCTAAGCTTAACCATAACCATAACCCAAACCATAACCCTTAACCGTAACCTAACCCTAACCCATATCTTAACCCTAACCCTAACCTTAACCGTAACCCTAACCCGTACACTAACCCTAAAACTAACCCGTAACCTAACCCCAAACTTAACCGTAACCCGTACCCTAACACTAACCCTAACCTAACCCTGACCTAAACCTAACCGTTACCCTTACACTAACCCTAACCCGTACCCTAAACCTAACCCTAACCCTAACCCTAACCCGTACCCTATCCCTAACACGTACCGTAACCCTAACCCTAGCCTTAACCCTAACCCGCACACTAAACCTAACACTAACCCTAGACCTAACATGTACACTAACCCTATCCCATACCGTAACCTTAACCCTAACCTGTACCGTAACTCTAAATCTAACCCTAACCCTAACCCTAACCCGTACCCTAAACCCAAGCCTAACCCTAACTCATACCCTAAACCTAACCCTAACCCTGACCCTAACCCTAAGCCTAACCCGTAACCTAAGCCTAACCCATACTCTAACCCTAACCCTAAACCTAACCCTAACCCTAACCCATACCCTAAACCTAAACCTAACCCTTGACCTAACCCGTACCCAAAACTATCCCGTACCCTAACCCTAACCCTAACCCGTATCCAAAACTTAACAGTAACCCTAACACACACCCTAGCGCTAACCCTAACCGTAACTCTAACCCTAACCCAGACCCCAAACCTAACCCTAACCCTTACCGTAACACTAACCCTATCATGTACCCTAAACCTAAACCGTACCCTAACCCTAACCCTAAACCTAACCCATACCCTAACCCTAAACTTAACCCTAGCCCGTACCCAAACTCTAACTCTAACACGTATCCTAACCCTAACCCTAACCCTAACCCGCACACTGAACCTAACCCTAACTCTAGACCTAACACGTACACTAACCATATCCCATACCCTAACCTTAACCCTAACCCGTTCCGTGACCCTAACCCTAACCCGTACCCTAACCCTAACCCTAACCCGTACCCTAACCCTACCCGTAGCCTAATCCTAACTCTAACCCGACCCCTAACATTAAGCCTAACACTAACCCGTACCCAAACGGTAAACCTAATCCGTACCCTAACACTAACCCAAACCCGTACTCTAACACTAACCCGCACCCTAAACGTAACTCTAACCCTAACCCAAACCATAACCCTTAACCGTAACCTAACCCTAACGCATAACCTAACCCTAACCCTAACCTTAACCATAACCCTAATCCGTACCCTAAACCTAAAACTAACCTGTACCCTAACCCCAACCCTAACCCTAACCCGTAACCTAACACTAACCCTAACCCTAACCCTGACCCTCAACCTAACCCTAACCCTTACACTAACCCTAACCCTAACCCAACCCGCACCCTAAACCTAACCCTAACCCGTATCCTAACCCTAACCTAGCCCTAAGCCTAACTCGTACATTAAACCTAACCCTAACCCTAACACTAACCCTACCCCGTACTCTAACCCTAACCCTAACCCTAACCCTAACCCATACCCTAAACCTAACCCTAAACCTGACTCGTACCCTAACACTAACCCTAAAACTGACCCTAACCCTAACCTTAACCCGTACCCTAAACCTAACCCATACCCTAACCCTAACCCTAACCTTAAACATAACCCTAAACTGTACTCTAAACCTAAAACTAACCCGTACCATAACCCCAACCCTAACCCTAACCCATACTCTAACACTAACACTAACCCTAACCCTGACCCTAAACCTAACCCTAACCCTTACACTAACCCTAACCCTAACCCTAACCCGGACCCTAAACCTAACCCTAAACCTGACTCGTACCCTAACACTAACCCTAAAACTGACCCTAACCCTAACCTTAACCCGTACCCTAAACCTAACCCATACCCTAACCCTAACCCTAAACCTAACCCTAAACCTAACCCGTACCCTAAACCTAACCCTAACCCTTGACCTCACCCGTACCCAACCCTATCCCGTACCCAAAAGCTAACCCTAACCCGTACCCAAACCCTAACAGTAACCCTAACCCATACCCTAGCGCTAACCCTTACCCTAACCCTAAACCTAAACAGTACCCTAACCCTAAATGTAACCCTAACACGTACCCAAACCCTAACACTAACATGTACGCTAACCCTAACCCTAACCCTAACTCTCACCCATAACCTAACCCTATCCCTAAACTTAACAGTAAACCTAACCCATACCCTAACCCTAAACCTAAACCATACCCTAACCCCCACCGTAACCCTAATCCGTACCCTAACACTAACCCTTATCCTAACCCTTACCCTAAACCTAACCCTAACCCTTACACTAATCCTAACCCTAACCCTAACCCGTACCCTAACCCTAACCCTAACCCTGACCTTAACCCTAACCCTAACCCTAACCCGTACCGCAACCCTAACACTAACCCTAACCCTAACCCTGACACTAACACTTACCATAACCCTACTCACAGCCTAACCCTAACTCTAACCCTAACCCCTAACCCTAACCCTAACCCTTACCCTAACCCGTACACAAATGGTCAACCTAACCCGTACCCTAACACTAACCCAAACCTGTACTCTAACCCTAACCCTAACCCTAACCCTAAACCTAAACCACACCTTAAACTTAACCCTAAACCTAACCCATACCCTAACCCTAACCCTAACCTTAAACATAACCCTAAACTGTACTCTAAACCTAAAACTAACCCGTACCTTAACCCCAAACCTAACCCTAACCCATACTCTAACACTAACACTAACCCTAACCCTGACCCTAAACCTAACCCTAACCCTTACACTAACCCTAACCCTAACCCTAACCCGGACCCTAAACCTAACCCTAACCCGTACCCTAACCCTAACCCATAATCTAAACCTAACCCTAACCCTAAAGTTAACCCATATGCTAACCCTTTCCCGTACCCTGAACCTAACCCTAAACCGCATCCTAATCCTAAATCTAACCCTAAGCCTAACCTGTACATTAACCCTAACCCTAACACTAACCCTACCCAGTACTTTAACCCTAACCCTAACCCAAACCCTAACCCATACCCTAACCCTAACCCTAACCTTAACCATAACCCTAACCTGTACTCTGACCCTAAAACTAACCCGTACCCTAACCCCAACCCTAACCCTAACCCATACTCTAACACTAACCCTAACCCGAACCCTGACCCTAAACCTAACCCTAACCCTTACACTAACCCTAACCCTAACCCAGACGCTAAACCTAACCCTAAGCCGCACCCTAACCCTAACCCGTAATCTAAACCTAACCCTAACCCTAAAGTTAACCCGTATGCTAACCCTATCGCGTACCCTGAACCTAACCCTAAAACGTATCCTAATCCTAAATCTAACACTAAGCCTAACCCGTACATTAACCCTAACCCTAACACTAAAACTACCCCACACTTTAAACCTAACCCTAACCCTAACCCTAAACCTAAACCTAACCCTAACTCGTACCCTATCCCTTACACGTACCCTAACCCTATCCCTAACCCGTACACTAAACCTAACACTAACCTTAGACCTAACACGTACACTAACCCTATCGCGTACCGTAACCTTAACCCTAACCCGTACCGTAACCCTAACACTAACCCTAACCCTAACCCTAACCCTAAACCTAACCTGTACACTAACCCTAACCCGTACCCTAACCCTAACCCTATCCGTACAGTAACCCTAATCCTAACCCTAACACTAACCCTAACCCGTACTCTAACCCTAACCCGTACCCTAACACTAACCCTTACCCTAACTCTAAACCGAAACCGTACCCTAACCCGTAACCTAAACCTAACCCTAACCCTAAACTTAACCCATACGCTAACCCTGTCCCGTACCCTAAACCTAACCCTAACCCGTACCCTAAACCTAACCCTAACCCAAACCCTATCCGTACACTAACCCTAACCCTAACCCTAAACCTAACACTAAACCTAAACCGTACTCTAACCCTAACCCTAACCCTAAACCTAACCCTAACCCGAACTCTAACCCTAACCCGTACTCTAACACTAATCCAAACCCTAACCCTAACCCTAACCCGTACTCTAAACCTAAAAATAACCCTAAATCTAACCGTAACCCGTACTATAACCCTAACCCTAACACTAACCCTAACCCTAACCGTAACCCGTACTCTAACCCAATCCCATAGCCTAACCCTAACTCTAACCCTAACGCCCAACCCTAACCCTAATACTAACCCTTATCCTAACCCGTACCCAAATGGTAAACCTAACCCATACCCTAACACTAACCCAAACCAGTACTCTAAACCTAACCCTAACCCTAACCCTAAACCGCACCCTAAACTTTACCCTAACCCTAACACTAACCATAACCCTTAACCATACCCTAACCCTAAACCACACCCTAACCCTATCCCTAAGTTAAACCGTCCCCCTAACCCGTACCCTAACCCTAAAACTAACCCGTACCCTAACCCCAACCCTAACCCTAACCCGTACACTAACCCTAACACGAGCCTTAACCCTAACCCTAACCCGTACCCTAACCCTACCCGTAGCCTAATCCTAACTCTAACCCGACCCCTAACATTAAGCCTAACCCTAACCCGTACCCAAGCGGTAAACCTAATCTGTACCCTAACACTAACCCAAACCCGTACTCTAACCCTAAATGTAACCCTAAACCGCACCCTAAATAAAACTCTAACCCTAACCCAAACCATAACCCTTAACCGTAACCTAACCCTAACTCATAACCTCACCCTAACCCTAACCTTAACCATAACCATAATCCGTACCCTAAACCTAAAACTAACCCGTACCCTAACCCCAACCCTAACCCATACCCTAACACTAACCCTAACCCTAACCCTGACCCTATACCTAACCCTAACCCTTACACTAACCCTAACCCTAACCCAACCTGAACCGTAAACCTAAGCCTAACCCGTATCCTAACCCTAACCTAACCCGAAGCCTAACCCGTACATTAACCCTAACCCTAAACCTAACACTAACCATACCCCATACTCTAACCCTAACCCTAACCCTAACCTTAACCCTAACCCATACCCTAAACCTAACCCTAACCCTGACTCGTACCCTAACCCTAACCCTAAAACTGACCCTAACCCTAACCTTAACCGTACCCTAAACCTAACCCATTCCCTAACCCAAATCCAAAACTAACCCTAACCCTAAACTGTACCCTAAACCTAACCCTAACCCTTGACCTAACCCGTACCCAACCCTATCCCGTACCCTAACCCTAACCCTACCCGTACCCAAACCCAAACAGTAACCCTAACCCATACCCTAGCGCTAACCCTTACCCTAACCCTAAACCTAAACCGTCACCTAAACCTAAACGTAAGCCTAACCCGTACCCAAACCCTAACCCTAACATGTACGCTAACCCTAAACCTAAACCTAACCCTCACCCATAACCTAACCCTAACCGTAACCTTAACCATAAACCTAACTCATACCCTAACCCTAAACCTAACCTGTACCCTAACCCCCACCGTAACCCTAATCAGTACCCTAACACTAACCCTAACCCTAACCCTGACCCTAAACCTAACCCTAACCTTTCACTAACCCTAACCATAACCCTAAACCAGACCCTAAACCTAACCCTAAACGATACCCTAACCCTAATCCGTATTCTAAACCTAACCCTAACCCTAAAGTTAACCCGTATGCTAACCCTATCAGTACACTGAACCTAACCCTAAACCGTATCCTAATCCCAAATCTAACTCTAAGCCTAACCCATACATTAACCCTAACCCTAACACTAACCCTACCCCGTACTTTAACCCGAACCCTAACCCTAACCGTAAACCTAACCCTAAACCTAAACCGTACACTAATCCTAACCCGTACCCTAATCCTTACCCTAACCCTAACCCTATCCGTACACTAACCCTAATCCTAACCCTAACACTAACCCTAACCCGTACTCTAACCCTAACCCGTACCCTAACACTAACCCTTACCCTATCCCTAAACCTAACCCATACCCTAACCCTCACCCGTATCCTAAACCTAACCCTAATCCTAAACTTAACCCATACGCTAACCCTATCTCGTACCCTAAACCTAACCCTAACCCGTACCCTAATCCTAACCCTAACCCTAACCCTATCCGTACACTAACCCTAACCCTAACCATAAACCTAACACTAACCCTAAACCGTACTCTAACCCTAACCCTAACCCTAACCCGAACTCTAACCCTAACCCGTACCCTAACACTAATCCAAACCCTAACTCTAACCCTAACCCGTAATCTAACCCTAAAAATAACCCTAACTCTAACCCTAACCAGTACTATAATCCTAATCCTAACCCTAACCCTAACCCTAACCCTAACCCGTACTCTAACCCTATCCAATAGCCTAACCCTAACTCTAACCCTAACCCCTAACCGTAACCCTAATACTAACCCTTAACCTAACCCGTACCCAAATGGTAAACCTAACCCGTACCCTAACACTAACCCAAACCCGTACTCTAAACCTAACCCTAACCCTAAACCGCTCCCTAAATTTAACCCTAACCCTAACCATAACCATAACCCTTAACCGTACCCTAACCCTAAACCACACCCTAACCCTATCCCTAACTTAAAGGATAACCCTAACCCGTACCCTAACCCTAAACTTAACCCTAAGCCGAACCCAAACCCTAACCCTAACACGTACCCTAACCCTAAACCTAACCATAACCCGCACACTAAACCTAACCCTAACCCTAGACCTAACACTTAAACTAAACATATCCCGTACCGAAACCTTAACCTTAACCCGTATCATAACCCTAACACTAACCCTAACCCTTACCCTAACCCTACACTAACCCTAACCCGTACTCTAACCCTAACCCTAACCCTAACCCTAACCGTACTCTAAACCTAACCCTAACCCTCACCCTAACCCTAACCCATACTGTAACCCTAACCCGTACCATAACCCTAACCCTAACCCGTAACCTAACCCTAACCGTAACTCGTACCCTAAACCTAACCCTAACCCGGACCATAACCCTAACCCTAACCCGTAACCTAAACCTAACCCGTATTTTGACCCTTATGGGACCCTAAACCTAACGGGTTACCTAAACCTAACCGTAACCCATACCCTAAACCTAAACCTAACCCTTGACCTAAGCCGTACCCAAACCTATCCCGTACCCAAACCCTAACCCTAACCCATACCCAAAACCTAACAGTAAACCTAACCCATACCCTAGCGCTAACCCTAACCCTAACTCTACCCCGGACCCAAACCTAACCCTAACCCTGACCCTAACATTAACCCTATCCCGTATCCTAACCCTAAACTGTACCCAAACCCTAACACTAAACCTAACCCATACCCTAACCCTAAACTAACCCTAGCCCGTACCCAAAACCTAACCCTAACACTATCCTAACCCTAACCCTAACCCTAACCTTAACCCACACACTGAACTTAACCCTAACTCTAGACCTAACATGTACACTAACCCTACCCCGTACCCTAACCCTAACTCTAACCCTAACCATAACCCGTACCCTAACACTAACCCTAATCCTAACCCTAACACTAACCCTACCCCCTACTCTAACCCTAACCCTAACTCTAACCCTACCTTACCCTAACCCTAACACTAACCAAACCCATACTCTAACCCTAACCCTAACCCTAACCGTATTCTAACACTAACCCTAAGCCTCACACTAACCCTAACCCGTACTGTAACCCTAACCCGTAACGTAACTCTAACCCTAACCCATACCCTTACCCTAACCCTAACTCGTACCCTAATCCTAACCCTAACCCTGACTATAAGCCTAACCCTAACCGTACCCTAACCTAACCCATACTTTAACCCTAAACCTAACCCTAAACCGTACCCTAACCCTAACCCTAACCCTTGACCTAACCAGTACCCAACCCTATCTCGTACCCTAACACTAACCCTAACCCGTACCCAAACCCTAACAGTAACCCTAACCCATACCCTAGCGCTAACCCTAACCCTAACCCTAAGCCTAACCCGCACCCTAAACCTAAACCTAACCCTAACCCTAAATTTAACCCGTACGCTAACCCTATCCCGTACCCTGAAACTAACCCTAACCCATATCCTAACCCTAAACCTAACCCTAAGCCTAACCCGTACATTAACCCTAACCCTAACACTAACCCTACCCCGTACTTTAACCCTTACCCTAACCCTAACCCTAAACCTAACCCTAACCAGTACACTATCCCTAACACCTACCCTAACCCTAACCCTAGCCCTAACCCTAACCTGCACACTAAACCTAACACTAACCCTAGACCTAACACATACACTAACCCTATCCCATACCGTAACCTTAACCCTAACCCGTACCGTAACCCTAACTCTAACCCTAACCCTAACCCTAACCCTAAAACGTACCCTAAACCTAACCCTAACCCTAACTTGTACCCTAACCCTAACCCTAACCCTGACCCTAACCCTAAGCCTAACCCGTACCCTAAGCCTAACCCATACCCTAACCCTAACCCTAAACCTAAACCTAACCCTAACCCATACCCTAAACCTAAACCTAACCCTTGACCTAACCCGTACACAAACCTATCCCGTACCATAACCCTAACCCTAACCCGTACCCAAAACCTAACAGTAACCTTAACCCACACCCTAGCGCTAACCCTAACCCTAACCCTAACCCTAAACCTAACCCGGATGCCAAACCTAACCCTAACCCTGACCCTAACACTAACCCTATCCTGTACCCTAAACTTTAACCGTACCTTAACCCTAACCCTAAACCTAACCCATACCCTAACCCTAAAGTTAACCCTAGCCCGTACCCAAACCCTAAACCTAACACGTATCCTAACCCTAAACCTAACCCTAACCCTAACCCTAACCCGCACACTGAACGAAACCCTAACCGTAGACCTAACATGTACACTAACCGTGTCCAGTAACCTAACCTTAACCCTAACCTGTACCGTGACCCTAACACTAACCCTAACCCTAAACCCTAACCCTAACCTGTACACTAACCCTAACACGAACCTTAACCCTAACCCTAACCCGTACCCTAACCCTACCCGTAGCCTAATCCTAACTCTAACCCGACCCCTAACATTAAGCCTAACCCTAACCCGTACCCAAACGGTAAACCTAATCCGACCCTAACACTAAACCACACCCGTACACTAACCCTAACCCTAACACTAAACGGCACCCTAAACATAACTCTAACCCTAACCCAAACCATAACACTTAACTGTAACCTAACCCTAACTCATAACCTAACCCTAACCCTAACTTTAAACATAACCCTAACCCGTATCCTAACCCTAACCTAACCCTAAGCCTAACCCATACATTAACCCTAACCCTAACTCTAACAGTAACCCTACCCTGTACTCTAACCCTAACCCTAACCCTAACCCTAACCCTAACCCTAACCCATACCCTAAACCTAACTCTAACCCTGACTCGTACCCTAACCCTAACCCTAAAACTGACCCTAACGCTAACCTTAACCCGTACCCTAAACCTAACCCATACCCTAACCAAACCCTAAACCTAACCCTAACCCTAACCCGTACCGTACACCGAACCCTAACCCTTGACCTAACCCATTCCCAACCCTATCTTGTACCCTAACCCTAACCCTAACCCGTACACAAACCCAAACAGTAACCCTAACCCATACCCTAGCGCTAACCCTTACCCTAACCCTAAACCTAAACCGTACCCTAACCCTAAATGTAACCCTAACCCATACCCAAACCCTAACCCTAACATGTACGTTAACCCTAACCCTAACCCTCACCCATAACCTAACCCTATCCCTAACCTTAACCATAAACCTAACCCATAACCTAACCCAAAACCTAACCTGTACCCTAACCCCCACCGTAACCCTAATCCGTACCCTAACACTAACCCTAACCCTAACCCTGACAAGAACCTAACCCTAACCGTTACACTAATCCTAATCCTCTCCCTAACCCGCACCCTAAACCTAACCCTAACCCGTACCCTAACCCTAACCCGTAACGTAAACCTAACCCTAACCCTAAACTTAACCCGTACGATAAACCTATCCCATACCCTAAACCTAACACTAACCCGTATCCTAAGCCTAAACCTAAACCTAAGCCAAAACCGTACATTAAACCAAACCCTAACCCTAACACTAACCCTACCCCGTACACTAACCCTAACCCTAACCCTAACACGTACCCTAACACTAACCCTAACCCTAACCCTAAAACTAACACTAACCCTACCCCACACTCTAACCCTAACCCTATCTCTAACCGTACTCTAACCCTAACCCTAAGCCTCACCCTAACCCAAACCCGTACTGTAACCCTAACCCGTACCGTAACCCTAACCCTAACCCGTACCCTAACCCTAACCCTAACTCGTACCCTAACCCTAACCCTAACCCTGACCATAACCCTAACCCTAACCCGTACCCTAAACCTAACCCATAATTTAACCCTAACCCTAACCCTAACCCTAACCCGTACCCTAAACCTAACCCTAACCCTTGACCTAACCCGTACCCAACCCTATCCGGTATCCTAACCCTAACCCTAAACCGTACCCAAACCCTAACAGTAACCCTACCCCATACCCTAGCGCCAACCCTAACCCTAACCCTAAGCCTAACCCGCACCTTAAACCTAAACCTCACCCTAACCCTAAACTTAACCCGTACGCTAACCCTACCCGTACCCTGAACCTAACCCTAACCCGTATCATAACCCTAACATAACACTAACCCTACCCGTACTTTATCCCTAACCCTAAACCTAACCCTAAACCAAAACCTAACCCTAACCCGTACCCTATCCCTAACACGTACCCTAACCCTAACCCTAGCCCTAACCCTAACCCGCACACTAAACCTAAGACTAACCCTATACCTAACACGTACACTAACCCTATCCCATACCGTAACCTTTACCCTAAACCGTACCATAACCCTAACACTAACACTAACCCAATCCCTAACCCATACCATAACCCTACCCATAGCCTAACCCTAACTCTAACCCTAACCCCAAACCCTAACCCTAACCTGTACCCAAATGGTAAACCTAACCCGTACCCTAACACTAACCAAACCCTTACTCTAACCCTAACCCTAACCCTAACCCGCACCTTAAACTTAACCCTAACCCTAACCCATACCCTAACCCTAACCCTAACCTTAACCATAACCCTAACCTGTACTCTAACCCTAAAACTAACCCGTACCCTAACCCCATCCCTAACCCTAACCCGTATTCTAACACTAACCCTAACACTAACCCTGACCCTAAACCTAACCCTAACCCTTACACTAACCCTAACCCTAAACCTAACCCGGACCCTAAACCTAACCCTAAGCCGTACCCTAACCCTAACCCGTAATCTAAACCTAACCCTAACCCTAAAGTTAACCCGTATGCTAACCCTATCCCGTACCCTGAACCTAACCCTAAACCGTATCCTAATCCTAAATCTAACCCTAAGCCTAAACCATACATTAACCCTGACACTAACCCTACCCCGTACTTTAACCCTAACCCTAACCCTAACTCTAACCCTAAACCTTACCCTAACCCGTACACTATCCCTAACACGAACCCTAACCCTAACCCTAACCCGCACACTAAACCTAACACTAACCATAGACCTAACATGTACACTAACCCTATCGTGTACCGTAACCTTAACCCTAACCCGTACCGTAACCCTAACACTAACCCTAACCCTAACCCTAAACCAAACCCTAAACCTAACCCGTACACTAACCCTAACCCGTACCCAATCCTAACCCTAACCCTAACCCTATCCGTACACTAACCCTAATCCTAACTCTAACACTAACCCTAACCCATAGTCTAACCCTAACCCATACCCTAACACTAACCCTTACCCTAACCCTAAACCTAACCCGTACCCTAACCCTAACCCGTAACCTAAACCTAACCCTAGCCCTAAACTTAACCCATACGCTAACCCTATCCCGTACCCTAAACCTAACCCTAACCCGTACCCTAAACCTAACCCTAACCCGTACCCTAACCCTATCCGTACACTAACACTAACCTTAACCCTAAACCTAACACTAACCCTAAACCGTACTCTAACCCTAACTCTAACCCTAAACATAACCCTAACCCGAACTCTAACCCTAAGCCGTACCCTAACACTAATCCAAACCCTAACACTAACCCTAACCCGTACTCTAACCCTAAAAATAACCCTAACTCTAAACCTAACCCGTACTATAACCCTAACCCTAACCCTAACCCTAACCCTAATACTAACCCTTAACATAACCCATACCCAAACGGTAAACCTAACCCGTACCCTAACACTAACCCAAACCCGTACTCTAAACCTAACCCTAACCTAACCCTAAACCACACTCTAAACTTAACCCTAACCCTAACCATAACCCTTAACCGTACCATAACCCTAAACCACACCCTAACCCTATCCCTAACTTAAACCATAACCCTAACCCATACCCTAACCCTAAACGTAACCCTAAGCCGTACCCAAACCCTAACCCTAACACGTACCCTAACCCTAAACCTAACCCTAACCCGCACACCAAACCTAACCCTAACCCTAGACCTAACACGTAAACTAAACATATCCCGTACCGAATCCTTAACCTTAACCCGTATCATAACCCTAACACTAACTCTAACCCTTACCCTAACCCTAACACTAACCCTAACCATACTCTAACCCTAACCCTAACCCTCACCCTAACCCTAATCCATACTGTAACCCTAACCCGTACACTAACCCTAACCCTAACACTAACACTAACCCGTACAGTAAAACTAACCCATACCCTAACCCTAACCCTCACCCTAACCCTAAAGCTAACACTGTCCCTAAACCTAACCCTTACCCGTACCCTAAGCATACCCATACCATAACCCTAAACCTAATCCTACCCTAACCCTAACCCATAACCTAAACCTAACCCTAACCCTTGACCTAACCCGTACACAAACCTATACCGTAACCTAACCCTAACCCTAACCCGTACCCAAACCGTAACAGTAACCATAACCAATACCCTAGCGCTAACCCTAACACTAACTCTAACCCGTACCCTAAACCTAAACTTAACCCTAACCCTAAAGATAACCCTTACCCATACCCTAACCCTAACACATACCCTAACCCTAACCCTAACCTTAACCGAAACCCTGATCCGTAACCTAACCCTAAACTTAACCCGTACCCTAACCCCAACCCTAACCATAACCTGTACCCTAACCCTAACACTAACCCTAACCCTAACCCTAACCCTAAACCCAACCGTATCCCGTAACCTAAACCTAACCCTAACCCTAAACTTAAACCGTACGCTAACCGTATCCTGTACCCTAAACCTAACCCTAACCCGTACCGTAACCCTAACCCTAAACTTATCTGTACTCTAACCCTAACCCTAACCCTAAACCTCACCCTAAACCTAACCCGTACTGTAATCCTAACCCGTATCATAACCCTAAACCTAACCAGTACCGTAACCCTAACCCTAACTCGTACACTAACACTAACCCTAACCCTGACACTAACCCTAACGCTAACCCGTACCCTAAATCTAACACGTTCCCTAACACTAACCCTAACCCTAACCCGTGCACTAAACCAAACCCTAACCCTAACTCGTACCCTAACCCTAACCCTAATCCTGACCCTATCCCTAACCCTAACCTGTACCCTAAGCCTAACCCATACACTAACGCTAACCCTAAAACTAACACTAAACCTATGCCCTAACCCTAACCCTAACCCTAACCCAAACACGAAACCTAACCCTAACCAATACCCTAACCCTAACACATACCCTAACACTAACCCTAACCCTCACCCTGACCCTAAACCTAACCCTAACCCATACCCTAACACTAACCCTAAACCTAACCCTGACCCTAAATCTAACCCTAACCCTAACACTAACCCTAAACCGTACCCTAACCCGTACCCGAACCCCAACCCTAACCCTAACCTGTACCCTAACATTAACACTAACACTAACCCTGACACGTACACTAACCTGTACCTTAACCCGTACCCTAAACCCAAACCTCACCCTAACCGGTACCCTAACACTAACCCTAACCCTAAACCTAACCCTAACCCTGACCCTAACCCGTACCCTAATCCTAAACCATACCCTAAACCTAACCCTAAACCTAACCCGTACCCTAACCTAAACATAACGCTAAACGGTACCCAACCCCTAACCCTAACACATACCCTAAACCTAAACCTAACCCGCACACTAAACCTAACCCTAACCCTAGACCTCACACGTACACTAACCCTATCCCGTACCCTAACCTTAACCCTAACCTGTACCGTAACCCTAACCCTAACCCTAACCCTAACCCTAACCCTAACCCTAACCCTAACCCTAACTCTAACCCTAACCAGTACACTAACCCTAACCCGAAACCTAACCCTAACTCAAATCCGTACCCTAACCCTACCCGTAGCCTAAACCTAACTCTAAACCTAACCCTAACCCTAACCCTTACCCTAACCCATACCCAAAAGGTAAACCTAACCCGTACCCTAACGCTAACCCAAACCCGTGCTCTAACCCTAACCCTAACCCTAACCCGCACCCTAAACTTAACACTAACCCTAACACAAACCATAACCCTTAACCGTAACCTAACCCTAACCCATACCCTAACCCTAACCCTAACCTTAACCGTAACCCTAACCCTAAAACTAACCCGTACCCTAACCCCAAACCTATCCCTAACCCGTACCCTAACCCTAAAACTAACCCGTACCCTAACCACAACCCTAAACCTAACCCGTACCCTACACTAACACTAACCCTAACACTGACCCTAACCAAACCCTAACCTTACACTAATCCTAACCCTAAACCTAACCCGCACCCTAACCCTAACCCTTAACCTAAACCTAACCCTAAACCTAAACTTAACCCGTACGCTAACCCTATCCCGTACCCTAAACCTAATCCTAACCCGTATCTTAACCCTAAACCTAACCCTAAGCCTAACCTGTACATTACCCCTAACACTAACCCTAATATTAACCCTACACCGCACTCTAACCCTAACCCTAATCCTAACCCGTACCCGTACCATAACCCTAACCCTAACCCTAACACTCACCCTAACACTAACCTTAACCCGTACTCTAAACCTAACCCTAAACATAAACCTAACCCTAACCGTACTCTAACCCTAACCCTAACCCTCACCCTAACCCTAACCCTTCTGTAACCCTAACACGTACCATAACCCTAACCCTATCCCATACCCTAACCCTAACGCTAACTCGTACCCTAACCCTAAACCTAACCCTGACTCTAACCCTAACCTTAACCCGTACCCTAAACCTAAACCGTAACCTAACCCTAACCCTAAACATAACCCGTACCCTAAACCTAACCCTAACCCTAACTCGTACCCTAACCCGGACCCTAAACCTAAACCTAACCCGTACTCTAAGCCTAACCCATACCCTAACCCTAACCCTAAACCTAACCCTAACCCTATCCCGTACCCTAAACCTAACCATAACACGTACCCTAACCCTAGCCCTAACCCTAACATGATCCGTACACTAACCATAACCCTAAATCTAACACTAACCCTAACCTGTACTCTAACCCTAACCCTAACCCTAAACCTAACCCTAACCCGTACTCTAACCCTAACCCATACTCTAACACTAACCCTAACCATAACACTAACCCTAACCCGTACTCTAACCATATCCCGTAGCCTAACCCTAACTCTAACCATAACCCCTAACCCTAAACCTAACCCTAATCTTACCCTAACAAGTACCCAAACCGTAAACCTAACCCATACCCTAACACTAACGCAAACCCATACTCTAACCCAAACCCTAACCCTAACCCTAACTCGTACCCTAACCCTAACCCTATCCTGACACTAACCCTAACCCTAACCCGTACCCTAACCCTAACCCTAACCCTAAACCTAACCCTAAACCTGACCCTAACCCGTACCCTAACCCTAAACCGTACCCTAAACCTAACCCTAAACCTAACCCGTACCCTAACATAAAAGTAACGCTAACCCGTACCCAACCCCTAATCCTAACACATACCCTAACCCGAACCCTAACCCGCACACTAAACCTAACCCTAACCCTAGACCTAACACGTACACTAACCCTATCCCGTACCCTACCTTAACCCTAAACCGTACCGTAACCCTAACACTAACTCTAACCCTAACCCTAACCCTAATTCTAACCCTAACCCGTACACTAACCCTAACCCGAACCCTAAACTTAACCCTAAAATGTACCGTAACCCTAACTCTAACCCTAAACCTAACCCTAACCCTTACCCTAACCCATACCCAAACGGTAAACCTAACCCGTACCCTAACACTAACCCAAACCCGTACTGTAACACTAACCCTAAACCTAACCCGCACCCTAAACTTAACACTAACCCTAACCCCAACCATAACCCTTAACCGTAACCTAACCCTAACCCATACCCTAACCCTAACCTTAACTGTAACCCTAACCCGTACCCTAACCCTAAAACTAACCCGTACCCTAACCCCAACCCTAAACCTAACCCGTACCCTAACACTAACACTAACCCTAACCCTGACCCTAAACCTAACCCTAACCCTCACACTAATCCTAACCCTAACCATAACCCGCACCCTAAAACTAACCCGTAACCTAAACCTAACCCTAAACCTAAACTTAACCCGTACGCTAACCCTATCCCGTACCCAAAACCTAACCCTAACCCGTATCCTAACCCTAAACCTAACCCTAAGCCTAACCTGTACATTACCCCTAAAACTAACCCTAACATTAACCCTACACCGTACTCTAACCCTAACCCTAAACCTAACCCTAACCCGTACCCTAACCCTAACCCTAAACCTAAAACTAACCCTAACACTAACCCTAACCCGTACTCTAAACCTAACCCTAAACCTAACCCTAACCCTAACCGTACTCTAATCCTAACCCTAACCCTCACCCTTACCCTAACCGTACTGTAACCCTAACCCATACCATAACCCTAACCCTATCCCGTACCCTAACCCTAACCGTAACTCGTACCCTAACCCTAAACCTAAACCTGACTCTAACCCTAACCTTAACCCGTACCCTAAACCTAAACCGTACCCTAACCCTAACCCTCTACATAACCCGTACCCTAAACCTAAACCTAACACTAACTCGTACCCTAACCCTAACCCTAACCCGGACCCTAACCCTAACCCTAACCAGTACTCTAAGCCTAACCCATATCCTAACCCTAACCCTAAACCTAACCCTAACCCTAACCCGTACCCTAAACCTCACCCTAACCCTTGACCTAACCTGTATCCAAACCTATCCCGTACCCTAACCCTAACCCGTACCCAAACTCTAACAGTAACCCTAACCCATACCCTAGCGCTAACCCTAACCCTAAACCTAAACCTAACCCACACCCTAAACCTAAACCAACCCTAACCCTAACTATAACCCTTACCCGTACCCTAACCCTAACCCATATCCTAACCATAACCCTAACCTTAAACGTAACCCTGACCCGTGCCCTAACCCTAAAACTAACCCGTACCCTAACTCCAACCCTAACCCTAACCCATCCCATAACCCTATCCCTAACGCTAACCCTGACCCTAACCTAAACATAACCCGTACCCTAACCCTAACCCTAACCCTAACCCTCACCTAAACCTAACTCTAACACTTACCTAACCCTAACCCGTAACCTAAACCTAACTCTAACCCTAAACTTAATCCGTACGCTAACCCTGTCCCGTACCCTAACCCTAACCCTAACCCGTACCCTAACCCTAGTCCTAACCCTAACGTGATCCGTACACTAACCATAACTCTAACACTAACACTTACCCTAACCTGTACTCTAACGTAACCCTAACCCTAAACCTAACCCTAACCCGTATTCTAACCCTAACCCATACTCTAACACTAACCCTACCACTAACACTAACCCTAACCCGTACTCTAACCATATCCCGTAGCCTAACCCTAACTCTAACCCTAACCCCTAACCCTAAACCTTACCCTAAACCGTACCCAAACGGTAAACCTAACCCGTACCCTAACACTAACCCAAACCCATACTCTAACCGTAACCCTAACCCTAACCCTAACCCTAACTCGTACCCTAACACTAACCCTACCCTGACCCTAACCTGTACCCTAACCCTAACCCTAACCTAAACCTAACCCGTACCCTTTCCCTAACCCGTACCCTAACCCTAAACCATACACTAAACCTAACCCTGAATCTAACCCGTACCCTAACCTAAACGTAACGCTAAACGGTACCCAACCCCTAACCCTAACACGTACCATAACCCTAACCCTAACCCGCACACTAAACCTAACCCTAACCCTAGACCTAACACGTACACTAACCCTATCCCGTAACCTAACCTTAACCCTAACCCGTACCGTAACCCTAACACTAACCCTAACCCTAACCCTAACCCTAACCCTAACCCTAACCCTGACTCTAACCCTAACCCGTACACTAAACCTAACCCGAACCCTAACCCTAACCCTAACACGTACCCCAACCCTAACCGTAGCCTAACCCAAACTCTAACCCTAACCCTTACCCTAACCCATACCCAAACGGTAAACCTAACCCGTACCCTAACACTAACCCAAACCCGTACTGTAACCCTAACCCTAACACTAACCCTAACCCGCACCCTAAACTTAACACTAACCCTAAACCAAACCATAACCCTTAACCGTAACCTAACCCTAACCCATACCCTAACCCGTACCCTAAAATTAACACTAACCCTAACCCTGACCCTAAACCTAACCCTAACCCTTACACTAATCCTAAACCTAACCATAACCCGCACCCTAACCCTAACCCGTAACCTAAACCTAACCCTACACCTAAACTTAACACGTACGCTAACCCTATCCCGTACCCTAACCTTAACCCTAACCCGTACCGTAACCCTAACACTAACCCTAACACTAAACCTAACCCTAACTCTAACCCTAACCCGTACACTAACCCTAACCCGAACCCTAACCCTAACCCTAACCCTAACCCGTACCCTAACCCTACCCGTTGCCTAACCCTAACTCTAACCCTAACACTAACCCTAACCCTTACCCTAACCCATACCCAAACGGTAAACCTATCCCATACCCTAACACTAACCCAAACCCGTACTCTAACCCTAACACTAACCCTAACCTTAAACAGCACCCTAAACTTAACACTAACCCTAACCCAAACCATAACCCTTAACCGTAACCTAACACTAACCCATACCCTAACCCTAACCCTAACTTTAACCATAACCCTAACCCATACCCTAACCCTAGAACTAACCCGTACCCTAACCCCAACCCTAAACCTAACCCGTACAGTAACACTAACACTAACCCTAAACCTAACACTAACCCTACCCCGGACTCTAACCCTTACCCTAACCCTAACCCTAACCTTACCCTAAACCTAACACTAAACCTAACCCGTACACTAACCCTAACCCTAACCCTAACCGTAATCTAACCCTAACCCTAAGCCTCACCCTAACCCTAACCCGTACTGTAACCCTAACCCGTACCGTAACCCTAACCCTAACCCGTACCCTAACCCTAACTCGTACCCTAACACTAACCATAACCCTGACCATAAGCCTAACCCTAACCCGTACCCTAAACCTAACCCATAATTTAACCCTAACCCTAACCCTAACCCGTACCCTAAACCTAACCCTAAACCTTGACCTAACCTATACCCAACCCTATCCCGTACCCTAACGGTAACCCTCACCAGTACCCAAACCCTAACAGTAACCCTAACCCATACCCTAGCGCTAACCCTAACCCTAACCCTAAGCCTAACCCGCACCGTAAACCTAAACCTAACCCTAACCCTAAACTTAACCCATACGCTAACACTATCACGTACCCTGAAACTAATCCTAACCCGTATCCTAACCCTAAACCTAACCCTAAGCCTAACCCGTACATTAACCCTAATCCTAACCCTAACACTAAAGCTACCCCGTACTTTAACCCTTACCCTACCCCTAACCCTAAACCTAAACCTAACTCTAACCCGTGCCCTATCCCTAACATGTACCCTAACCCTAAACCTAACCCTAACCCGCACACTAAACCTAACACTAACCCTAGACCTAACACGTACACTAACCCTATCCCATACCGTAACCTTAACCCTAACCCGTACCGTAACGCTAACTCTAACCCTAACCAAAACCATAACCCTAACCCTAACCCGAACCCTAACCCTACCCGTAGCCTAACCCTAACTCTAACCCTAACCCCTAACCCTAACCCTAACCCTTACCCTAACCCGTACCCAAATGGTAAACCTAACCCGTACCCTACACTAACCAAAACCTGTACTCTAACCCTAACCCTAACACTAACCCGCACTTTAAACTTAACCCTAACCCTAACCCAACCATAACCCTTAACCGTAACCTAACCGTAACCCATACCCTAACCCTAACCCAAACCTTAAACATAACCCTAACTTGTACCCTAACCCTAAAACTAACCCGTACCCTAACCCCAACCCTAATCCTAACCCATATTCTAACACTAACCCTAACCCTAACCCTGACCCTAAATCTAACCCTAACCCTTACACTAACCCTAACCCTAACCCTAACCCGGACCCTAAACCTAACCCTAACCCGTACCCTGACCCTAACCCGTAACCTAAAACTAACCCTAACCCTAACGTTAACCCGTATGCTAACCCTATCCCGTACCCTGAACCGAACCCTAAACCGTATCTAATCCTAAATCTAACCCTTAGCCTAATCCGTACATTAACCCTAACCCTAACCCTAAACCTAACACTAACCCTACACCGTACTCTAACACTAACCCTAACCCTAAATCGTAGCCTAACCCTAAACCTAAACCTAACCCTAAACCTAACCCTAACCCGTACCCTAACCCAAACTCATAACCTAAACCTAAACCTAACCCTAAACTTAACCAGTATGCTAAACCTATCCTGTACCCTGAACCTAACCCTAACCCGTAACCTAACCCTAAACCTAACCCTAAGCCTAACCCTTACATTAACCCTAAACCTAACCCTAACACTAACCCTACCCCGTACTTTAATCCTAACTAACCCTAACCCTAACCCTAAACCTAACCCTAACCCGTACCCTATCCCTAAGCCGTACCCTAACACTAACCCATACCCTAGCCCTAACCCTAACCTTAACCGTAACCCGACCCATACACTAACCCTAAAAGTAAATCGTACCCTCCCCTAATCCTAACCCTAACCCTCACCTAAACCTAACCCTAACCCGTACCCTAACCATAACACGTAACCTAAACCTAACCCTAAACCTAATTTTAACCCGTACGCTAACCCTAGCCCGTACCCTAAACCTAACACTAACCCGTACTCTAACCCTAACCCTAACCCTAACTCTAACCCGTACCCTAACCCTAACCCTTTCCCTAACCCTAACATTAACCCTAACCCATACCCTAACCCTAACCCTAAACTTAACCCTAACTCTAACCCGTACCTTAAACCTAACCCTAACCCTTGACCTAATCCGTACCAAACCCTATCACGTACCCTAACCCTAAACCTAACCCGTACCCAAACCCTAACAGTAACCCTAACCCACACCCTAGGGCTAACACAAACCCTAACTCTAAGCCTAAACCGCACCCCAAACCTAAACATAACCCTAACCCTAACCATAACCCTAACCCATTACCCTAACCCTAAACCATACCCTAACACTAAACCTAACCTTAACCATAACCCTAACCCGTAACCTAACCCTAAAACTAACTAACCCATACCCTAACCCCAACCCTAACCCTAACCCGTACCATAACCCTATCCCTAACCCTGACCCTAAACTGAACCATAACCTGTACCCTAACCCTAACCCGCACGTAAAACTAACCCTAACCCGTACCCTAACCCTAACCCATAACCTAAACCTAACCCTACCCCTAAACTTAACGCGTACACTAACCCTATCCCGTACCCTAACCTAAACCTAACTAATACACTAACCCTAACCCTAACCCTAAACCGGACCTTAAACCTAACCCTAACCTGTACGCTAACCCTAACCCGTAACGTAAACCTAACCCTAACCCTAAAGTTAACCTTTATGCTAACCCTATCCCGTACCCTGAACCTAACCCTAAACCGTTTCCTAATCCTAAATCTAACCCTAAGACTAACCCGTACATTAACCCTAACCCTAAGACTAACACTAACCCTACCCCGTACTTTAACCCTAACCCTAACCCTATCCCTAAACCTAACCCTAAACCGTAACCTAAACCTACCCTAACCCTAAACTTAACCTGTACGCTAACCCTATCCCGTACCCTGATCCTAACCCTAAACCGTATCCTAAGCCTAAACCTAACCCTAAGCCTAACCCTTACATTAAACCTAACCCTAGCCCTAACACTAACCCTACCCCATATATTAACCCTAACCCTAACCCTAACCCTAAACCTAACCCTAACCCATACCCTATCCCTAACCCGTACCCTAACACTAACCCTAAACCTAACCCTAACACTAACCCTACCCCGTACTCTAACCCTAACCCTAACCCTAACCCTGACCCTAACCCTAACATTAACCCTAACCGGTACTCTAACCCTAACCCTAACCGTACTCTAACCCTAACCCTAACCCTCAACCTAATCCTAACCCATACTGTAACCCTAACCCGTACCATAACCCTCACTTATACCTAACCCTAACCCGTACCCTAACCCTAACCCGTAACCTAAACCTAACCCTAACCCTAAACTTAACCCGTACGTTAACCCTATCCCGTACCCTAAACCTAACCCTAACCCGTACCCTAACCCTAACCCTATCCGTAAACTAACCCTAACCCTAAACCTAAACCTAACACTAACCTTAAATCGTACTATAACCCTAACCCAAACCCTAAACCTAACCCTAACCCAAACTCTACCCTAACCCATACCCTAACACTAACCCTAACCCTAACACTAACCCTAACCCGTACTCTAACCTTAAACCTAACCCTATCTCAAAACCTAACCCGTACTATAACCCTAACCCTAACCCTAACCCGCACCTAAACCTAACCCTAACCCATACCCTAACCCGTAATCTAAACCTAACCCTAACCCTAAACTTAACCCGTACGCTAACCCTATTTGTACCCTAAACCTAACCCTAACCCGTAACCTATCCCTAACCCTAACCCTACCAGTACACTAACCCTAACCTTAAACCTAAAATTAACCCTAACCCTATCCCGTACCCTAACCCTAACCCTAAAGCTAACCCTGACCCTAAACCTAACCCTTACCCGTACCCTAAGCCTAACCCATACCCTAACCCTAAACCTAATCCTACCCTAACCCTAACCCCTACCCTAAACCTAACCCTAACCCTTGACCTAACCCGTACCCAACCCTATCCCACAACCTAACCCTAAACCTAACCCGTACCCAAACCCTTACAGTAACCCTAACCTATACCCTAGCGCTAACCCTAACACTAACCCTAACTCTAATCCATAACATAAACCTAAACCTAACCCTAACCCTAACGATAACCCTTACCCGTAACCTAAACCTAACACATACCCTAACCCTAACCCTAACCTTAACCTTAACCCTGACCCGTAACCTAACCCTAAACTAACCTGTAGCCTAACCCCAACCCTAAACCTAACCCGTACCATAACGTTATCCCTAACCCTAACCCTGACCCTAAACCTAACCGTATCCCGTAACCTAAACCTAACCCTAACCCTAAACTTAACACGTACGCTAACCGTATCCCGTACCCTAATCCTAACCCTAACCCATACCCTAACTCTAACCCTATCCGTACTCTAATCCTTACCCTAACCCTATCCCTCACCCTAACCCTAACCCGTGCCCTAAACGTAAACCTAAACCTAACTCGTACCTTAACCCTAACCCTAATCCTGACCCTATCCCTAACCCTAACCTGTACACTAAGCCTAACCCATACACAAACTCTAACCCTAAACCTAACCCTTCCCCTAACCCGAAACCTAAACCTAACCCTAACCCTTGACCTAACTCGTACCCAACCCTATCCCATACACTAACGCTAACCCTAACCCGTACCCAAACACTAACAGTAACCCTAACCCATACCCCAGTGCTAACCCTAACCATAACACTAAACCTAACACTAAACCTAACCCGTACTCTAAACCTAACCGTAACCCTAACCCAAACCCTAACCGTACTGTAACCCTAACCCTAACCCTCACCCTAACCCTAACCCGTTCTGTAACCCTAACCAGTAACATAACCCTAACCCTAACCCGTACCCAATCCCTAACCCTAACTTGTACTCTAACCCTATCCCTGACACTAACCCTAAACCATACCCGTAACCTAAACCTAACCCGTACCCTAAACCTAACCCTAACCCGTACCCTAAACCTAACCCTAACTCTAACTCGTACCCTAACACTAACCCTAACACTGACCCTAACCCTAACACTAACCCGTACCCTAATCCTGACCCATACGCAAACCCTAAACCTAACCCTAACCCGCACCCTAAATCTAAAACTAACCCTAAACGAAACCATAACCCGAACCCATACCTCACCCTAACACATACCCTAACACTAAACTTAACCTTAACCGTAACCCTAACCCCAACCCTAACCCTAACCCGTACCATAACCCTATCCCTAACCCTAACCCGCACCCTAAACCTAACCCTAACCGGTACCCTAACCCTAACCCATAACCTAAACCTAACCCTAACCCTAAACTTAACCCATACACTAACTCTATCCCGTAACCTAAGCCTAACCCTAACCAATAACCTAACCCTAACCCTAACCCTAACCCTATCCATACACTAACCCTAACCCTAACCCTAAAACTAACCCTAACCCGTACTCTAACCCTAACCCTAAACCTAAACCTAACCCTAACCCGTACACTAACCCTAGCCCGTACCATAACACTAACCCTTACCCTAACCCTAAACCTAACCCGTACCCTAACCCTAACCCGTAACCTAAACCTAACCCTAACCCTAAAGTTAACCCGTACGTTAACCCTATCCCATACTCTGAACCTAACCATAAACCGTATCTTAACCCTAAATCTAACTCTAAGAGTAACCCGTACATTAACCCTAACCCTAACCCTAACCCTAACCTGTACCCTAATCCTAACCCTTACCCTAACCCGTACCCAATGGTAAACCTAACCCATACCCTAACACTAACCCAACCCGTACTCTAACCCTAACCCTAACCCTAACCCGCACCTTAAACGTAACTTTAACCCTAACCCAAACCATAACCCTTAACCGTAACCTAACCCTAACCCATACCCTAACCATAACCCTAACCTTAACCATAAACCTAACCTGTACCCTAACCCTAAAACTAACCCGTACCTTAACCCCAACCCTAACCCTAACCCGTACTCTAACACTAACACTAAGCCTAAACCTAACCAGTACCCTAACCCTAACCCGTAACCTAAACCTAACCCTAACCCTAAACTTAACTCGTATGCTAACACTATCCCATACCCTGAACCTAACCCTAACCCGTATCCTAACCCTAAACCTAACCCTAAGCTTAACCCATACATTAACCCTAACCCTAACCCTAACACTAACCCTACCTCGTACTTTAACCCTAACCCTAACCCTAACCCTATCCCTAAAACTAACCCTAACCCGTACCCTATCCCTAACACGTAACCTAACCATAACCCTAACCCTAACCCTAACCCGCACACTAAACCTAACACTAACCCTAGACCTAACACGTACACTAACCTTATCCCGTACCGTAAACTTAACCCTAACCCGTACCGTAACCCTAACACTAACCCTAACCCTAACCTTAACACTAACGCTAACCCTTACACTAACCCTAACCCTAACCCCAACTCAAACCCTAATGCCTAACCCCTACCCTAATCCTAACCCTTAACCTAACCCGTACCCAAATGGTAAACCGAACCCGTACCCTAACACTTACCCAAACCCGTACTCTAACACTAACCCTAACCCTAACCCGCAACCTAAACTTAACCCTAACCCTAACCCAAACCATAACCCTTAACCGTACCCTAACACTAACCCATACCCTAACCCTAACCCTAACCTTAACCATAACCCTAACTTGTACCCTAACCCTAAATCTAACCCGTAACCTTACCCCAACCCTAACCCTAAACCTTATTCTAACACTAACCTTCACCCTAACCCTGACGCTAAACCTAACCCTAACCCTTACACTAAACCTAACCCTAACCAGGACCCTAAACCTAACCCTAACCTGTACCCTAACACTAACCCATAACCTAAACCTAACGCTAACCCAAAATTTAACCCGTACGCTAACCCTATCCCGTACCCTGAACCTAACCCTAAAACGTATCCTAACCCTAAATCTAACCCTAAGCCTAAACCGTACATTAACCCTAAACCTAACACTAACCCTACCTCGTACTTTAACCCTAACTCTAACCTTAACCCTAAACCTAACCCTAACCCGTACCCTAATGCTAACCCGTAACCTAAACCTAACCCTAACCCTAAACTTAACCCGTACGCTAACCCTATCCCATACCCTGAACCTAACCCTAACCCGTATCCTAACACTAAACCTAACCCTAAGCCTAACCCGTACATTAACTCTAACCTTAACCCTAACAATAACCCTACCCCGTACTTTAACCCTAACCCTAACCCTAACCCGTACCCTAACCCTAACCCTAACCCTAAGCCTGACCCTAAGCCTAACCCTAACCCGTACCCTAAACCTAACCCGTACCCTAAACCTAACCCTAACCCGGACCCTAAACCTAACACTAAGCCTAACTCGCACCCTAAGCCTAAACCTAACCCTAACCCTGACCCTAACCCTAATCCTAACCTTAACTGTAACCCTAACCCATACCCTAACCCTAAAATTAACCCGTACCCTAACCCCAACCCTACCCTAACCCGTACCATAACCCTATCCCTAACCCTAACCCTGACCCTAAAACCAACCATAACCAGTACCCTAACCCTAACCCGCACCAAACCTAACACTAACACGTACCCTAACCCTAACCTGTAACCTAAACCTAAACATAACCCTAAACTTAGCTCGAACACTAACCCTTTCCCATACCCTAAACCTAACCCTAACCCGTTCACTAACCCTAACCCTAACCCTAACCATATCTGTACACTAACCCTAACACTGACCCTAACCAGTACTCTAACCCTAAACCTAACCCTAAACCTAACCCTAACCCGTACTTTAACCCTAACCCGTATCCTAACACTAACCCTTACCCTAACCCTAAACCTAACCCGTACCCTAACCCTAAACGTAACCCTAAACCATACCCAAACCCTAACCCTAACACGTACCCTAACCCTAACCCTAACCCACACACTAAACCTAACCCTAACCCTAGGCCTAACACGTAAACTAAACCTATCCCGTACCGAAATCTTAACCCTAACCCGTACAGCAACCCTAACCCTAACCCTAACCCTATCCCGTACCCTAACCCTAACCCATAACCTAAACCTAAACCTAACCCTAAACTTAACCTGTACACTAACCCTATCCGGTACTCTAAACCTAACCCTAACACGTACCCTAACCCTAACCCTAACCCTAACCCTATCCGTACACTAAACCTAACCCTAACCCTAACACTAACCGTAACCCGTACTCTAACCCTAACCCTAACCCTAAACCTAAACCTACCCCATACTCTAACCCTATCCCATACCCTAACACTAACCCTTACCAACCCTAACCCTAAAACTGACCCTAATCCATACTCTAAACCTATCCCGTACCCTAACACTAACCCTTACCCTAACCCTAAACATAACCCGTACCCTAACCCTAAACGTAACCCTAACATGTACCCAAACCCTTACCCTAACATGTACCATAACCCTATTCCTAACCCTAACCCTCACCCTAACCCTAACCAGTGCTGTAACCCTAACCCATACCATAACCCTAACCCTAAACCGTACCCTAAACCTAACCCTAAATCTTCCCTTAACCCTAAACATAACCCTAAGCCTAACCCGTACATTAACCATAACCCTAACACTAACACTAACCCTACCCCGTACTATAAACCTAACTCTAACCCTAACCCTAACACTAACCCTAAACCGTACTATAACCCTAACCCTAACCGTACTCTAAATCTAACCCTAACCCTCACACTAACACTAACCCGTACTGTAACCCTAACCCGTACCATAACCCTAACCCTAAACCGTACCCTAAACCTAACACTAACTCGTACACTAACCCTAACCCTGACCCTACCCCTAACGGTACTCTAACCCTAACCCTAACCCTCACCCTAACACTAACCCGTACTGTAACCCTAACCCGTACCATAACCCTAACCCTAAACCGTACCCTAAACCTAACACTAACTCGTACACTAATCCTAAACCTGACCCTACCCCTAACCGTACTCTAACCCTAACCCTAAACCTCACCCTAACACTAACCCGTAGTGTAACCCTAACACGTACCATAACCTTAACCCTAAGCCGTACCCTAAACCTAACCTGTACCCTAACCCTAACCCTAAACCTAACCCGTAACCTAAACCTAACCCTAAACCTAAATTGTACCCTAACCCTAACCCTAACACTGACCCTAAACCTAAACCTAACCCGTACCCTAAACCTAACCCGTACCCTAACCCTAACTCTAATCCTAACCCATACTATAACCCTAACCCTAAACCTAACCCTAACCCTAATACTAACCCGTACTCTCACCCTATCCCTTAGCCTAACACTAACTCTAACCCTAACCCCTAACCCTAACCCTTACCCTAACCCGTACCCAAACGGTAAAACTAACCCGTACCCTAACACTAACCCAATCCCGTACTCTAACCCTAACCCCAACCCTAACCCTAACTCATACTCTAACAATAACCCTAACCCTAACCCTGACCCTAAAAATAACCCTAACCAGTACACTAACGCTAAACCTAACCCTAACCCTAACCCGTAACCTAAACCTAAACCTAACCCTAAACTTTACCCGTACGCTAAACATATCCCGTACTCTAATCCTAACCCTAACCCATAACTTAACCCTAAACCTAACCCTAAGCCTAACCCGTACATTAAACCTAACCCAAAACCTAACACTAACCCTACCCCGTACTCTAACCCTAACCCTAACCCTAACCCTACCCCTAACCCGTACTCTAACCCTAACCCTAACCCTCATCCTAACACTAACCTGTACTGTAACCCTAACACGTAAAATAACCCTAACCTTAACCCGTACCGTAAAACTAACCCTAACCCTTGACCTAACCCGTAGCCAACCCTATCCCGTACCCTAACCCTAACCCATACCCTACACTAACCCTAAACCTAAACCGTACCTTAACCCTAACCCTAAACCTAACCCGTACCCTAACCTAAACATAATGCTAACCCGTACCCAAACACTAAACCTAACATGTACCCTATCCCTAACCCTAACCCACACACTAAACCTAACCCTAACCCTAGACCTAACACATAGACTAACTCTATCCCGTACCTTAACCTTAACCCTAACCCGTACCGTAACCCTAACACTAACCCTAAACCTAAATCTAACCCTAACTCTAATCCTAACCCGTACACTAACCCTAACCCGAACCCTAACTTGAAACCTAACACATACCCTAACCCTACCCGTAGACTAACCCTAACTCTAACCCTAACTCTAACCCTAACCCTTACCCTAACCCGTACCCAAACGGTAAACCTAAGCCGTAAACTAACACTAACCCAAACCCGTACTCTAACCCTAACCCTAAACCTAATCCTAACCCGCACCCTAAACTTAACAGTAAACCTATCCCAAACCATAACCCTTAACCGTAAACTATCCCTAATCCATAACCTAACCCTAACCCTAACCTTAACCGTAACCCTGACTCGTAACCTAACCCAAAAACTAACCCGTACCCTAACACCAACCCTAACACTAACCCGTACCCTAACACTAACACTAACCCTAACCCTGACCCTAAACCTAACCCTAACCCTTACACTACTTCTAACCCTAACACTAACCCGCACCCTAAACCTAACCCGTAATCTAAACCTAACCCTAAACCTAAACTTAACCAGTACGCTAACCCTATCCCATACCCTAAACCTAACTCTACCCGTATCCTAACCCTAAACCTAACCCTAAGCCTAACCCGTACATTAAACCTAGCCCTAACCCTAACACTAACCCTACCCCGTACTCTAACCCTTACCCTAACCCTAAACCTAACCCTAAACCGTACCCTAACCCTAACCCTAACCCTAACCCTTACCGTAACCCTAACACTAACACTAACCCATACTCTAACCCTAAAACTAACCCTAACCCTAACCCTAACACTAACCCTAACCAGTACTCTAACCCTAACCCTAACACTCACCCTAACCCTAACCCGTACTGTAACCCTAACCCGTAACCTAAACCTAACCCTAAAACTAATTTTAACCCGTACGCTAACCCTAGCCCGTACCCTAAACCTAACCCTAACCCGTACTCTAACCCTAACCCTAACCCTAACTCTAACCTGTACCCAAACCCTAATCCTTTACCTAACCCAAACACGAACCCTTTCCCGTACTCTAACCCTAACCCTAACCCTAACCCTAACCGTATTCTAACCCTAACCCTAACCCTCAACCTAACCCTAACCCGTACTGTAACCCTAACCCGTATCATAACCCTAACCCTAACCCTACCCTAACCCAAACGCTAACTCGTACCCTAACCATAATCCTGACCCTAACACTAACCATAAACCGTACCGTAAATGTAACCCTAACCCTAACTTGTTCCCTAACCCTAACCCTAACCCTTACCCTAACCCTAACCCTAACCCGTACCCTAAACCTAACCCTAACCCTAACCCTAAACCTAAATCTAACCATAAACCGTACCCTAAAACTAACCCTAACACTTGACCTAACCCGTGACTAATCCTATCCCGTACCCTAACCCTAACCCGTACCCAAAACCTAACATTAACCCAAACTCATACCCTAGCGCTAACCCTAGCACTAACCCTAAGCCTAACCCGCACCCTAAACCTAAACCTAAACCTAACCCTAACCATAACCCTTACACATACCCTAACCCCAACCCATACCCTGCACTAACCCTAACCTTAACCATAACCCTAACCCATACCCTAACCCTAAAACTAACCCATACCCTAACCCCAACACTAACCCTAACCCGTACCATAACCCTATCCCTAACGCTAACCCTGACCCTAAAGCTAAACCTAAACCGTACCCTAACCCTAACCCTAACCCTAAACCTAACCCTAACCCGTACACTAACCCTAACCCGAACACTAACCTTAATGCTAATCCATACCCTAACACTCACCCATACCCTAACCCTAACCCTAACCTTAACCATAACCCTGACCCGTACCTTAACCCTAAAACTAACCTGTACCCTAACCCCAACCCTAACCCTAACACGTACCATAACCCTATCCCTAACGCTAACCCTGACCCTAATCCTAACCCTAAACCGTACCCTAAACCTAACCCTAACCCTAACCCTAAGACTCACCTAAACCTAACTTGTACCCTAACCCTAACATGTAACCTAAACCTAACCCTAATCCTAAACTTAACCCGTACGCTACCCCTAGCCCGAAACCTAAACCTAACCCTAAACTGTACCCTAACCCTAACCCTAACGCTATCCGTACACTAAACCTAACCCTAACTCTAAACCTAACCCGTAGTATAGCCCAAACACTAACCCTTACCCTAACCCTAACCCTAACCCTTACTCTAACACTATCCCGTAGCCTATCACTAACTCTAACGGTAACGCCTAACCCTAACCCTAACCCTAACCCTTAGCCTAACCCCTACCCAAACGGTATACCTAACCCGTACCCTTACACTAAACCAAACCCGTACTCTAACCCTAACCATAACCCTAACCTTAAACTGCACCCTAAACTTAACCCTAACCCTAACCCTAACAATAACCTTTACCATACCCTAACCCTAAACCACACACTAACCCTAAACCTAACCCGTACTATAACCCTAACCCCTAACTTTAACAGTAAACTTAACCCGTACCATAACCCTAAAACTAACCAGTACCCTAACCACAACCCTAAACCTGACCCGTACCCTAACCCTAACCCTTAACCGCACCCTAAACCTAAACCTAACCCGTACCCTAACCCTAACCCTAAACCGTAACCTAACAATAAACTTAACCCTAAGTCTAACCAGTACATTAACCCTAAATCTAACCCTAACACTAACCCTACCCCATACTCTAACCCTAACCCTAAACCTAACCCTAACCTTAAACCGTACCCTAACCCTAAACCTAACCCTAACACCAACACTAACCCGTACTCTAACCCTAAACCTAACCCTAACCCTAACACTAACCATAACCCGTACTCTAACCCTTACACTAACCCTCACCCTAACCCTAACCAGTACTGTAACCCTAACCCGTAACATAACCCTAACCCTAACCAGTACCCTAACCCTAACCATAACTCGTTCCCTAACAATAACCCTGACCCTAACACTAACCATAACTCATAACATAAACCTCACCTGTACCCTAACCCTAACGCTAACCCTAACCAGTACACTAAACCTAACCCTAACCCTAACTCATACCCTAACCTTAACCATGACCCTAAACATAACCCTAACCCGTACCCTAAACCTAACCAATACCCTAACCCTAACCTTAAACATAACCCTAACCCTAACCCGTTTCATAAAACTAACCCTAACTTTTGACCTAACCCGTAGCCAACCCTATCCCGTACCCTAATCCTAACCCTAACCCATACCCAAAACCTAACATTAACCCTAACCCATACCCTAGCCCTAACCCTAACCCTAACCCTAAGCCTAACCCGCACCCTAAACCTAAACCTAACCCTAACCCTAAACATAACCCTTACCTGTACCCTAACCCTAACCCAAACCCTACACTAACCCTAACCTTAAACGTAACCCTAACCCGTACCCAAACCCTAAAACTAACCAGTACCCTAACCCCAACCCTAACACTAACCCGTACCATAACCCTATTTCTAAACCTAACCCTGACCCTAAACCTAATCGTAACCCATACCCTGACCCTAAACCGCACCTAAACCTAATCCTAACCCGTAACCTAACCCTAACCCGTAACCTTAACCTAACCCTAACCCTAAACTTAACCCTTACACTAAACCTATCCCGTTCCCTAAACCTAACCCTAACCCGTACCCTAACCCTAACCCTAACTTTAAACTTTACCATAACCTGTACCCTAACCCTAAAACTAACCCGTACACTAAATCCAACCCTAACCCATACCCTAACACTAACCCTAACCCTAACCCTGACGCTCAACCTAAACCTAACCCGTACACTAAACCTAACCCTAAACCTAACCCGCACCCTAAACCTAAACCTAAACAGTACCCTAACGCTAACACGTAACCTAAACCTAAACCAAACCCTAAGACTAACACGTACATTAACCCTAACCCTAACCCTAACCCTAACACCCTACCCCGTACTCTAAACCTAACCCTAACCCGTGCCCTAACCCTAAACCTAACCCTTTCCCTAAACCTAACACTAACCCTAACCCGTACTCCAAACCTAACCCTAACCCTAACCCTAACTGTACTCTAACACTAACCCTAAGCCTCAACCTAACCCTAACCCATACTGTATCCCTAACTCGTAACATAACCCTAACCCTAACCCGTACACTAACTCTAACCCTAACTTGTACCCTAACCCTAAACCTGACCCTAACCCTAACCTGTACCCTAACCTAAACCGTAACCTAAACCTAACCCTAACCCTAACCCGTACCCTAAACCTAACCCTAACCGTAACACTAACTCATACCCTAACCCTAACCCTAACCCTGACCCTAACCCTAAACCTAACCCATACCCTAAACCTAACCCATACCCTAACCCTAACCCTAAACCTAACCCTAACCCTAACCCATACCCTAAACCTAACCTTAACCCTTGACCTAACCCATACCCAACCCTATCTCGTACCCTAAACCTAACCCTAACACGTACCCAAACCCTAACAGTAACCCTAACCCGTAACCTAGAGCTAACCCTAACCCTAACCCTAAGCCTAACCCGCACCCTAAACCTAAACGTAACCCTAACCCTAACCATAAACCTTAACCGTACCCTAACCCTAACCCATACCCTAACACTAACCCTAACTTTAACCGTAACCCTAACCCGTACCCTAACCCTAAAACTAACCCGTACCCTAAACCCATCACTAAACCTAACCCGTAGCATGACCCTATCCCTAACCATAACCCTGACCCTAAACCTAACCCTAACCCATACCCTAACCCTAACCCGCACATAAACCTAAGGCTAACCCGTACCCTAACACTAACCTGTAACCTAAACCTAACCCTAACCCTAAACTTAACACGTACACTAACCCTATCTCGTACCCTAAACCTAACCCAACCCATACCTAACCCTAATCCTAACCCTAACCCTAACCCTATCCGTACACTCACCCTAACCCTAACCCTAACACTAAACCTAACCCTAACCCTAAACCTAACCCTAACCCATACACTAACCCTAAAACTAACACGTACCATAACACTAACCCTAACCCTAACCCTGATCCTAAACCTAACCATAACCCTTACACTAACCCTACCCTAACCCTAACCTGCACCCTAAACCTAACCCTAACCCGTAAACTAACGCTAACCCTAACCCGTAACCTAAACCTAAACCTTACCCTAAACTTAACCCATGCACTAAACTTATTCCGTACCCTAAACCTAACCCTAACTCTTATCCTAACCCTAAACCTGACCCTAACCCTAACCTGTACCCTAAACCTAAACCTGACCCTTAACCTAACCGTACCCAACCCTGTCTCATACCCTAAAACTAACCCTAACCCGTACCCAAACCCTTATAGTAAACCTAACCCATACCCTAGCGCTAACCCTAACTCTAACCCAAAGCCTAACCCGCACCCTCAACCTAAATGTAACCCTAACCCTAACCATAACCCTTACCCGTACCGTAACGCTAACCAATACCCTAACACTAACCCTAACTTTAACCGGAACCCGAATCCGTACCCTAACCCTAAAACTAACCCATACTCTAACCCCAACCCTAAACCTAACCCGTAATATGACCCTATCCCTAACCCTAACCCTGACCCTAAACCTAACCCTAACCCGCACCCTTACCCTAACCCGCACCTAAACCTAACCCTAACCCGTACCCTAACCCTAACCTGTAACCTAAACCTAACCCTAACCCTAAACTTAACCCGTACACTAACCCTAATGTGTACCCTAAACCTAATCCATACCCTAAACCTAAACCGTACCCTAACCCTAACCCTAACCCTAAGACTAACACTAGCCTTACCCTGTACTCTAAACCTCACCCTAAACCTAAACCTAACCCTAACCCGTACACTAACCCTAAAACTAACCCGTACCCTAACCCTAACCCTAACCCGTACCCTAAACATAACTCTAAACCTAACTCGTACCCTAACCCTATCCCTTACCCTAACCCGCACCCTAAACCTAAAACTAACCCGAACCCTAACCATAACACTTACCCGTACCCTAACCCCAACCCTAACCTAACCCGTACCATAACCCTATCCCTAACGCAAACCCTGACCCTAAACCTAACCCTAACCCGTACCCTAACCCTAACTCTAACCCTAACACTAAACCTCACCTAAACCTAACCCTATCCCGTACCATAAACCTAAACCTAACCCGTACACTAACCCTAACCCGAACCCGAACCGGATCCGTACACTAACCCTAACCCTAACCCTAACCCTAACCCTAACACAAACCCTAACCCATACTCTAACACTAAACTTAACACTAAACCTAACCCTAACCCGTACTCTAACCCTAACCCGTACACTAACACTAACCCTAACCCTCACACTAACCCTAACCCGTACTCTAACCCAAACCTAACCTTAACTCTAACCCTAACCCCTAACCCTAACCCTAAACCTTACCCTAACCCGTACCCAAACGAAAACCTAACCCGTACCCTAACACTAACCCAAACCCGTTCTCTAAACCTAACCCTAACCCTAACCCTAAACCGCAATCTAAACATAAACCTAACCCTAACGATAACCCTTAACTCTACCCTAACCCTAACCCACACCTTAACATAACCCTAACTTTAAATGTAACCCTAACACATACCCTAACCCTAAAACTAACCCGTACCCTAACCCCAACTCTAACCCTAACACATACCCTAAAACGAACCCTAACCCTAACACTGACCCTAAACCTAACCCTAACCCGTACACTAACCCTAACCCTAACCCATAACCGAAACCTAACCCTAACCCTAAACTTAACCCATATGCTCAACCTATTCCGTACCCAAACCTAACCCTAAACCGTAACCTAACCCTAAACCTAACCCTAAGCCTAACCCGTACTTTAACCCTCACCCTAACCCTAACTCTACCCCTACCCGTACTCTAACCCTAACCTAACCCTAACCCTAAACCTAACCCATACCCTAACCCTAACCCTAATCCTTTCCCTAACACTAACACTAACACTAACCTTACTCCGTACTCTAACCCTAACCCTAACCCTAACCATAACCCTACTCGTACTCTAAACCTAACACTAAAACTCACACTAACTCTAACCCGTACTGTAACCCTAACCCGTAACATAACCCTAACCCTAACCGGTACCCTAGGCTAACCCTAACTCGTACCCTAACCCTAACCCTGACTCTAACCCTAACTCGTACCCTAAACCTAACCCGTACCCTAACCCTTACCCTAACACTAACACGTACCCTAAACCTAACCCTAACCCTAACTCATATCCTAACCCTAACCCTAACCCTGACCCTAACCCTAACCCTAACCCGTACCTTAAACCTAACCTGTACCCTAACCCTAACCCGTACTCTAAACCTAACCCTAACCCTAACTCGTATGCTAACCCTAACCCTGACCCTAACCCACACCCTAAACCTAAAACTAACCCTAACCCTAACCATAAAACTTACCCGTACCCTAACATTAACCCATACCCTAACCATAAGCCTAAATTTAACCGGAACCCTGACCCGTATCCTAACCCTAAAACTAACCCGTACCCTAACCCCAAACCTAACCCTAACCCGTATCATAACCCTATCCATAACGCAAACCCTGACCCTAAACCTAACCCTAAACCGTACGCTAACCCTAACCCTAAACCTAAACCTAACCTTAACCCGTACACTAACCCGAACCCAAACCCTAACCTTATCACTAATCCATACCCTAACACTCACCCATACCCTAACCCTAACCCTAACCTTAACCATAACCCAGACCCGTACCCTAACCCTAAAACTAACCCGTACCCTAACCCCAACCCTAACCATAACCCGTACCATAACCCTATTCCTAACGCTAACCCTGACCCTAAACCTAACCCTAAACCGTACCCTAACCCTAACCCTAACCCTAACCCTAAGACTCACCTAAACCTAACCTGTACCTAACCCTAACCTGTAACCTAAACCTAACCCTATCCTAAACTTAACCCGTACGCTAACCCTAGCCCGAACCCTAAACCTAACCCTAACCCGTACCCTAACCCTAACCCGTACCCTAAACCTAACCGTAAACCGTAACCTAACAATAAACATAACCCTAAGCCTAACCCGTACATTAACCCTAACCCTAACACTAACACTAACCCTACCCCGTACTCTATCCCTAACCCTAACCCTAACCTTAAACCGTACCCTAACCCTAAACCTAACCCTAACACCAACACTAACCCGTACTCTAACCCTAAACCTAACCCTAACCCTAACCCTAACACTAACCATAACCCGTACTCTAACCCTTACACTAACCCTCACCCTAACCCTAACCAGTACTGTAACCCTAACCCGTAACATAACCCTAACCAGTACCCTAACCCTAACCATAACTCGTTCCCTAACCCTAACCCTGACCCTAACACTAACCCTAACTCGTAACATAAACCTCAACTGTACCCTAACCCTAACCCTAACCCTAACCAGTACACTAAACCTAACCCTAACCCTAACTCATACCCTAACCCTAACCCTGACCCTAAACATAACCCTAACCCGTACCCTAAACCTAACCAATACCCTAACCCTAACCTTAAACATAACCCTAACCCTAACCCGTTTCGTAAAACTAACCCTAACCCTTGACATAACCCGTAGCCAACCCTATCCCGTACCCTAACCCTAACCCTAACCCGTACCCAAAACCTAACATTAACCCTAACCCATACCCTAGCCCTAACCCTAAACCTAACCCTAAGTCTAACCCGCACCCTAAACCTAAACCTAACCCTAACCCTAAACATAACCCTTACCCGTACCCTAACCCTAACCCAAACCCTACACTAACCCTAACCTTAACCGTAACCCTAAGCCGTACCCAAACCCTAAAACTAACCCGTACCCTAACCCCAACCCTAACACTAACCCGTACCATAAACCTATTTCTAAACCTAACCCTGACCCTAAACCTAATCGTAACCCATACCCTGACCCTAAACCGCACCTAACCTAATCCTAACCCGTAACCTAACCCTAACCCTAAACTTAACCCTTACACTAAACCTATCCCGTTCTCTAAACCTAACCCTAACCCGTACCCTAACCCTAACCCTAACTTTAACCATTACCATAACCTGTACCCTAACCCTAAAACTAACCCGTACACTAACCCCAACCCTAACCCATACCCTAACACTAACCCTAACCACAAACCTGACACTCAACCTAAACCTAACCCGTACACTAAACCTAACCCTAAACCTAACCCGCACCCGAAAACTAAACCTAAACAGTACCCTAACACTAACTCGTAACCTAAACCTAAACCAAACCCTAAGACTAACACGTACATTAACCCTAACACTAACCCTAACACTCACCCTACCCCGTACTCTAAACCTAACCCTAACCCGTGCCCTAACCCTAAACCTAACCCTTTCCCTAAACCTAACACTAGCCCTAACCCGTACTCCAAACCTAACCCTAACCCTAACCCTAACTGTACTCTAACACTAACCCTAAGCCTCAAACTAACCCTAACCCATACTGTATCCCTAACCCGTAACATAACCCTAAACCTAACCCGTACACTAAACCTAACCCTAAATCGTACCCTAACCCTAAACCTGACCCTAACCCTAACCTGTACCCTAACCTAAAGCGTATCCTAAACCTAACCCTAACCCTAACCCGTACCCTAAACCTAACCCTAACCGTAACCCTAACTCATACCCTAACCCTAACCCTAACCCTGATCCTAACCCTAACCCTAACCCATACCCTAACCCTAACCCTAAACCTAACCTTAACCCTAACCCATACCCTAAACCTAACCTTAACCCTTGACCTAACCCATACCCAACCCTATCTCGTACCCTAAACCTAACCCTAACATGTACCCAAACCCTAACAGTAACCCTAACCCGTAACCCAGAGCTAACCCTAACCCTAACCCTAAGCCTAACCCGCACCCTAAACCTAAACGTAACCCTAACCCTAACCATAAACCTTAACCGTTCCCTAACCCTAACCCATACCCTAACACTAACCCTAACTTTAACCGTAACCCTAACCCGTACCCTAACCCTAAAAGTAACCCGTACCCTAAACCCATCCCTAAACCTAACCCCTTAGCATGACCCTATCCCTAACCATAACCCTGACCCTAAACCTAAACCTAACCCATACCCTAACCCTAACCCGCACATAAACCTAAGGCTAACCCGTACCCTAACACTAACCCGTAACCTAAACCTAACCCTAACCCTAAACTTAACGCGTACACTAAACCTATCTCGTACCCTAAACCTAACCCAACCCATACCCTAACCCTAACCCTAACCCTAACCCTATCCGTACACTCACCCTAACCCTAACCCTAACACTAAACCTAACCCGTACTATAAACCTAACCCTAACCCTAAACCTAACCCTAACCCATACACTAACCCTAAAACTAACACGTACCATAACACTAACCCTAACCCTAACCCTGATCCTAAACCTAACCGTAACCCTTACACTAACCCTAACCCTAACCCTAACCTGCACCCTAAACTTAACCCTAACCCGTAAACTAACCCTAACCCTAACCCGTAACCTAAACCTAAACCTTACCCTAAACTTAACCCATGCACTAAACCTATCCCATACCCTAAACCTAACCCTAACTCTTATCCTAACCCTAACCCTAACCTGTACCCTAAACCTAAACCTGACCCTTGACCTAACCCGTACCCAACCCTGTCTCATACCCTAAAACTAACCCTCACCCGTACCCAAACCCTTACAGTAACCCTAACCCATACCCTAGCGCTAACCCTAACTCTAACCCTAAGCCTAACCCGCACCCTTAACCTAAACGTAACCCTAACCCTAACCATAACTCTTACCAGTACCCTAACGCTAACCCATAACCTAACACTAACCCTAACTTTAACCGGAACCCGAATCCGTACCCTAACCCTAAAACTAACCCATACTCTAACCCCAACCCTAATCCTAACCCGTAATATGACCCTATCCCTAACCCTAACCCTGACCCTAAACCTAACCCTAACCCGTACCCTAACCCTAACCCGCACCTAAACCTAACCCTAACCCGTACCCTAACCCTAACCTGTAACCTAAACCTAACCCTAACCCTAAACTTAACCCGTACACTAACCCTAATCCGTACCCTAAACCTAACCCGTACCCTAAACCTAACCCTAAACCTAACCCTAACCCTAACCCTAACCCTAACCCTAACCCTATCCGTACACTAACCCTAACCCTAACACTAACACTAACCCTATCCTGTACTCTAAACCTCACCCTAACCCTAAAATTAACACTAACCCGTACACTAACCCTAAAACTAACCCGTGTCCTAACCCTAACCCTAACTCGTACCCTAACCCTAACCCTAACCCGTACCTTAAATCTAACCCGTACCCTAACCCTAACCCTAACCCTTACCCTAAACATAACTCTAAACCTAACTCGTACCCTAACCCTATCCCTGACCCTAACCCGCACCCTAAACCTAAAACTAACCCTAACCCTAACCATAACACTTACCCATACCCTAACCCCAACCCTAACCTAACCCGTATCATAACCCTATCCCTAACGCAAACCCTGACCCTAAACCTAACCCTAACCCATACCCTAACCCTAATCCTAACCCTAACACTAAACCTCACCTAAACCTAACCCTATCCCATACCTTAAACCTAAACCTAACCCGTACACTAACCCTAACCCTAACCCTAACCCTAACACTAACCCTAACCCATACTCTAACACTAAACTTAACCCTAAAACTAACCCTAACCCGTACTCTAACCCTAACTCGTACACTAACACTAACCCTAACCCTCACACTAACTGTAACCCGTACTCTAACCCAAACCTAACCCTAACTCTAAACCTAACCCCTAACCCTAACCCTAAACATTACCCTAACCCATACCCAAACGGTAAACCAAACCCGTACCCTAACACTAACCCAAACCTGTTCTCTAAACCTAACCCACACTCTAACCCTAACCCTAACTTTAACCGTAACCCTAACACGTACCCTAACCCTAAAATAACCCGTATCCTAACCCCCACCCTAACCCTAACCCATACGTTAACAATAACCCTAACCCTAACCCTGAACCTAAAAATAACCCTAACCAGTACACTAACCCTAACCCTAACCCTAACCGGTACCCTAACCCTAACCCTAATCCGTACCCTAACCCTAACCCGTAACCTAAACCTAAACCTAACCCTAAGCCTAACCCGTACATTAAACCTAACCCTAAACCTAACACTAACCCTACCCCGTACACTAACCCTAAACCTAACCCTAAACCTAAACCGTAAACTAACCCTAACCCTAACTCTAACACTAACCCTAACACTAACCCGTACTCTAACCCTAAGCCTAACCCTAACCCTAACGCTAACACTAATCCTAACCCTTACTCTAACCCTAACCCTAATCCTCATCCTAACCCTAACCTGTACTGTAACCCTAACACGTAACATAACCCTAACCCTAACCCGTACCGTAAAACTAACCCTAACCCTTGACCTAACCCGTAGCCAACCCTATCCCGTACCCTAACCCTAACCCATACCCTACACTAACCCTAACCTTAACCGTAACCCTAACCCGTACCCTAACCCTAAAACTAACCCGTACCCTAACCCCAACCCTAACCCTAACCCTTAACATAACCCTATTTCTAACCCTAACCCTGACCCTAAACCTAAACCTAACCCAAACCCTGACCCCAACCCGCACCTAAACCTAATCCTAACCTGTGCCCTAACCCTAAGCCTTAACCTAAACCTAACCCTAACCCTAAACTTAACCCGTACACTAACCCTATTCCGTTCCCAAAACCTAACACTAAACCGTACCCCAACCCTAACCCTAATCCACACCCTAACACTAACCCTAACCCTAACCCTGACCCTCAACCTAACCCTAACCCGTACACTAACCCTGACCCTAACCCTAACCCACACCCTAAACCTAACCCTAACCAGTACCCTAACGCTAACCCGTAACCTAACCTTAAACCTAACCCAAAGCCTAACACGTACATTAACCCTAACCCTAACCCTAATAACCCTAACCCTAACCCTAACACTAACCCTACCCCGTACTCTAACACTAACCCTAACCCTAAACCTAACCGTACTCTAACCTTAACCCTAAGCATCAACCTAACCCTAACCCATACTGTATCCCTAACACATAACATAATCCTAACCGTAACCCTAACCCTAACCCTAATGCTAACTCGTACCCTAAGCCTAAACCTGACCCTAAACCTAACCCGTACCCTAACCTAAACCATATCCTAAACCTAACCCTAACCCGTACCCTAAACCTAACCCTAACCCTAACACATACCCTAACCCTAACCCTAACCCTGACCCTAACCCTAACCCTAACCTGTACCCTAAACCTAACCCTAACCCGTACCCTAAACCTAACCCGAACCCTAACCCGTACCCTAAACCTAACCCTAACCCTTAACCTAACCCGTACCCAACCCTATCTCGTACCCTAAACCTAAACCTAACACGTACCCAAACACTAAGAATAACCCTAACCCATTAGCCTAGAGCTAACCCTAACCCAAACCCTAAGCCTAACCCGCACCCTTAACCTAAACGTAACCCTAACACTAACCATAACCCTTACCCGTACCCTAACCGTAACCCATACCCTAAAACTAACCCTAACTTTAACCGTAACACTAACCCGTACCCTAACCCTAACCCTAACTCGTACCCTAACCCTAACCCTAACCCTAACCCGTACCTTAATCCTAACTCGTACCCTAACCCTAACCCTAACCCTAACCAGTACCCTGAACCTAACCCTAACCCTAACTTGTACCCTAACCCTAACCCTGAGCCTAACCCGCACCCTAAAACTAAAACTAACCCTAACCCTAACCATAACACTTACCCATACCCTAACCCTAACCCATACCCTAACTCTAACCCTAACCTTAACTGTAACCCTGACCCATACCCTAATCCTAAAACTAACCCGTACCCTAACCCCAACCCTAACCCTAACCCGTACCATAACCCTATCCCTAACGCAAACTCTGACCCTAAACCTAACCCTAACCCATACCCTAACACTAATCCTAACCCTCACACTAACCCTAACCCATATCTAACCCTAAACCTAACCCTAACACTAACCCAAACCCGTAATCTAACCCTAACACTAACCCGAACCCTAAACATAACCCTTAACCGTACCTTAACCCTAACCCACACCTTAACATAACCCTAAATTTAACCGTAACCCTAACACGTACTCTAATCCTAAAACTAACCCGTACCCTAAACCTGACCCTAAACCTAACCCTAACCCGTACACTAACCCTAACCCGTAACCTAAACCTAACCTTAACACTAAACTTAACCCGTACACTAAACCTATTCCGTACCCTAAACCTAACCCTAAACCGTAACCTAACCCTAAACCTAACCCTAAGCCTAACCCGTATTTTAACACTCACCATAACCCTAACACTAACCCTACCCCGTACTCTAACCCTAACCTAACCGTAACCCTAAACCTAACCCATACCCTAACCCTAAACCTAACCCTTTCCCTAACCCTAACACTAACACAAACCTTACTCCGTACTCTAACCCTAACACTAACACTAACCCTAACCCTATTCGTACTCTAACCCTAACACTAAAACTCACCCTAACCCTAACCCGTACTGTAACCCTAACCCATAACATAACCCTAACGCTAACCCGTACCCTAAGCCTAAGCCTAACTAGTACCCTAACCCTAACCCTGACCCTAACACTAATCCGTACCCTAAACCTAACCCATACCCTAACCCTGACCCTAACCCTAAACCTTTCCCTAAACCTAACCCTAACCCTAACTCATACCCTAACCCTAACCCTAACCCTGACCCTAACCCTAACCCTAACCCATACCTTAAACCTAACCTGTTCCATAACCCGTACCCTAAACTAACCCTAACCCTAACTCGTACCCTAACCCTAACCCTGATCCTAACCCGCACCCTAAAACTAAAACTAACCCTAACCCTAATCATAACACTTACCCGTACCCTAAACCTAACCTTTCCCCTAAACCTAACCCTAACCCTGACCATAACCCTAATCCTAAATGGTTCCCTAAACCTAAACCGAACCTTAACCCTAACCCTAAACTTAACCCGTACCCTAACCTAAACATAACGCTAATCCGTACCCAAACCCTAAAACTAACCCGTACCCTAACCTTAACCCTAACCCGCACACTAAACCTAACCCTAACCCTAGACCTAACACATAGACTAACTCTATCCCGTGCCCTAACCTTAACCCTAACCCGTACCGTAACCCTAACACTAACCCTAAACCTAACTCTAACCCTAACTCTAATCCTAACCCGTACACTAACCCTAACCTGAACCCTAAATCGAAACCTAACACGTACCCTAACCCTACCCGTAGCCTAACCCTAACTCTAAACCTAACGCTAACCCTAACCCTTACCCAACCCGTACCCAAACGGTAAACCTAACCCGTAAACTAACACTAAATGAAACCCGTACTCTAACCCTAACCCTAACCCTAATCCTAACCCGCACCCTAAACTTAACCCTAACCCTATCCCAAACCATAACCCTTAACCGTAACCTAAACCTAACCCATACCCAAACCCTAACCCTAACCTTAACCGTAACCCTGACCCATACCCTAACCCTAAAACTAACCCGTACCCTAACCCCAACCCTAACCCTAACCCGTACCCAAACACTAACACTAACCCTAACCCTGACACTAACCTGACCCTAACCCTTACACTAATCCTAACCCTAACCCTAACCCGCACCCTAACCCTAACCCGTAACCTAAACCTAACCCTAAACCTAAACATAACCAGTACGCTAACCTTATCCCATACCCTAAAACTAACCCTACCCGTATCCTAACCCTAAACCTAACCCTAAGCCTAACCTGTACATTACCCCTAACACTAATCCTAACATTAAGCCTAACCCGTACTCTAACCCTAACCCTAACCCTAAACCTAACCCTAACCTGTACTCTAACCCTAACTGTAACCTAACACTAAACCTAACCCTAACCCATACCCTAACCCGTACCCTAAACCTAAACCGTACCCTAACCCTAACACTAACCCTAACCCGTACCCTAACCTAATCCTAACCCTAACTCGTACCCTAACTCTAACCCTAACCCGGACCCTAATCCTAACCCTAACCCGTACTCTAAGCCTAACCCATACCCTAACCCTAAGCCTAAACCTAACCCTAACCTTAACCCGTACACTAAACCTAACCCTAACCTGAACCCTAACCCTAACCCTAACCCTATACCTAACCCGCACCCTAATCCTAAACCTAACCCTAACCCTAATCCTAAACCTAACCCTAACCCTAAACATAACCCTTACCCATACCCTAACCCTAACCCATACCCTAACCGTAACCCTAACTTTAACCGTAACCCTGACCAGTAACCTAACCCTAAAAGTAACCCGTACCCTAACCCCAACATTAACTCTAACCCGTCCCATAACCCTATCCCTAACCCTAACCCTTACCTAAACCTAACCCTAACCCTTACCTAACACTAACCCGTAACCTAAACCTAACCCTACCCTAAACTTAACCCGTACGCTAACCGTATCCCGTACCATAAACCTAAACCTATCCCATACCCTAAACCTAACCCTAACACTAACATTATCCGTACATTAACCCTAACCCTAACCCTAACACTAACACTAACCATAACCCGTACTTTAACCCTAAACCTAACCCTAAAGCTAACCCTAACCCGTACTTTAACCCTAACCCATACTCTAACACTAACCCTAACCCTAACACTAACCCTAACCAGTACTCTAACCCTAAACCTAACCCTAACTCTAACCCTAACTCCATACTATTACCCTAACCCTAACCCTTACCCTAACCGTAACCCTAACCTGCATACTAACGCTATCCCATAGCCTAACCATAACTGTAAACCTAATCCCTAACCCTAACCCTAACACTAACCCTTACTCTAACCCGTACACAAACGGTAAACCTAACTCGTACCCTAACACTAACCCAAGCCCGTACTCTAACCCTAATCCTAACCCTAAACCTAACCCTAAACTGCACCCTAAACTTAACCCTAAACCTATCCCTAACCATAACCCTTAACCGTACCCTAACCCTAACCCACACCCTAACCCTAACCCTAACTTTAACCATAACCCTAACCCGTACCCTAACACTAAAACTAACCCGTACCCTAACCCCAACCCTAACCCTAACTCATACCCGTACACTAACCCTAACCCGAACCCTATCCTTAACGCTAATCCGTACACTAACACTCACCAATACCCTAACCCTAACCCTAACTTTAACCGTAACCCTGACACGTAACCTAACCCTAAAACTAACCCATACCCTAACCACAACCCTAATCCTAACCCGTACCATAACCCTATCCCTAACGCTAACCCTGACCCTAAACCTAACTCTATCCGTACCCTAATCCTAACCCTAACCCTAACCCTAACACGTACACTAACCCTAAACCGAACCCTAACCCTAACCCTAACCCATACCCTAACCCTACCCGTAGCCTAACCCTAACACTACCCCTAACCCCTAACCCTAAACCTAACCCTTACCCTAACCCGTACCCAAATGGTAAACCTAACCCATACCCTAACAGTAACCCAAACCCGTACTCTAACCCTAACCCTAACCCTAACCCTCACCCTAAACTTAACCCTAACCCAAACACAAACCATAACCCTTAACCGTAACTTAACCCTAATCCATACCCTAACCCTAACCCTAAACTTAACCATAACCCTAACCCATACCCAAACCCTAAAATAACCCGTACCCTAACCCCAACCCTAACCCTAAACAGTACCCTAACACTAACCCTAACCCTAACCCTGACCCTAATCCTAACCCTTACCCTTACACTAACCCTAACCCTAACAATAACCCGCACCCTAAACCTAACCCTAACCCGTACCCTAACCACAACTCGTAACCTAAACCTAACCCTAACCCTAAACTTAACCCGTACGCTAACTTTAACCCGTACCCTAAACCTAACCCTAACCCTTATCCTAACCCTAAACCGAAACCTAAGCCAAACCTGTACATTAACCCTAACCCTAAACCTAACACTAACCATACCCCGTTCTCTAAACCTAAACCTAACCCTAACCCTAACCCTAAACCTAAGCCTAACACTAACCGTAACCCGTACTCTAACCCTAACCCTAACCCTAACCGTAATCTAACCGTAACCCTAACCCTCACCCTGACACTAACCCGTACTGTAACCCTAGCCCGTAACATAACCCTAACCCTAACAAGTACCCTAAACCTAACCCTAACTCATACCCTATACCTAACCCTAACCCTAAACTTATCCCGTAAACTAACCCTATCCCGTACCCTAAACTTAACCCTAACCCGGACCCTAACCCTAACCCTAACCCTATCTGCACAGTAACACTAACGCTAACCCTAACACTAACCCTAACACGTACTCTAACCCTAAACCTAACCCTAAACCTAACCCTAACCGGTTCTGTAATCCTAACCCGTACCCTAACACTAACCCTTACCCAGACCCTAAACCTAACCCTAAACCTAACCCTAACCCTAACCCGCACCTAAACCTAACCCTAACCCGTACCCTACCCCTAACCTGTAACCTAAACCTAACCCTAACCCTAAACTTAACCCATACACTAACCTTTCCCATACCCTAAAACTAACCCTAACCCGTACTCTAACCCTAACCCGTACTCTAACCCTAACCCTAACCTTAACACTAACCGTAACCCGTACTCTAACTCTATAACTAACCCTAACTCTAACCGTAACCCGTACTATAACGCTAACCCTAACCCTAACTCTAACCATAACCCTAACCCGTACAGTAACCCTAACGGATACCCTAAACCTAACCCTAAACCTAACCCTGACCTAACCCTAACCCGTACCCTAAACCTAAACCGTACCCTAACCCTAACCCTAAACCTAACCCGTATCCAACCCTAAACGTAACGATAACCCGTAACCAAACCTAACCCTAACACGTACTCTAACCCTAACCCTAACCCGCACACTAAACCTAACCCTAACCCTAGACCTAACATGTACACTAAACCTATTCCATAGCCCAAACTTAACCCTAACCCGTATCGTAACCCTAACACTAACCCTAACCCTAAACCTAACCCTAACCTGTACACTAACCTTAACCCAAAACCGAACCCTAACCCGTACCCTAACCCTACCCGTAGCCTAACCCTATCTATAACCCTAAACCCTAACCCTAAACCTAACCATTCTCTAACCCATACCCAAATGGTAAACCTAACCCGTACCCTAACACTAACCCTAACCCTAACCCTACGCCGTACTCTAAACCTAACCCTAACCCTAACCCTAACCCTAACACTAACGATATTCTAACCCTAACGCTCACCCTAACCCTAACCCGTACTGTAACCCTAACCCGTACCATAACCCTAAACCTAACCCATATCCTAACCCTAAACCTAACTTGTACCCTAACCCTAACCCTAAGCCTGACCCTAACCCTAACCGTAATCCGTACCCTAAATCTAACCCGTACCCTAACCCTAATCCTAACCCCAACCCTAACCATAACCTTAACCGTATCCCTGACCCATAACCTAACCCTAAAACTAACCTGTACCCTAACCCCAAACCTAACCCTAACCCGTACCATAACCCTATCCCTAACCCTAATCCTGACCCTAAACGTAACCCTATACCAAACCCTAACCCTAACCCTAACCCTAACTCTAACCCGCACCTAAACCTAACCCTAACCCGTTCCCTAACCCTAACCCGTCTACTAAACCTAAGCCTAATCCTAAACTTAACCCGTACACTAACCATATCCCATATCCTAAACCTAACCCTAACCCGTACACTAAACCTAACCCTAACCCTATCCGTACACTAACCCTAACCCTAACCCTAACCCTAACACTAACTCTAAACCGTACTCTAACCCTAACCATAACCCTAAACCTAACCCTGACCCGTACTCTAACCCTAAACCGTACTCAAACCCTAACCCTAACCTTAACACTAACCATAACTCATACTCTAACCCTAAACCTAACCCTAACTCTAACCCTAACCCGTACTATAACGCTAACCCTAACTCTAACCATAACCCTATCCCGTACAGTAACCCTAACGGATACCCTAACCCTAACCCTAAACCTAACCCTGACCTAACCCTAACCCGTACCCTAACCCTAAACCGTACCCTAACCCTAACCCTAAACCTAACCCGTACCCAACCCTAAACGTAACGCTAACCTGTAACCAAACCCTAACCTTAACACGTACTCTAACCCTAACCCTAACCCGCACACTAAACCTAACACTAACCCTAGACCTAACATGTACACTAAACTATCCCATACCCCAACCTTAACCCTAACCCGTATCGTAACCCTAACACTAACCCTAACCTGAAACCTCACGCTAACCCGTACACTAACCCTAACCCGAACCCAAACCCTAACCCTAACCCGTACCCTAAACCTAACCCTAACCCTAACTCGTACCCTAACCCTAACCCTAACCTTGACCCAAACCTTAACCCTAATCCGTACTCTAAGCCTAACCCATACCCTAACACTAACCCTAAACCTAACCCTAACCCTAACCCGAACCCGAAACCTAACCCTAACCCTTGACCTAACCCTTACCAACCCTATCCCGTAACCTATCCCTAACCCTAACCCGTACCCAAACCCTAACAGTAACCCTAAACCATAACCTAGCACTAAACCTAACCCTAACCCTAACCCGCACCCTAAAACTAACCCTAACCCTAACCATAACACTTACCCGTACCCTAACCCTAACCCATACCCTAACCTTAACCATAACCTTAAATGTATCCCTGACCCATACCCTAACCCTAAAACTAACCTGTACCCTAACCCCAAACCTAACCCTATCCCATACCATAACCCTATCCCTAACCCTAATCCTGACGCTAAACGTAACCCTATACCAAACCCTAACCCTAACCCTAACCCTAACTCTAACCCGCACCTAAACCTAACCCTAACCCGTTCCCTAACCCTAACCCGTCACCTAAACCTAAGCCTAACCCTAAACTTAACCCATACACTAACCATATCCCATATCCTAAACCTAACCCTAACCCGTACACTAAACCTAACCCTAACCCTATCCGTACACTAACCCTAACCCTAACCCTAACCCTAACACTAACACTAACCCTAACCTGTACTCTAACCCGAACCCTAACCCTAAACCTAACCCTAACCCGTACCATAACCCTATCCCTAACGCTAACCCTGACCCTAAACCTAACCCTAAACCGTACCCTAACCCTAACCCAAACCCTAAACCTAACCCTAACCCGTACACTAACCCTAACCCGAACCCTAACCTTAATGCTAATCCGTACCCTAACACTCACCCATACCCTAACCCTAACCCTAACATTAACCATAACCCTGACACGCAACCTAACCCTAACACTAACCCGTACCCTAACCACAACCCTAACCCTAACCCGTACCATAACTCGATCCCTAACGCTAACCCTGACCCAAAACCTAACCCTAAACTATACCCTAATCCTAACCCTAACCCTAACCCTAACACGTACACTAACCCTAACCCGAACCCTAACCCTAACCCATACCTTAACCCTACCCGTAGCCTAACCCTAACACTACCCCTAACCCCTAACCCTAAACCTAACCCTTACCCTAACCCGTACCCAAATGGTAAACCTAACCCATACCCTAACAGTAAACCAAACCCGTACTCTAACCCTAACCCTAACCCTCACCCTAAACTTAACCCTAACCCTAACACAAACCATAACCCTTAACCGTAACCTAGCCCTAATCCATACCCTAACCCTAACCCTAAACTTAACCATAACCCTAACCCATACCCTAACCCTAAAATAACCCGTACCCTAACCCCAACCCTAACCCTAAACCGTACCCTAACACTAACCCTAACCCTAACCCTGACCCTAATCCTAACCCTTACCCTTACACTAACCCTAACCCTAACACTAACCCGCACCCTAAACCTAACCCTAACCCGTACCCTAACCATAACCCTTAACCTAAACCTAACCCTAACCCTAAACTTAACCCGTACGCTAACCTTAACCCGTACCCTAAACCTAACCCTAACCCTTATCCTAACCCTAAACCTAAACCTAAGCCAAACCCGTACATTAACCCTATACCAAAACCTAACACTAACCGTACCCCGTTCTCTAACCCTAACCCTAACCCTAACCCTAACCCTAAACCTAAGCCTAACACTAACAGTAACCCGTACTCTAACCCTAACCCTAACCCTAAATGTAATCTAACCGTAACCCTAAGCCTCACCCTAACACTAACCCGTACTGTAACCCTAGCCCGTAACATAACCCTAACCCTAACCCGTACGCTAACCCTAACCCTAACTCGTACCCTAAAACTAACCCTAACCCTAAACTTATCCCGTACACTAACCCTATCCCGTACTCTAAACTTAACCCTAACCCGGACCCTAACCCTAACCCTAACCCTATCTGCACAGTAACACTAACACTAACCCTAACACTAACCCTAACACATACTGTAACCCTAAACCTAACCCTAACCCTAACCCTAACCCGCACACTAAACCTAACCCTAACCCTAGAACTAACATGTACTCTAAACTATCCCATACCCCAACCTTAACCCTAACCCGTATCATAACCCTAACACTAACCCTAACCCGAAACCTCACCCTAACCCGTACACTAACCCTAACGAGAACCCGAACCCTAACCCTAACCCGTACCCTAAACCTAACCCTAACCCTAACTCGTACCCTAACCCTAACCCTAACCTTGACCCAAACCTTAACCCTAACCCGTACTCTAAGCCTAACCCATACCCTAACACTAACCCTAAACCTAACCCTAACCCTAACCCGTACCCGAAACCTAACCCTAACCCTTGACCTAACCCTTACCAACCCTATCCGGTAACCTATTCCTAACCCTAACCCGTACCCAAACCCTAACAGTAACCCTAAACCATAACCTAGCACTAAACCTAACCCTAACCCTAACCCGCACCCTAAAACTAACCCTAACCCTAACCATAACACTTACCCGTACTCTAACCCTAACCCATACCCTAACCCTAACCATAACCATAACCGTATCCCTGACCCATACCCTAACCCTAAAACTAACCTGTACCCTAACCCCAAACCTAACCCTATCCCGTACCATAACCCTATCCCTAACCCTAATCCTGACGCTAAACGTAACCCTATACCAAACCCTAACCCTAACCCTAACCCTAATTCAAACCGCACCTAAACCTAACCCTAACCCGTTCCCTAACCCTAACCCATCACCTAAACCTAAGCCTAACCCTAAACTTAACCCGTACACTAACCATATCCCATATCCTAAACCTAACCCTAACCCGTACACTAAACCTAACCCTAAACCTATCCGTACACTAACCCTAACCCTAACCCTAACACTAACACTAACCCTAACCTGTACTCTAACCCGAACCCTAACCCTAAACCTAACCCTAACCCGTACCATAACCCTATCCCTAATGCTAACCCTGACTCTAAACCGTACCCTAACCCTAACCCTAACCCTAAACCTAACCCTAACCCGTACACTAACCCTAACCCGAACCCTAACCTTAACGCTAATCCGTACCCTAACACTCACCCATACCCTAACCCTAACCCTAACCTTAACCGTAACCCTGACACGTAACCTAACCCTAAAACTAACCCGTACCCTAAACACAACCCTAACCCTAACCTGTACCATAACCCGATCCCTAACGCTAACCCTGACCCAAAACCTAACCCTAAACTGTACCCTAATCCCGCACCCTAACCCGCACCCTAAACCTAACCCTAACCCGTGCCCTAACCATAACCCTTAACCTAAACCTAACCCTAACCCTATACTTAACCCGTACGCTAACCTTATCCCGTACACTAAACCTAACCCTAACCCTTATCCTAGCCCTAAACCTAAACCTAAGCCAAACCCGTACATTAACCCTAACCCAAAACCTAACACAAACCGTACCCCGTTCTCTAAACCTAAACCTAACCCTAACCCTAACCCTAACCCTAACCCTAAACCTAAGCCTAACACTAACCGTAACCTGTACTCTAACCCTAACCCTAACCCTAACCCTAAACGTAATCTAACCATAACCCTAACCCTCACCCTAACACTAACCCGTACTGTAACCCTAGCCCGTAACATAACCCTAACCCTAACCCGTACCCTAACCCTAACCCTAACTCGTACCCTAAAACTAACCCTAACCCTAAACTTATCCCGTACACTAACCCTATCCCATACTCTAAACTTAACCCTAACCCGGACCCTAACCCTAACCCTAACTCTATCTGCACAGTAACACTAACGCTAACCCTAACACTAATCCTAACACGTACTCTAACCCTAAACCTAACCCTAAACCTAACCCTAACCCGTTCTGTAACCCTAACCCGTACCCTAACACTAACCCTTACCCTAACCCTAAAACTAACCCGTACCCTAACCCTAAATGTAACCCTTACCCGTACCCAAACCCCAACCCTAACACGTACCCTAACCCTAACCCTAACCCTAACCCTAAACCGCACACTAAACCTAACCCTAACCCTAGACCTAACACGTACACTAACCCTATCCCATACCGGAATCTTAACACTAACCCATACCGTAACTCTAACACTAACCCTAACCCTAACCCTAACCCTAAACCTAACCCTAACCCTAAACCGTACACTAACCCTAACCCGAACCCCAACCCGTACCCTAACCCATACACTACCCCTACCCATAGCCTAACCCTAACTCTAACCCTAACCCCTAACCCTAACCCTAACCCTAACCCTTACACTAACCCGTACCCAAAAGGTAAACCTAACCCGTACCCTAACAGTAACCCAAAGCCGTACTCTAACCCTAACCCTAACCCTAAACCGCACCCTAACTTAACCCGATCCCTAACCGAAACCATAACCCTTAACCGTAACCTAACCCTAACCCATACCCTAACCCTAAACCTAACCTTAACCATAACCTTAACCTGTACCCTAACCCTAAAACTAACCCGTACCCTAACCCCAACCCTAACACTAACGCGTACCCTAACACTAACTCTAAACCTAAACCTAACCCGTAACATAACCCTAACCCTTACGCTAAACTTAACCCTAACCCTAACCCTAACCCGCACCCTAAACCTAAACCTAACCCATACCCTAACCCTAACCCGTAACCTAAACCTAACCCTAAACCTAAACTTAACCCGTAAGGTAACCCTATCCCGTACTCTGAACCTAACCCTAACCCGTACACTAACCCTAACCGTAAACCTAATCTAAAACCCGTACACTAACCCTAACCCTAACCCTAACACTAACACTAACCCTAACCCGTACTCTAACCCTAACCCTAACCCTAAACCTAACACTAACCCGTACTCTAACCGTAACCCCTACTGTAACCCTAACCCTACCTTACCACTAACCGTAACCCGTACTCTAACCCTAAACCTAACCCTAACTCTAACCCTAACCCGTACTATAACGCTAACCCTAACCCTAACGCTAACCATAACCCTAACCCGTACAGTAACCCTAACGGATACCCTAACCCTAACCCTAAACCTAACCCTGACCTAACCCTAACCCATACCCTAAACCTAAACCACCCTAACCCTAACCCTAAACCTAACCCGTACCCAACCCTAAACGTAACGCTAACCCATAACCAAACCCTAACCCTAACACGTACTCTAACCCTAACCCTAACCCGCACACTAAACCTAACCCTAACCCTAGATCTAACACGTACACTAAACCTATCCCATAAACCAACCTTAACCCTAACCCGTATCGTAACCCTAACCCTAAAACTAACCCTAACCCGTACACTAACCCTAACCCGAACACGAACCCTAACCCTAACCCGCACCCTAAAACTAACCCTAACCCTAACCCTAACCATAACACTACCCGTACCCTAACCCTAACCCATACCCTAACCCTAACCATAACCTTAACCGTATCCCTGACCCATACACTAACCCTAAAACTAACCTGTACCCTAACCCCAAACCTAACCCTATCCCGTACCATAACCCTATCCCTAACCCTAATCCTGACCCTAAACCTAACCCTATACCAAACCCTAACCCTAACCCTAACCCTAACTCTAACCCGCACCTAAACCTAACCCTAACCCGTTCCCTAACCCTAACCCGTCACTTAAACCTAAGCCTAACCCTAAACTTGACCCGTACACTAACCATATTCCATATACTAAACCTAACCCTAACCCGTACACTAAACCTAACCCTAACCCTATCCATACACTAACCCTAACCCTAACCCTAACCCTAACCCTAACACTAACACTAACCCTAACCTGTACTCTAACCCGAACCCTAACCCTAAACCTAACCCTAACCCGTACCATAACCCTATCCCTAACGCTAACCCTGACCCTAAACCTAACCCTAAACCGTACCCTAACCCTAACCCTAACCCTAAACCTAAACCTAACCCGTACACTAACCCTAACCCGAACCCTAACCTTAACGCTAATCCATACCCTAACACTCACCCATACCCTCACCCTAACCCTAACCTTAACCGTAACCCTGACACGTAACCTAACCCTAAAACTAACCCGTACCCTAACCACAACCCTAACCCTAACCCGTACCATAACCCGATCCCTAACGCTAACCTGACCCAAAACCTAACCCTAAACTGTACCCTAATCCTAACCCTAACCCTAACCCTAACACGTACACTAACCCTAACCCGAACCCTAACCCTAACCCATACCCTAACCCTACCCGTAGCCTAACCCTAACACTACCCCTAACCCCTAACCGTAACCTAAACCTTACCCTAACCCGTACCCAAATGGTAAACCTAACCCATACCCTAACAGTAACCCAAATCCATACTCTAACCCTAACCCTAACCCTCACCCTAAACTTAACCCTAACCCTAACCCAAAACATAACCCTTAACCGTAACCTAGCCCTAATCCATACCCTAACCCTAACCCAAAATTAACCATAACACTAACCCATACCCTAACCCTAAAATAACCCGTACCCTAACCCCAACACTAACCCTAAACCGTACCCTAACACTAACCCTACCCCTAACCCTGACCCTAATCCTAACCCTTACCCTTACACTAACCCTGACAATAACACTAAACTGCACCCTAAACCTAACCCTAACCCGTACCCTAACCATAACCCTTAACCTAAACCTAACCCTAACCCTAAACTTAACCCGTATGCTAACCTTATCCCGTACCCTAAACCTAACCCTAACCCTTATCCTAACCCTAAACCTAAACCTAAGCCAAACCCGTACATTAACCCTAACACTAAACCTAACACTAACCGTACCCCGTTCTCTAAACCTAAACCTAACCCTAACCCTAACCCTAACCCTAACCCTAACCCTAAACCTAAGCCTAACACTAACCGTAACCCGTACTCTAACCCTAACCCTAACCCTAACCCTAAACGTAATCTAACCGTAACCTTAACCCTCACCCTAACACTAACCTGTACTGTAACCCTAGCCCGTAACATAACCCTAACCCTAACCCGTACCCTAACCCTAACCCTAACTCGCACCCTAAACCTAACCCTAACCCTAAACTTATCCCGTACACTAACCCTATCCCGTACCCTAAACTTAAGCCTAACCCGGACCCTAACCCTAACCCTAACTCTATCTGCACAGCAACACTAACGCTAACCCTAACACTAACCCTAACACGTACTCTAACCCTAAACCTAACCCTAAACCTAACCCTAACCCGTTCTTTAACCCTAACCCGTACCCTAACACTAACCCTTACCCTAACCCTAAAACTAAACCGTACCCTAACCCTAAATGTAACCCTTACCCGTACCCAAACCCTACCCCTAACACGTACCCTAACCCTAACCCTAAACCTACCCCTAAACCGCACACTAACCCTAACCCTAACCCTAGACCTAACACGTACACTAAACCTATCCCGTACCGGAATCTTAATCCTAACCCATACCGTAACCCTAACACTAACCCTAACCCTAACCCTAACCCTAACCCTAAACCTAACCCTATCCCTAACCCGTACACTAACCGTAACCCGAACCCCATCCCGTACCCTAACCCTACCCATAGCCTAACTCTAACTCTAACCCTAACCCCTAACCCTAACCCTAACCCTTACACTAACCCGTACCCAAAAGGTAAACCTAACCCGTACCCTAACAGTAACCCAAAGCCGTACTCTAACCCTAACCCTACCCTAAACCACACCCTAAACTTAACCCGAACCCTAACCGAAACCATAACCCTTAACCGTAACCTAACCCTAACCCATACCCTAACCCTAAACCTAACTTTAAACATAACCCTAACCTTACCCTAACCCTAAAACTAACCCGTACCCTAACCCCAACCCTAACACTAACGTGTACCCGAACACTAACCCTAACCCTAAACCTAACCCGTAACATAACCCTAACCCTTACACTAACCCTAACCCTAACCCTAACACGCACCCTAAACCTAAACCTAACCCATACCCTAACCCTAACCCGTAAACTAAATCTAACCCTAAACCTAAACTTAACCTGTACGGTAACCCTATCCCATACCCTGAACCTAACCCTAACCCGTACACTAACCCTAACCGTAAACCTAATCTAAAACTAACCCTAACCCGTACTCTAACCCTAAACTTAACCCTAACCCTAACCATACTCTAACCCTAACCCTCACCCTAACCCTAACCCGTACTGTAACCCTAACCCGTACCATAACCTAACCCTAACCCGTATCCTAACCCTAACACTAAATTGTACCCTAACCCTAACCCTAAGACTGACCCCAAACCTAACCGTAACCCGTACCCTAAACCTAACCCGTACCCTAACCCTAATCCTAACCCTAACCCGTACCCTAAACCTAAACCTAACCCTAACTCGTACCCTAACCCTAACCCTAACCTTGACCCTAAACTTAACCCTAACCCGTACTCTAAGCCTAACCCATACCCTAATACTAACCCTAAACCTAACCCTAACCCTAACCCGTACCCGAAACCTAACCCTAACCCTTGACCTAACCCTTACCAACCCTATACTGTAACCTATCCCTTACCCTAACCTGTACCCAAACCCTAACAGTAACCCTAAACCATAACCTAGCACTAAACCTAACCCTAACCCGTACACTAACCCTAACCCGAACCCTAACCCTAACCCGTACCCTAACCCTACCCATAGCCTAACCCTATCTATAACCCTAAACCCTAACCCTAAACCTAACCCTTCCCTAACCCGTACCCAAACGGTAAACCTAACCCGTACCCTAACACTAACCCACACCCGTACTCTAACCCTAACCCTAACCCTAAACCTAACCCTAACTCGCACCCTAAACTTAACCCGAACCCTAAACAAAACCGTAACCCTTAACTGTAACCTAACCCAAACCCATACCCTAACCCTTACCCTAACCTTAACCAGAACCCTAACCTGTACCCAAACCCTAAAACTAACCGGTACCCTAACCCCAAACCTAACACTAACACGTACCCTAAACCCAACCCTATCCCTAAACCGTATCCTAACTCTAACCCTAACCCTAACCCTGACCCTAAACCTAACCCTAACCCTTAAACTAATCCTAACCCTAACCCTAACCCGCACCATAAAAACCTATCCGTAACCTGTACCCTAGCCCTAACCCGTAACCTTAACTTAACCTTAACCCTAACTTATCCCGCACGCTAACCCTATCCTGTACCCTGAACCTAACCCTAACCCGTATTCTAAACCTAAACCTAAACCTAAGCCTGACCCGTACCTTAACCCTAAACCTAACCCTAACACTAACCCTACCCCGCACTCTAAACCTAACACTAACCCTAACCCTAACACTCACCCTAACCCGTACACTAACCCTAACCCTAAACCTAACCTAACACTAACCCTAACCCGTACTCTAACCCTAACCCTAACCCTAACCATACTCTAACCCTAACCCTAAACCTCAACCTAACCCTAAACCGTACTATAACCCTAACCTGTACCATAACACTAACCCGAAACCGTACCCTAACCCTAAACCTAACATGTACCCGAACCCTAACCCTAACCCTGACCCTAACACTAACCGTAACCTGTACCCTAAACCTAACCCGTACTCTAACCATAATCCTAACCCTAACCCGAACCTTAAACCTAACCCTAACCCTAACTCGTACCCTAACCCTAACCCTAACCCTAACCCTACCCTAACCTTAACCCTAACCTGTACCCTAAGCCTAACCCATACCCTAACACTAACCCTAAACCTAACCCTAACCATTACCCGTACCCTAAACCTAACCCTAGCCCTTGACCAAACCCGTACCAAACCCTAACAATAACCCTAACCCATAACCTAGCACTAACCCTAACCCGCACCCTAAACCTAAATCTAACCCTAACCCTAACCATAACACTTACCCGTTCCCTAACCGTAACCCATATCCTAACCCTAACCCTAAAATTAACTGTAACCCTGACCCCTACCCTAACCCTAAAACTAACCTGTACCCTAACCCCAAACCTAACCCTAACCCGTACCATAACCCAATCCCTAAACCTAACCCTGACCCTAAACCTAACCCTAACCCAAAACCTAACCCTAACCCTAACCGTAACCCTAACACGCACCTAAACATAACACTAACCCATTCTCTAACCCTAACCCGTAACCTAAACCTAATCTTAACCCTAAACTTAACCCGTACGCTAATCCTATCTCGTATCCTAAACCTAACCCTAACCAGTACCCTAACCCTAACCCTAACCCTATCCGTACACTAACCCTAACCCTAACCCTAACACCAACACTAAACCTAACCGGTACTCTAACCCTAACCCTAACCCTAACCCTAAACCTAACCCTAACACTAACCGTAATCCGTACTCTAACCCTAAACCTAACCCTAACTCTAACCCTAACCCGTACTATAATGCTAACCCTAACCCTAACCATAACCATAACCCTAACCCTAATGCTAACCCTGACCTAACCCTAACCCTAACCCGCACACTATATCTAAACCTAACCCTAGACCTAACACGTAAACTAAACCTATCCTGTCCCGAAACCTTAACCCTAACCCGTACCGTAAGACAAACACTAACCCTAATCCTAACCCTAACACTAACCTTACCCCGTACTTTAACCCTAACCCTAACCCTAACACTAAACCTAACCCTAACCCGTACCCTAACCCTTACCCGTAACCTAAACCTAACCCTAACCCGAAACTTAACCTGTACGCTAACCCTATCCCGTACCCTGAACCTAACCCTAACCCGCATCTTAACCCTAAACCTAACCCTAAGCCTAACCCTTACACTAACCCTAACCCATAACCTAACCCTAACCCTAACCCTAACGCGTACCCTAACACTAACCCTAACCCTAAACCTAACCCTATCCCTGACCCTAACCCTAACCCTAACACGTACCCTAACCCTAACCCTAACACTAACCCTCACCCTAACCCTAACCAGTACTGTAACCCTAACCCATACCATAACCCTAACCCTAAACTGTACAATAAACCTAATCCTAATTCGTACCCTAACCCTAACACTAACCCTGACCCTAACCCTAACCCTAACCGGTACCCTAACCCTAAACCTAACCCGTACCCTAAACTTAACCCTAACCCTAAACCTGACCGTAACCCTAACACTAACCCGTACCCTAAGCCTAACCCATACCCATACCCTAACCCTAACCCTAACTCTAACCCTAACACTAACCCTACCCTGTACTCTAACCCTAACCCTAAACCGTACCCGTACCCATACATTAACCTTAACCCTAAACCTAACACTAACCCTAACCCTAACACTCACTCTAACCCTAACCCGTACTTTAACCCTAACCCGTATCATAACGCTAACCCTAACCCGTACCCTAACCCTAACCCTAATTCGTACCCTAACCCTAAACCTAACCCTGACCCTAACACTAAACCTAACCCATACCCTAAACCTAACCCGAACCCTAAACCTAAACCTAACCCTAACCCGTACCCTAAGACTAACCCATACCCTAAACCTAACCCTAAACCTAACCCTAACCCTAACCCGTAACCTAAAACTAACCCTTGACCTAACCCGTACCCAAACCTATCCCGTACCCTAACCCTAACCCTAACCCTAACCCGTACCTAAACCCTAACAGTAACCCTAACCCACACCCTAGCGCTAACCCTAACCCTAACCCTAACCCTAACCCGGACCCCAAACCTAACCCTAACCCTGAAGCTAACACTAACCCTATCCCGTACCCTAACCTTAACCCTAACCCGTACAGTGACCCTAACACTAACCCTGAACCTAACCCTAACCCTAAACCTAACACTAACCCGTACACTAACCCTAACCCGAACCTTAACCCTAACCCTAACCCGTACCCTAACCCTACCCGTAGCCGAATCCTAACTCTAACCCTAACCCCTAACCTTAACCCTTAACCTAACCCGTTCGCAAACGGTAAACCTAACCTGTACCCTAACACTAACCCAAACCCATACTCTAACCTTAACCCTAACCCTAACCCGCACCCTAAACTTAAATCTAACCCTAACCTAAACCATAACCCTTAACCGTAACCTAACCCTAACCCATAACCTAACCCTAACCCTAACCTTAACCATAACCCTAATCCGTACCCTAACCCTAAAACTAACCCGTACCCTAACCCCAACCCTAACCCTAACCCGTAACCTAACACTAACCCTAACCCTAACCCTGACCCTAAACGTAACCCTAGCCCTTACACTAACCCTAACTCTAACCCAACCAGCACACTAAACCTAAACCTAAACCGTACCCTAACCCTAACCCGTAACCTAAACCGAACCAAACCCTAAACTTAACCCGTTCACTAACCCTATTCCATACCCTAAACCTAACACTAACCCCTATCCTAACCCTAACCTAACCCTAAGCCTAACCCGTACATTAACCCTAACCCTAACCCTAACACTACTCTACCCCGTACTCTAACCCTAACCCTAACCTTAACCCTAACACTAACCCGTAAAAAAATTAAAAAAAAAAACACTAACCCGTACCCTAAACCTAACCCTAACCCTAACTCGTACCCTAACCCTAACCCTAAACCTGACCCTAACCCTAAACTTAACCCGTACCCTAAACCTAACCCATTCCCTAACCCTAACCCTAAACCTAACCCTTGACCTAACCCGTACCCATCCCTATCCCATAACCTAAACCTAACACGTACCCAAACCCTAACAGTAACCCTAACCCATACCCTAGTGCTAACCCTAACCCTAACCCTATACCTAAACCGCACCCTAAACCTAAACCTAACACTAACCCTAACCATAATCCTTACCCGTACCCTAACCCTAACCCATAACCTAACACTAACCCTAAACTTAATTGTAAACCTAACCCGTACCCTAACCCCAACCCTAAACCGAACCCGTACCATAACCCTATCCATAACCCTAACCCTGAACCTAAACCTAAAACTAACCAGTACCCTAACCCTAACCCGCACCTAAACCTAATCCTAACACATACCCTAACCCTAACCCATAACCTAAACCTAAACCTAACTCTAAACTTATACCGTACACCTACCCTATCCCGTACCCTAAACCTAACCCTAACACGTACCCTAACCCTAACCCTAACCCTAACCCTAACCCTATCCGTACACTAAACCTAACCCTAACCCTAACACTAAACTTAACCCGTACTCTAACCCTAACCCTAACCCTAAACCTAACCCTAACCCTTATTATAATCCTATCCCATACCCTAACACTAACCCTTACCAACCCTAACCCTAAACCTAAACCTAACCTGTACTCTAAACCTATCCCGTACCCTAACACTAACCCTTACCCTAACCCTAAACCTAACACGTACCCTAACCCTAAACCTAAACCTAACCCTAACCCTAACCCGTACCCTAAACCTAAACCTAACCCTTGACCTAACCCGTACCCAAACCTATCCCATACGTAACCTAACTCTAACCCGTACCCAAACCCTAACAGTAACCCTAACCCATACCCTAGCGCTAAATCTAACGCTAACCCTACACCTACCTGCACCCTAAACCTAAACTTAACCCTAGCCCTAACCATAATACTCACCCGTACCCTAACCCTAACCCATACTCTAACCCTAACCCTGACGTTATCCGTAACCCTAACCCGTACACAAACCCTAAAACTAACCCATACCCTAACCCCAAACCTAAGCCTAACCCGTACCATAACTTTATCCCTAACCCTAACCCTGACCCTAACTCAAACCCGTATTCGTACCCTAACCCTAACCCTAACACTAACCCTAACCCGTACTCTAGCCCTAACCCTAACACTAACTTTAACCGTACTCTAACACTAACCCTAACCCTCACCCTAACCCTAACCCAGCTGTAACCCTAACCCGTACCATAACGCTAACCCTATCCCGTACCCTAGCCCTAACCCTAATTCATACCCTAACCCTAACCCTAACACTGACCCTAACGCTAACCCTAACCCGTACCCTAAACCTAACCCGTAACCTAACCCTAAACCTAACCCTAACCCGTACCCTAAACCTAACCCTAAAACGTACGCTAACCCTAACCCTAATTGTAACACTGACCCTAAACCTAACCCAACCCGTACCCTAAACCTAACCCTTGACCTAACCCGTACCCAAACCTATCCCGTACCCTAACCCTAACCCTAATCTGTACTCAAAACCTAACAGTAACCCTAACCCATACCCTAGCGCTAACCCTAATCCTAACCCTAACACTAACCCGGACCCCAAACCTAACCCTAACCCTGACCCTAACACTAACCCTACCCTGTATCCTAACCCTAAACCGTAACCTAACACTAACCCTAAACCTAACCCATACCCTAACCCTAAACTTAACCCTAGCCCGTACACAAAACCTAACCCTAACATGTACCCTGACACTAACCCTAACCCTAACACTAAACTTAACCCGTACTCTAACCCTAACCCTAACCCTAAACCTAACCCTAATCCGTACAATAACCCTAACCCATACCCTAACACTAACCCTTACCAACCCTAACCCTAAACCTAAACCTAACCTGTACTCTAAACCTATCCCGTACCCTAACACTAACCCTTACCCTAACCCTAACCTTAACCCGTACCCTAAACCTAAACGTAACCCTTGACCTAACCCGTACCCAAACCTATCCCATACCCTAACCCTAACTCTAACCCGTACCCAAACCCTAACAGTAACCCTAACCCATACACTAGCGCTAATCCTAACCCTAACCCTATACCTCCCCGCACCCTAAACCTAAACCTAACCCTAAACCTAACCATAATCCTTACCTGTACCCTAACCCTAACCCATACTCTAACACTAACCCTGACTTAACCGTAACCCTAACCCGTACGCTAACCCTAAAACTAACCCATACCCTAACCCCAAACCTAACCCTAACCCGTACCATAACCTTATCCCTAACCCTAACCCTGACCCTAAACCTAACCCTAACCCGTACCCTAACCCTAACCCGCACCTACACCTAACCTTAACACGTACCCTAACCCTGACCCATAACCTAAACCTAACCCTAACCCTATACTTAACCCGTACACTAACCCTATCCCGTACCCTAAACCTAACCCTAACACGTACACTAACCCTAACACGCACCTACACCTAACCTTAACACGTACCCTAACCCTGACCCATAACCTAAACCTAACCCTAACCCTAAACTTAACCCGTACACTAACCCTATCCCGTACCCTAAACCTAACCCTAACACGTACACTAACCCTAACCCTATACGTACACTAAACCTAACCCTAACCCTAACACTAACCATAACCCGTACTCTAACCCTAATCCTAACCCTAACCCTAACCCTGACCCTAATCCAAACCCGTATCCGTACCCTAACCCTAACCCTAACACTAACACTAACCCTAACTCGTACTCTAGCCCTAACCCTAACACTAACTTTAACCGCACTCTAACCCTAACCCTAACCCTCACCCTAACCCTAACCCAACTGTAACCCTAACCCGTACCATAACGCTGACCCTATCCCGTACCCTAGCCCTAACCCTAATTTGTACCCTAACCCTAACCCTAACATTGACCCTAACCCTAACCCGTACCCTAAACCTAACCCGTAACCTAACCCTAAACCTAACCCTAACCCGTACCCTAAACCTAACCATAACCCGTACCCTAACCCTAACCCTAATCGTAACCCTGACCCTAACCCTAACCCTAAACCGTACCCTAAACCTAACCCTTGACCTAATTAGTACCCAAACCTATCCCATACCCTAACCCTAACCCTAATCCGTACTCAAACCCTAACAGTAACCCTAACCCATACCCTAGCGCTAACCCTAACCCTAACCCTAACACTAACCCGGACCCCAAACCTAAACCTAACCCTGACCCTAACACTAACCCTATCCCGTATCCTAACCCTAAACCGTACCCTAAACCTAACCCTAAACCTAACCCATACCCTAACCCTAAACTTAACCCTAGCCCGTACACAAAACCTAACCCTAACACATATCCTAACCCTAACCCTAAACCTAACCCTAACCCGCACACTGAACCTAACCCTAACCCTAGACCTAACACGTACACTAACCCTATCCCGTAACCTAACCTTAACCCTAACCCGTACCGTGACCCTAACACTAAAAATAACCCTAACCCTAAGCCTAACCCTAACCGGGTACACTAACCGTAACTCGAACCTTAACCCTAACCCTAACCTGTACACCCCCTACCCATAGCCTAATCCTAACTCTAACCCAAACCCCTACCCTAAGACTAACCCTAACCATTACCGTAACCCGTACCCAAACGGTAAACCTAACCCGTACCCTAACACTAACACAAACCCGAACTCTAACCCTAAACCTAACCCTAACCCTCACCCAAACCATAACCCTTAACCGTAACCTAACCCTAACCCATAACCTAACCCTAACCCTAACCTTAACCATAACCCTAATCCGTACCCTAACCCTAAAACTAAAGCGTACCCTAACCCCAACCCTAACCCTAACCCGTTCGCTAAACCTATCCCGTACCCTAAACCTAACCCTAACCCGTATCCTAACCCTAACCTAACCCTAAGCCTAACCCGTACATTAACGCTAACCCTAACACTAACCCTACCCCGTACTCTAACCCTAACCCTAAACCTAACCCGTACCCTAAACCTAACCCTAACCCTAACTCGTACCCTAACCCTAACCCTAACTCGTACCCTAACCCTAACCCTAACCCTTACCCTAACCCTAACCTTAACCCGTACCCTAAACCTAACCCATACCCTAAACCTAACACTAAACCTAACCATAACCATAAACCGTACCCTAAAACTAACCCTAACCATTGAACTAACCCATAGCCAACCCTATCCCGTACCCTAACCCTAACCCTAACCCATACACAAAACCTAACATTAACCCTAACCCATACCCTAGCGCTAACCCTAACCCTAACACTAAGCCTAACTCGCACCCTAAACCTAAAACTAACCCTAACCATAACCATAACCCTTACCCGTACCCTAACCCTAACTCATACCCTACACTAACCCTAACCTTAACCGTAACCCTAACCCGTATCCTAACCCTAAAACTAAACCGTACCCTAACCCCAAAACTAACCCTAACACGTACCATAACCCTATCCCTAACCCTAACCCTGACCCTAACCTAACCCTAACCTGTACCCTAACCCTAACCCGCACCTAAACCTAACCCTAACCCATTCCCTAACCCTAACCCATAACCTAAACCTAACCCTAACCCTAAAATTAACCTGTACACTAAAACTATCCCGTTCCCTATACCTAACCCTAACACGTACCCTAACCCTAACCCTAACCCTAACTCTATCCGTACACTAAACCTACCCCTAACCCTAACACTAACCATGACCCGTACTTTAACCCTAACCCTAATCCTAAACCTAACCCTAACCCGTACTCTAACCCTATCCCGAACCCTAACACTATCCCTTACCAACCCTAACCCTAAACCTAACCCTAACCCGTACTCTAAACCTGTCCCCTACCCTAACATGAACCCTTACCTTAACCCTAAACCTAACCCGGACCCTAACCCTAAACGTAACGCTAACCCGTACCCAAACCCTAACCCTAACACGTATCCTAACCCTAACCCTAACCCTAACCCTCACCCTAAACCTAACCAGTACTGTAACCCTAACCCGTACCATAACCCTAACCCTAAACTGTACACTAAACCTAACCCTAATTCGTACCCTAACCCTAACCCTAACCCTGACCTTAACCCTAACCCTAAACCGTACCCTAAACCTAAACCGAACCCGTACCCTAAACCTAACCCTAACCCTAAACCTGACCCTAACCTTAACACTAACCCGTACCCTAAGCCTAACCCATACCCTAACCCTAACCCTAACCCTAACACTAAACCTACCCTGTACTCTAACCCTAACCCTAAACCGTACACGTACCCATACATTAACCTTAACCCTAAACCTAACACTAACCCTAACCCTAACCCTCACCCTAACCCTAACACGTACTTTAACCCTAACCCGTACCATAATGCTAACCCTAACCCGTACCCTAACCCTAATTCGTACCCTAACCCTAAACCTAACCCTGACCCTAACACTAAACCTAACCCGTACCCTAAACCTAACCCGAAACCTAAACCTAAACCTAACCCTAATCCATACCCTAAACCTAACCCTAAGCCGTACCCTAACGCTAACCCTAATCCTAACCCTGAACCTAATCCTAACCCTAACCCGTACCTTAAGCCAAACCCATACCCTAAACCTAATCTAAACCTAACCCTAAACCTAACCCGTAACCTAAACCTAACCCTTGACCTAACCCGTACCCAAACCTATCCCGTACCCTAACCCTAACCCTAACCCGTACCTAAACCCTAACTGTAACCCTAACCCATACCCTAGCGCTAACCCTAAGCCTAACCCGCACCCTACACCTAAACCTAACCCTACCCCTAAACATAATCCTTACCCGTACCCTAACCCTAACCCATACCCTAACACTAACCCTAACCTTAATCATAACACTAACCCATACCCTAACCCTAAAACTAACCCATACCCTAACCCCAACCCTAACCCTAACCCGTACCATAACCCTATACCTAACCCTAACCCTGACCCTAAACCTAACCCTAACCCGTACCCTAACCCTAACTCGCACCTAAACCTAACCCTAACCCATTCCCTAACCCTAACCCATAACCTAAACCTAACCCTAACCCTAAACTTAACCTGTACACTAAAACTATCACGTTCCCTAAACCTAACCCTAACACGTACCCTAACCCTAACGCTAACCCTAACCCTAACTCTATCCGTACACTAAACCTACCCCTAACCCTAACACTAACCATGACCCGTACTCTAACCCTAACCCTAACCCTAACCCTAAACCTAACCCTAACCCGTACTCTAACCCTATCCCGAACCCTAACACTATCCCTTACCAACCCTAACCCTAAACCTAACCCTAACCCGTACTCTAAACCTATCCCCTACCCTAACATGAACCCTTAACTTAACCCTAAACATAACCCGGACCCTAACCCTAAACGTAACGCTAACCCGTACCCAAACCCTAACCCTAACACGTATCCTAACCCTAAACCTAACCCTAACCCTCACCCTAACCCTAACCAGTACTGTAACCCTAACCCGTACCATAACCCTAACTCTAAACTGTACACTAAACCTAACCCTAATTCGCACCCTAACCCTAACCCTAACCCTGACCCTAACCCTAACCCTAAACCGTACCCTAAACCTAAACCTAACCCGTACCCTAAACCTAACCCTAACCCTAAACCTGACCCTAACCTTAACACTAACGCGTACCCTAAGCTTAACCCATACCTTAACCCTAACCCTAACCCTAACCGTAACACTAAACCTACCCTGTACTCTAACCCTAACCCTAAACCGTACACGTACCCATACATTAACCTTAACCCTAAACCTAACACTAACCCTAACCCTAACCCTCACCCTAACCCTAACCCGTGCTTTAACCCTAACCCGTACCATAACGCTAACCCTAACCCGTACCCTAACCCTAACCCTAATTCGTACCCTAACCCTAAACCTAACCCTGACCCTAACACTAAACCTAACCCGTACCCTAAACCTAAACCTAACCCTAACCTGTACCCTAAACCTAACCCTAAACCGTACCCTAACACTAACCCTAATCCTTACCCTGAACCTAATCCTAACCGTAACCCGTACCCTAAGCCTAACCCATACCCTAACCCTAACCCTAAACCTAACCCTAACCCTAACCCGTAACCTAAACCTAACCCTTGACCTAACCCATACCCAAACCTATCCCGTACCCTAACCCTAACCCTAACCGGTACCTAAACCCTAACAGTAATCCTAACCCATACCCTAGCGCTAACCCAAACCCTAACCCTAACCCTAACCCGGACCCCAAACTTAACCCTAACCCTGACCCTAACACTAACCCTATCCCGTACCCTAACCCTAAACCGTACCCTAACCCTAACCCTAAATCTAACCCATACCCGAACCCTAAACTTAACCCAAGCCCGTACCCAAATCCTAACCCTAACACATATCCTAACCCTAACTCTAACCCTAACCCGCACACTGAAACTAACCTTAACCCTAGACCTAACACGTACACTAAACCTATCCTGTACCCTAACCTTAACCCTAATCCGTACTGTGACCCTAACACTTACCTGAACCTAACCCTAACCCTAACCCTAACCCTAAACTGTACACTAACCCTAACCCGAACCTTAACTCTAACCCTAACCCGTACCCTAACCCTACCCATAGCCTAATCCTAACTCTAACCCTACCCCTAACCTTAACCCTTAACCTAACCCGTTCGCAAACGGTAAACCTAACCCGTACCCTAACACTAACCCAAACCCGTACTCTAACCTTAACCCTAACCCTAACCCGCACCCTAAACTTAAGTCTAACCCTAACCTAAACCATAACCCTTAACCGTAACCTAACCCTAACCCATAACCTAACCCTAACCCTAACTTTAACCATAACACTAATCCGTACCCTAACCCTAAAACTAACCCGTACCCTAACCCCAACCCTAACCCTAACTTGTAACCTAACACTAGCCCTAACCCTAACCCTGACCCTAAACGTAACCCTAACCCTTACACTAACCCTAACCCTAACCCAACCAGCACCCTAAACCTAAACCTAACCCGTACCCTAACCCTAACCCGTAACCTAAACCGAACCAAACCCTAAACTTAACCCGTTCGCTAACCCTATCCCATACACTAAACCTAACACTAACCCGTATCCTAACCCTAACCTAACCCTAAGCCTAACCCGTACATTAACCCTAACCCTAACCCTAACACTAACTCTACCCCGTATTCTAACCCTAACCCTAACCTTAACCCTAACACTAACCCGGACCCTAAACCTAACCCTAACCCTAACTCGTAACCTAACCCTAAACCTAAACCTGATCCTAACCCTAACCTTAACCCGTACCCTAAACCTAACCCATTCCCTAACCCTAACCCTAAACCTAACCCTTGACCTAACCCGTACCCATCCCTATCCCGTACCCTAAACCTAACCCGTACCCAAACCCTAAAAGGTAACCCTAACCCATACCCTAGTGCTAACCCTAAACCTAACCCTATACCTAAACCGCACCCTAAACCTAAACCTAACCCTAACCCTAACCATAATCCTTACCCGTACCCTAACCCTAACCCATAACCTAACACTAACCCTAACCTTAACCGTAACCCTAACCCGTACCCTAACCCCAACCCTAACCCTAACCCGTACCATAACCTTATCCCTAACCCTAACCCTGACCCTAAACCTAAAACTAACCAGTACCCTAACCCTAACCCACACCTAAACCTAATCCTAAACCATACCCTAACCCTAACCCATAACCTAAACCTAAACCTAACCCTAAACTTATACTGTACAGTAACTCTATCCCGTACCCTAAACTTAACACTAACACGTACGCTAACCCTAACCCTAACCCTAACCCTAACCCTATCCGTACACTAAACCTAACCCTAACCCTAACACTAACCTTAACCCGTACTCTAACCATAACCCTAACCCTAAACCTAACCCTAACCCGTACTATAATCCTATCCCATACCCTAACACTAACCCTTACCAACCCTAACCCTAAACCTAAACCTAACCCGTACTCTAAACCTAACCCGTACCCTAACACTAAACCTTACCCTAACCCTAAACCTAACCCGTACCCTAACAATAAACCTAAACCTAACCCTAACCCTAACCCGTACCCTAAACCTAAACCTAACCCTTGACCTAAACCGTACCCAAACCTATCCCATACCGTAACCCTAACTCTAGCCCGTACCCAAACCCTAACAGTAACCCTAAACCATACCCTAGCGCTAATCCTAACCCTAACCCTATACCTACCCGCATCCTAAACCTAAACCTAACCCTAACCCTAACCATAATCCTTACCCGTACCCTAACCCTAACCCATACTCTAACACTAACCCTGACTTAACCGTAACCCTAACCCATACGCTAACCCTAAAACTAACCCATACCCTAACCCCAAACCTAACCCTAACCCGTACCATAAACTTATCCCTAACCCTAACCCTGACCCTAAACCTAACCCTAACCCGTACCCTAACCCTAACCCGCACCTACACCTAACCTTAACCCGTACCCTAACCCTGACCCATAACCTAAACCTAACCCTAACCCTAAACTTAACCCGTACACTAACCCTATCCCGTACCCTAAACCTAACCCTAACACGTACACTAACCCTAACCCTATACGTACACTAAACCTACCCTAACACTAACACTAACCCTAACCCGTACTCTAGCCCTAACCCTAACACTAACTTTAACCGCACTCTAACCCTAACCCTAACCCTCACCCTAACCCTAACCCAACTGTAACCCTAACCCGTACCATAACGCTGACCCTATCCTGTACCCTAGCCCTAACCCTAATTCGTACCCTAACCCTAACCCTAACATTGACCCTAACCCTAACCCGTACCCTAAACCTAACCCGTAACCTAACCCTAAACCTAACCCTAACCCATACCCTAAACCTAACCTTAACCCGTACCCTAACCCTAACCCTAATCTTAACCCTGACCTAACCCTAACCCTAACCCGTACCCTAAACCTAACCCTTGACCTAATTGGTACCCAAACCTATCCCATACCCTAACCCTAACCCTAATCCGTACTCAAACCCTAACAGTAACCCTAACCCATACCCTAGCGCTAACCCTAACCCTAACCCTAACACTAACCCGGACACCAAACCTAACCCTAACCCTGACCCTAACACTAACCCTATCCCGTATCCTAACCATAAACCGTACCCTAAACCTAACCCTAAACCTAACCCATACCCTAACCCTAAACTTAACCCTAGCCCGTACACAAAACTTAACCCTAACACATATCCTAACCCTAACCCTAAACCTAACCCTAACCCGCACACTGAACCTAAACCTAACCCTAGACCTAACACGTACACTAACCCTATCCCGTAACCTAACCTTAACCCTAACCCGTACCGTGACCCTAACACTAAAAATAACCCTAACCCTAAGCCTAACCCTAACCGGGTACACTAACCGTAACTCGAACCTTAACCCAAACCCTAACCTGTACCCCCCCTACCCATAGCCTAATCCTAACTCTAACCCAAACCCCTACCCTAAGACTAACCCTAACCATTACCGTAACCCGTACCCAAACGGTAAACCTAACCCGTACCCTAACACTAACCCAAACCCGTACTCTAACCCTAAACCTAACCCTAACCCGCACCCTAAACTTAACTCTAACCCTCACCCAAACCATAACCCTTAACTGTAACCTAACCCTAACCCATAACCTAACCCTAACCCTAACCTTAACCATAACCCTAATCCGTACCCTAACCCTAAAACTAACCCGTACCCTAACCCCAACCCTAACCCTAACCCGTTCGCTAAACCTATCCCGTACCCTAAACCTAACCCTAACCCGTATCCTAACCCTAACCTAACCCTAAGCCTAAGCCGTACATTAACGCTAACCCTGACACTAACCCTATCCCGTACTCTAACCCTAACCCTCACCCTAACCCTAAACATAACCCGTACCCTAAACTTAACCCTAACCCTAACTCGTACCCTAACCCTAACCCTAACTCGTACCCTAACCCTAACCCTAACCCTTACCCTAACCCTAACCTTAACCCGTACCCTAAACCTAACCCATACCCTAACCCTAACACTAAACCTAACCATAACCATAAACCGTACCCTAAAACTAACCCTAACCATTGAACTAACCCATAGCCAACCCTATCCCGTACCCTAACCCTAACCCTAAACCATACACAAAACTTAACATTAACCCTAACCCATACCCTAGCGCAAACCCTAACCCTAACACTAAGCCTCACCCGCACCCTAAACCTAAAACTAACCCTAACCCTAACCATAACCCTTACCCGTACCCTAACCCTAACTCATACCCTACACTAACCCTAACCTTAACCGTAACCCTAACCCGTATCCTAACCCTAAAACTAACCCGTACCCTAACCCCAAAACTAACCCTAACACGTACCATAACCCTATCCCTAACCCTAACCCTGACCCTAAACCTAACCCTAACCCGTACCCTAACCCTAACCCGCACCTAAACCTAACCCTAACCTGTTCCCTAACCCTAACCCATAACCTAAACCTAACCCTAACCCTAAAATTAACCTGTACACTAAAACTATCCCGTTCCCTATACCTAACCCTAACACGTACCCTAACCCTAACCCTAACCCTAACACTATCCGTACACTAAACCTACCCCTAACCCTAACACTAATCATTACCCGTACTCTAACCCTAACCCTAATCCTAAACCTAACCCTAACCTGTACTCTAACCCTATCCCGAACCCTAACACTATCCCTTACCAACCCTAACCCTAAACCTAACCCTAACCCGTACTCTAAACCTATCCCCTACACTAACATGAACCCTTACCTTAACCCTAAACCTAACCCGGACCCTAACCCTAAACGTAACGCTAACCCGTACCCAAACCCTAACCCTAACACGTATCCTAACCCTAATCCTAACCCTAACCCTAACCCTCACCCTAACCCTAACCAGTACTGTAACCCTAACCCGTACCATAACCCTAACCCTAAACTGTACAATAAACCTAACCCTAATTCGTACCCTAACCCTAACCCTAACCCTGACCTTAACCCTAACCCTAACCGTACCCTAAACCTAAACCGAACCCGTACCCTAAACCTAACCCTAACCCTAAACCTGACCCTAACCTTAACACTAACCCGTACCCTAAGCCTAACCCATACCCTAACCCTAACCCTAACCCTAACCCTAACCCTAACACTAAACCTACCCTGTACTCTAACCCTAACCCTAAACCGTACACGTACCCATACATTAACTTTAACCCTAAACCTAACACTAACCCTAACCCTAACCCTCACCTTAACCCTAACACATACTTTAACCCTAACCCGTACCATAATGCTAAACCTAACCCGTACCCTAACCCTAATTCGTACCCTAACCCTAAACCTAACACTGACCCTAACACTAAACCTAACCCGTACCCTAAACCTAACCCGAAACCTAAACCTAAACCTAACCCTAATCCATTCCCTAAACCTAACCCTAAGCCGTAACCTAACGCTAACCCTAATCCTAACCCTGAACCTAATCCTAACCCTAACCCGTACCCTAAGCCAAACCCATACCCTAAACCTAACCCTAAACCTAACCCTAACCCTAACCCGTAACCTAAACCTAACCCTTGACCTAACCCGTACACAAACCTATCCCGTACCCTAACCCTAACCCTAACCCTGACCCTAACCCTAACCCTAAACCGTACCCTAAACCTAAACCTAACCCGTACCCTAAACCTAACCCTAACCCTAAACCTGACCCTAAACTTAATACTAACCCATACCCTAAGCTTAACCCATACCTTAACCCTAACCCTAACCCTAACCGTAACACTAAACCTACCCTGTACTCTAACCCTAACCCTAAACCGTACAGGTACCCATACATTAACCTTAACCCTAAACCTAACACTAACCCTAACCATAACCCTCACCCTAACCCTAACCCGTACTTTAACCCTAACCCGTACCATAACGCTAACCCTAACCCGTACCCTAACCATAACCCTAATTCGTACCCTAACCCTAAACCTAACCCTGACCCTAACACTAAACCTAACCCGTACCCTAAACCTAAACCTAACCCTAATCCGTACCCTAAACCTAACCCTAACCCGTACCCTAACACTAACCCTAATCCTTACCCTGAACCTAATCCTAACCGTAAGCCGTACCCTAAGCCTAACCCATACCCTAACCCTAACCCTAACCCTAAACCTAACCCTAACCCTAACCCGTAACCTAAACCTAACCCTTGACCTAACCCGTACCCAAACCTATCCCGTACCCTAACCCTAACCATAACCGGTACCTAAACCCTAACAGTAATCCTAACCCATACCCTAGCGCTAAAACAAACCCTAACCCTAACCCTAACCCTAACCCGAACCCCAAACTTAACCCTAACCCTGACCCTAACACTAACCCTATCCCGTACCCTAACCCTAAACCGTACCCTAACCCTAACCCTAAATCTATCCCATACCCGAACCCTAAACTTAACCCAAGCCCGTACCCAAACCCTAACCCTAACACATATCCTAACCCTAACTCTAACCCTAACCCGCACACTGAAACTAACCTTAACCCTAGACCTAACACGTACACTAAACCTATCCCGTACCCTAACCTTAACCCTAATCCGTACCGTGACCCTAACACTAACCTGAACCTAACGCTAGCCCTAACCCTAACCCTAACCCGTACACTAACCCTAAACCGAACCTTAACTCTAACCCTAACCCGTACCCTAACCCTACCCGTAGCCTAATCCTAACTCTAACCCTAACCCCTAAACTTAACCCTTAACCTAACCCGTATGCAAACGGTAAACCTAACCCGTACCCTAACACTAACCCAAACCCGTACTCTAACCTTAACCCTAACCCTAACCCGCACCCTAAACTTAAGTCTAACCCTAACCTAAACCATAACCCTTAACCGTAACCTAACCCTAACCCATAACCTAACCATAACCCTAACCTTAACCATAACACTAATCCGTACCCTAACCCTAAAACTAACCCGTACCCTAACCCCAACCCTAACCCTAACTCGTAACCTAACACTAACCCTAACCCTAACCCTGACCCTAAACGTAACCCTAACCCTTACACTAACCCTAACCCTAACCCAACCAGCACCCAAAACCTAAACCTAACCCGTACCCTAACCCTAACCCGTAACCTAAACCGAACCAAACCCTAAACTTAACCCGTTCGCTAACCCTATCCCATACACTAAACCTAACACTAACCCGTATCTTAACCCTAACCTAACCCTAAGCCTAACCCGTACATTAATCCTAACCCTAACCCTAACACTAACTCTACCCCGTACTCTAACCCTAACCCTAACCTTAACCCTAACACTAACCCGGACCCTAAACCTAACCCTAACCCTAACTCGTAACCTAACCCTAACCCTAAACCTGACCCTAACCCTAACCTTAACCCGTACCCTAAACCTAACCCATTCCCTAACCCTAACCTTAAACCTAACCCTTGACCTAACCCGTACCCATCCCTATCCCGTACCCTAAACCTAACCCGTACCCAAACCCTAAAAGGTAACCCTAACCCATACCCTAGTGCTAACCCTAACCCTAACCCTATACCTAAACCGCACCCTAAACCTAAACCTAACCGTAACCCTAACCATAATCCTTACCCCTATCCTAACCCTAACCCATAACCTAACACTAACCCTAACCTTAACCGTAACCCTAAACCGTACCCTAACCCCAACCCTAACCCTAACCCGTACCATAAACCTATCCCTAACCCTAACCCTGACCCTAAACCTAAAACTAACCAGTACCCTAACCCTAACCCACACCTAAACCTAATCCTAACCCATACCCTAACCCTAACCCATAACCTAAACCTAAACCTAACCCTAAACTTATACCGTACACTAACTCTATCCCGTACCCTAAACTTAACCCTAACACGTACGCTAACCCTAACCCTAACCCTAACCCTAACCCTAACCAATTCCGTACACTAAACCTAACCCTAACCCTAACACTAACCTTAACCCCTACTCTAACCATAACCCTAACCCTAAACCTAACCCTAACCCGTACTATAATCCTATCCCATACCCTAACACTAACCCTTACCAACCCTAACACTAAACCTATACCTAACCCGTACTCTAAACCTAACCCGTACCCTAACACTAAACCTTACCCTAACCCTAAACCTAACCCGTACCCTAACCCTAAACCTAAACCTAAACCTAACCCTAACCCTAACCCGTACCCTAAACCTAAACCTAACCCTTGACCTAACCCGTACCCAAACCTATCCCATACCGTAACCCTAACTCTAGCCCGTACCCAAACCCTAACAGTAACCCTAAACCATACCCTAGCGCTACTCCTAACCCTAACCCTATACCTACCCGCACCCTAAACCTAAACCTAACCCTAACCCTAACCATAATCCTTACCCGTACCCTAACCCTAACGCATACTCTAACACTAACCCTGACATTAACCGTAATCCTAACCGGTACCCTAACCCTAAAACTAACCCATACCCTAACCCCAAACCTAACCCTAACCCGTACCATAACCTTATCCCTAACCCTAACCCTGACCCTAAACCTAACCCTAACCCGTACCCTAACCCTAACCCTAACCCTAACACTAACCCTAACCCGTACTCTAGCCCTAACCCTAACACTAACTTTAACCGTACTCTAAACCTAACCCTAACCCTCACCCTAACCCTAACCCAACTGTAAACCTAACCCGTACCATAACGCTAACCCTATCCCGTACCCTAGCCCTAACCCTAATTCGTACCCTAACCCTAACATTGACCCTAACCCTAACCCTAACCGTACCCTAAACCTAACACGTAACCTAAACCTAAACCTAACCCTAACCCGTACCCTAAACCTAACCCTATCCCATACCCTAACCCTATCCCTAATCGTAACCCTGACCCTAACCCTATCCCTAACCCGGACCCTAAACCTAACCCTTGACCTAACCGGTACCCAAACCTATCCCGTACCCTAACCCTAACCCTAAACCATACTCAAAACCTAACAGTAACCCTAACCCATACCCTAGCGCTAACCCTAACCCTAACCCTAACACTAACCCGGACCCCAAACCTAAACCTAACCCTGACCCTAACACTAACCCTATCCCGTATCCTAACCCTAAACTGTACCCTAACCCTAACCCTAAACCTAAACCATACCCTAACCCTAAACTTAACCCTAGCCCGTACACAAAACCTAACCCTAACACATATCCTAACCCTAACCCTAAACCTAACCCTAACCCGCACACTGAACCTAACCCTAACCCTAGACCTAACACGTACACTAACCCTATCCCGTAACCTAACCTTAACCCTAACCCGTACCGTGACCCTAACACTAAAAATAACCCTAACCCTAAGCCTAACCCTAACCGGGTACACTAACACTAACTCGAACCTTAACCCTAACCCTAACCCGTACCACCCCCACCCATAGCCTAATCCTAACTCTAACCCAAACCCCTACCCTAAGACTAACCCTAACCCTTACCGTAACCTGTACCCAAACGGTAAACCTAACCCGTACCCTAACACTAACCCAAACCCGTACTCTAATCCTAAACCTAACCCTAACCCGCACCCTAAACTTAACTCTAACCCTAACCCAAACCATAACCCTTAACCGTAACCTAACCCTAACCCATAACCTAACCCTAACCCTAACCTTAACCATAACCCTAATCCGTACCTTAACCCTAAAACTAACCCGTACCCTAACCACAACCCTAACCCTAACCCGTTGGCTAACCCTATCCCGTACCCTAAACCTAACCCTAACCCGTATCCTAACCCTAACCTAACCCTAAGCCTAACCCGTACATTAACGCTAACCCTAACCCTAACACTAACCCTACCCTGTACTCTAACCCTAACCCTCACCCTAACCCTAAACCTAACCCGTACCCTAAACCTAACCCTAACCCTAACTCGTACCCTAACCCTAACCCTAACCCTAAACCTGACCCTAACCCTAACCTTAACCCGTACCCTAAACCTATCCCATACCCTAACACTAACCCTTAACGTAACCCTAACCCTACCCATAACCTAAAGCTAACCCTAACCCTTGACCTAATCCGTACCCAACCATATCCCGTACCCTAACCCTAACCCTAACCCGTACCCAAACCCTAACAGTAACCCTAACCCATAACCTAGCGCTAACCCTAACCCTAACCCTAAGCCTAACCCGCACCCTAAACCTAAACCTAACCCTACCCCTAACCATAATCCTTACCCGCACCGTAACCCTAACCCATACCCTAACACTAACCCTAACCTTAATCATAACCCTAAGCCATACCCTAACCCTAAAACTAACCCATACCCTAACCCCAACCCTAACCCTAACCCGTACCATAACCCTATACCTAACCCTAACCCTGACCCTAAACCTAACCCTAACCCGTACCGTAACCCTAACCCGCACCTAAACCTAACCCTAACCCATTCCCTAACCCTAACCCATAACCTAAACCTAACCCTAACCCTAAACTTAACCCGTACACTAAAACTATCCCGTTCCCTAAACCTAACCCTAACACGTACCCTAACCCTAACCCTAACCCTAACTCTATCCGTACACTAAATCTACCCCTAACCCTAACACTAACACTGATCCGTACTCTCATCCTAACCCTAACCCTAAACCTAACCCTAACCCGTACTCTAACCCTATCCCGTACCCTAACACTATCCCTTACCAACCCTAACCCTAAACATAACCCTAACCCGTACTCTAAACCAATCCCCTAACCTAACATGAACCCTTACCTTAACCCTAAACCTAACCCGGACCCTAACCCTAAACGTAACGCTAACCCGTACCCAAACCCTAACCCTAACACGTACCCTGACGCTCACCCTAACCCTAACCAGTACTGTAACCCTAACCCGTACCATAACCCTAACCCTAAACTGTACAATAAACCTAACCCTAATTCGTACCCTAACCTTAACCCTCACCCTGACCCTAACCCTAACCCTAACCCGTACACTAAACCTAAACCTAACCCGTACCCTAAACCTAACCCTAACCCTAAACCTGACCCTAACCCTAACACTAACCCGTACCCTAAGCCTAACCCATACCCTAACCCTAACCCTAACCCTAACCCTAACCCTAACACTAACCCTACCCTGTACTCTATCCCTAACCCTAAACCGTACCCGTACCCATACATTAACCTTAACCCTAAACCTAACACTAACACTAACCCTAACACTCACTCTAACCCTAACCTGTACTTTAAACTTAACCCGTACACAACGCTAACCCTAACCCGTACCCTAACCCTAACCTTATTCGTACCCTAACCCTAAACCTAACCCTGACCCTAACACTAAACCTAACCCATACCCTAAACCTAACCCGAACCCTAAACCTAAACCTAACCCTAAACCATACCCTAAACCTAACCCTAACCCGTACCCTAACACTAACTCTAAACCTAACCCTGAACCTAATCCTAACACTAACCCGTACCCTAAGCCTCACACATACCCTAACCCTAACCCTAAACCTAACACTAACCCTAACGCGTAACCTACACCTAACCCTTGACCTAACCCGTACCAAAACCTATCCCTTACCCTAACCCTAACCCTAACCCTAACACGTACCTAAACCCTAACAGTAACTCTAACCCATACCCTAGCGCTAACCCAACCCTAACCCTAACCCTAACCCAGACCCCAAACCTAACCCTAACCCTGAGCCTAACACTAAACCTATACTGTACCCTAACCCTAACCTGTACCCTAACCCTAACCCTAAACCTAACCCATACCCTAACCCTAAACTTAACCCTAGCCCGACCCAAAACCTAACCCTACCACATATCCTAACCCTAACCCTAACCCTAACCCGCACACTGAACCTAACCCTAACCCTAGACCTAACACGGACACTAACCCTATCCTGTACCCTAACCTTAACCCTAACCCGTACCGTGACCCTAACACTAACCCTGAACTAAACCTTAACCCTAAACCTAACCCTAACCCGTACACTAACCCTAACACGAACATTAATCCTAACCCTAACCCGTACCCTAACCCTACCCATAGCCTAATTCTAACTCTAACCCTAACCCCTAACCTTAACCCTTAACCTAAACCGTACCCAAACGGTAAACCTAACCCATACCCTAACACTAACCCAAACCCGTACTCTAACCTTAACCCTAACCCTAACCCGCACCCTAAACTTAAATCTAACCCTAACCTAAACCATAACCCTTAACCGTAACCTAACCCTAACCCATAACCTAAACCTAACCCTAACCTTAACCATAACCCTAATCCGTACCCTAACCCTAAACTAACCCGTACCCTAACCCCAACCCTAACCCTAACCCGTAACCTAACACTAACCCTAACCCTAACCCTGACCCTAAACGTAACCCTAACCCTTACACTAACCTTAAACTTAACCCAACCAGCACCCTAAACCTAAACCTAACCCGTACCCTAACCCTAACCCGTAACCTAAACCGAACCAAACCCTAAACTTAACCCGTTCGCTAACCCTATCCCGTACCCTAAACCTAACACTAACCCGTATCCTAACCCTAACCTAACCCTAAGCCTAACCCGTACATTAACCCAAACCCTAACCCAAACACTCTACCCCGTACTCTAACCCTAACCCTAACCTTAACCCTAACACTAACCCGTACCCTAAACCTAACCCTAACCCTAACTCGTACCCTAACCCTAACCCTAAACCTGACCCTAACCCTAACCTTAACCCGTACCCTAAACCTAACCCATTCCCTAACCTTAACCCTAAACCTAACCCTTGACCTAACCCGTAACCATCCCTAATCCATAACCTAAACCTAACCCGTACCCAAACCCTAACAGTAACCCTAACCCATACCCTAGTGCTAACCCTAACCCTAAACCTATACCTAAACCGCACCCTAAACCTAAACCTAACCATAACCCTAACCATAACCCTTACCCGTACCCTAACCCTAACCCATAACCTAACACTAACCCTAACATTAACCGTAACCCTAACCCGTACCCTAACCCCAACCCTAACCCTAACCCGTACCATAACCCTATCCCTAACCCTAACCCTGACATTAAACCTAAAACTAACCAGTACCCTAACCCTAACCCGCACCTAACCCTAATCCTAACCCATACCCTAACCCTAACCCATAACCTAAACCTAAACCTAACCCTAAACTTATACCGTACACTAACCCTATCCCATACTAAACCTAACCCTAACCCGTACCGAACACTAACCCTGAACCTAATCCTAACCCTAACCCGTACCCTAAGCCTAACCCATACCCTAACCCTAACCCTAAACCTAACCCTAACTCTAATGCGTAACCTACACCTAACCCTTGTTCTAACCCGTACCCAAACCTATCCCGTACCCTAACCCTAACCCTAACCCGGACCCCAAACCTAACCCTAACCCTGACCCTAACACTAACCCTATCCCGTACCCTAACCCTAAACCGTACCATAACCCTAACCCTAAACCTAACCCATACCCTAACCCTAAACTTAACCCTAGCCCATAACCAAACCCTAACCCTAACACATATCCTAACCCTAACCCTAACCCTAACCCGCACACTGAACCTAACCCTAACCCTAGACCTAACACGGACACTAACCCTATCTCGTACCCTAACCTTAACCCTAACCCGTACCGTGACCCTAACACTAACCCTGAACCTAACCCTAACCCTAAACCTAACCCTATCCCGTACACCAACGCTAACCCAAACCTTAACCCTAACCCTAACCCGTACCCTGACCCTACCCATAGCCTAATCCTAACTCTAACCCTAACCCCTAACCTTAACCCTTAACCTACCCGTACCCAAACGGTAAACCTAACCCGTACCCTAACACTAACCCAAACCCGTACTCTAACCTTAACCCTAACCCTAACCCGCACCCTAAACTTAAATCTAACCCTAACCTAAACCATAACCCTTAACCGTAACCTAACCCTAACACATAACCTAACCCTAACCCTAACCTTGACCATAACCCTAATCCGTACCCTAACCCTAAAGCTAACCCATACCCTAACCCCAACCCTAACCCTAACCCGTAACCTAACACTAACCCTAACCATAACCCTGACCCTAAACGTAACTCTAACCCTTACACTAACCCTAACCCTAACCCAACCAGCACCCTAAACCTAAAGCTAACCCGTACCCTAACCCTAACCCGTAACCTAAACCGAACCAAACCCTAAACTTAACCCGTTTGCTAACCCTATCCCGTACCCTAAACCTAACACTAACCCATATCCTAACCCTAACCTAACCCTAAGCCTAACCTGTACATTAACCCTAACCCTACCCTAACACTAACTCTACCCCGTACTCTAACCCTAACCCTAACCTTAACCCTAACACTAACCCGGACCCTAAACCTAACCCTAACCCTAACTCGTACCCTAACCCTAACCCTAAACCTGACACTAACCCTAACCTTAACCCGTACCCTAAACCTAACCCATTCCCTAACCTTAACCCTAAACCTAACCCTTGACCTAACCCGTAACCATCCCTAATCCATAACCTAAACCTAACCCGTACCCAAACCCTAACAGTAACCCTAACCCATACCCTAGTGCTAACCCTAACCCTAAACCTATACCTAAACCGCACCCTAAACCTAAACCTAACCATAACCCTAACCATAACCCTTACCCGTACCCTAACCCTAACCCATAACCTAACACTAACCCTAACATTAACCGTAACCCTAACCCGTACCCTAACCCCAACCCTAACCCTAACCCGTACCATAACCCTATCCCTAACCCTAACCCTGACATTAAACCTAAAACTAACCAGTACCCTAACCCTAACCCGCACCTAACCCTAATCCTAACCCATACCCTAACCCTAACCCATAACCTAAACCTAAACCTAACCCTAAACTTATACCGTACACTAACCCTATCCCGTACTAAACCTAACCCTAACCCGTACCGAACACTAACCCTGAACCTAATCCTAACCCTAACCCGTACCCTAAGCCTAACCCATACCCTAACCCTAACCCTAAACCTAACCCTAACTCTAATGCGTAACCTACACCTAACCCTTGTTCTAACCCGTACCCAAACCTATCCCGTACCCTAACCCTAACCCTAACCCGGACCCCAAACCTAACCCTAACCCTGACCCTAACACTAACCCTATCCCGTACCCTAACCCTAAACCGTACCATAACCCTAACCCTAAACCTAACCCATACCCTAACCCTAAACTTAACCCTAGCCCATAACCAAACCCTAACCCTAACACATATCCTAACCCTAACCCTAACCCTAACCCGCACACTGAACCTAACCCTAACCCTAGACCTAACACGGACACTAACCCTATCTCGTACCCTAACCTTAACCCTAACCCGTACCGTGACCCTAACACTAACCCTGAACCTAACCCTAACCCTAAACCTAACCCTATCCCGTACACCAACGCTAACCCAAACCTTAACCCTAACCCTAACCCGTACCCTGACCCTACCCATAGCCTAATCCTAACTCTAACCCTAACCCCTAACCTTAACCCTTAACCTACCCGTACCCAAACGGTAAACCTAACCCGTACCCTAACACTAACCCAAACCCGTACTCTAACCTTAACCCTAACCCTAACCCGCACCCTAAACTTAAATCTAACCCTAACCTAAACCATAACCCTTAACCGTAACCTAACCCTAACACATAACCTAACCCTAACCCTAACCTTGACCATAACCCTAATCCGTACCCTAACCCTAAAACTAACCCATACCCTAACCCCAACCCTAACCCTAACCCGTAACCTAACACTAACCCTAACCATAACCCTGACCCTAAACGTAACTCTAACCCTTACACTAACCCTAACCCTAACCCAACCAGCACCCTAAACCTAAAGCTAACCCGTACCCTAACCCTAACCCGTAACCTAAACCGAACCAAACCCTAAACTTAACCCGTTTGCTAACCCTATCCCGTACCCTAAACCTAACACTAACCCATATCCTAACCCTAACCTAACCCTAAGCCTAACCTGTACATTAACCCTAACCCTACCCTAACACTAACTCTACCCCGTACTCTAACCCTAACCCTAACCTTAACCCTAACACTAACCCGGACCCTAAACCTAACCCTAACCCTAACTCGTACCCTAACCCTAACCCTAAACCTGACACTAACCCTAACCTTAACCCGTACCCTAAACCTAACCCATTCCCTAACCCTAACTCTAAACCTAACCCTTGACCTAACACGTACCCATAGCTATCCCGTACCCTAATCCTAACCCGTACCCAAACCCTAACAGTAACCCTAACCCGTACCCTAGTGCTAACCCTAACCAAACCCTATACCTATACGGCACCCTAAACCTAAACCTAACCCTAACCCTAACCATAATCCTTACCCATACCCTAACCCTAACCCATAACCTAACACTAACCCTAACCTTAACCGTAACTCTAACCCATACCCTAACCCCAACCCTAACCCTAACCCGTACCATAACCCTATCCCTAACCCTAACCCTGACCCTAAACCTAAAACTAACCAGTACCCTAACTCTAACCCGCACCTAAACCTAATCCAAACCCATACCCTAACCCTAACCCATAACCTAAACCTAAACCTAACCCTAAACTTATACCGTACACTAAACCTATCCCGTACCCTAAACCTAACCCTAACCCTAACCCTAACCCTAACCCTAAACCTAACCCTAACCCTAAACCTAACCCTAACCCGTACTATAATCCTATCCCATACCCTAACACTAACCCTTACCAACCCTAACCCTAAACCTAAACCTAACCCGTACTCTAAACCTATCCCGTACCCTAACACTAACTCTTATCCTAACCCTAAACCTAACCCGTACCCTAACCCTAAACCTAAACCTAACCCTAACCCTAACCCGTACCCTAAACCTAAACCTAACCCTTGACCTAACCCGTTCCCAAACCTATCCCATACCCTAACCCTAACTCTAACCCGTACCCAAACCCTAAGAGTAACCCTAACCCAAACCCTAGCGCTAATCCTAACCCTAACCCTATACCTCCCCGCACCCTAAACCTAAACCTAACCCTAACCCTAACCATAATCCTTACCCGTACCCTAACCCTAACCCATACTCTAACACTAACCCTGACATTAACCGTAACCCTAACCCGTAACCTAACCCTAAAACTAACCCATACCCTAACCCCAAACCTAACCCTAACTCGTACCATAACCTTATCCCTAACCCTAACCCTGACCCTAAACCTAACCCTAACCCGTACCCTAACCCTAACCCGCACCTACACCTAACCTTAACCCGTACCCTAACCCTGACCCATAACCTAAACCTAACCCTAACCCTAAACTTAATCCGTACACTAACCCTATCCCGTACCCTAAACCTAACCCTAACACGTACCCTAACCCTAACTCTAACCGTATACGTACACTACACCTAACCCTAACCCTAACACTAACCCTAACCCGTACTCTAACCCTAACCCTAACCCTAACCCTAACCCTAACCCTGACCCTAACCCAAACCCGTATCCGTACCCTAACCCTAACCCTAACACTAACACTAACCCTAACCCGTACTCTAACCCTAACCCTAACACTAACTTTAACCGTACTCTAACCCTAACCCTAACCCTCACCCTAACCCTAACATACTGTAACCCTAACCCGTACCATAACGCTAACCCTAACCCTTACCCTAGCCCTAACCCTAATTCGTACCCTAACCATAACCCTAACATTGACCCTAACCCTAACCCATACCCTAAACCTAACCCGTAACCTAACCCTAAAACTAACCCTAACCCGTACCATAAACCTAAACCTAACCCGTACCCTAACCCTAACCCGCACCTACACCTAACCTTAACCCATACCCTAACCCTGACCCATAACCTAAACCTAACCCTAACCCTAAACTTAATCCGTACACTAACCCTATCCCGTACCCTAAACCTAACCCTAACACGTACCCTAACCCTAACTCTAACCCTATACGTACACTACACCTAACCCTAACCCTAACACTAACGCTAACCCGTACTCTAACCCTAACCCTAACCCTAACCCTAACCCTGACCCTAACCCAAACCCGTATCCGTACCCTAACCCTAACCCTAACACTAACACTAACCCTAACCCGTACTCTAACCCTAACCCTAACACTAACTTTAACCGTACTCTAACCCTAACCCTAACCCTCACCCTAACCCTAACCCAACTGTAACCCTAACCCGTACCATAACGCTAACCCTAACCCTTACCCTAGCCCTAACCCTAATTCGTACCCTAACCATAACCCTAACATTGACCCTAACCCTAACCCGTACCCTAAACCTAACCCATAACCTAACCCTAAACCTAACCCTAACCCGTACACTAAACCTAACCCTAACCCGTACCCTAACCCTAACCCTAATCGTAACCCTGACCCTAACCCAAACTCTAACCCGTACCCTAAACCTAACCCTTGACCTAACCGGTACCAAAACCTATCCCGTACCCTAACCCTAACCCTAATCCGTACTCAAACCCTAACAGTAACCCTAACCCATACCCTAGCGCTAACCCTAACCCTAACCCTAACACTAACCCGGACCCCAAACCTAACCCTAACCCTGACCCTAACACTAACCCTATCCCGTATCCTAACCCTAAACAGTACCCTAACCCGAACCCTAAACCTAACCCATACCTTAAACCTAAACTTAAACCTAGCCCGTACACAAAACCTAACCCTACACATATCCTAACCCTAACCCTAAACCTAACCCTAACCCGCACACTGAACCTAACCATAACCCTAGACCTAACACGTACACTAACCCTATCCCGTAACCTAACCTTAACCCTAACCCGTACCGTGACCCTAACACTAACCATAACCCTAAACCGAAGCCTAACCCTAACCGGGTACACTAACCCTAACTCGAACCTTAACCCTAACCCTAACCCGTACCCCCAACTACCCATAGCCTAATCCTAACTCTAACCCAAACCCCTACCCTAAGACTAACCCTAAACCTTACCGTAACCCGTACCCAAACGGTAAACCTAACCCGTACCCTAACACTAACCCAAACCCGTACTCTAACCCTAAACCTAACCCTAACCCGCACCCTAAACTAAACTCTAACCCTAACCCAAACCATAACCCTTAACCGTAACCTAACCCTAACCCATAACCTAACCCTAACCCTAACCTTAACCATAACCCTAATCCGTACCCTAACCCTAAAATTAACCCGTACCCTAACCCCAACCCTAACCCTAACCCATTCGCTAACCCTATCCCGTACCCTAAACCTAACCCTAACCCGTATCCTAACCCTAACCTAACCCTAAGCCTAACCCGTACATTACCGCTAACCCTAACCCTAAAACTAACCCTACCCCGTACTCTAACCCTAACCCTCACCCTAACCCTAAACCTAACCCGTACGCTAAACCTAACCCTAACCCTAACTCGTACCCTAACCCTAACCCTAACCTGACCCTAACACTAACCTTAACCCGTACCCTAAACCTAACCAATACCCTAACACTAACCCTAAACGTAACCCTAACCCTACCCGTAACGTAAACCTAACCCTAACCCTTGACCTAACCCCTACCCAACCATATCCCGTACCCTAACCCTAACCCTAACCCGTACCCAAACCCTAACAGTAACCCTAACCCATACCCTAGCGCTAACCCTAACCCTAACCCTAAGCCTAACCCGCACCCTACACGTAAACCTAACCCTACCCCTAACCATAACCTTACCCGTACCCTAACCCTAACCCATACCCTAACACTAACCCTAACCTTAATCATAACCCTAACCCATACCCTAACCCTAAAACTAACCCATACCCTAACCCCAACCCTAACCCTAACCTGACCATAACCCTATACCTAACCCTAACCCTGACACTAAACCTAACCCTAACCCGTACCCTAATCCTAACCCGCACCTAAACCTAACCCTAACCCGTTCCCTAACCCTAACCCATAACCTAAACCTAACCCTAACCCTAAACTTAACCCGTACACTAAAACTATCCCGTTCCCTAAACCTAACCCTAACACGTACCCTAACCCTAACCCTAACCCTAACCCTATCCGTACACTAAACCTACCCCTAACCCTAACACTAACACTGACCCATACTCTCACCCTAACCCTAACCCTAACCCTAACCCTAACCTGTACTCTAACCCTATCCCGTACCCTAACACTATCCCTAACCAACCCTAACCATAAACCTAACCCTAACCCGTACTCTAAACCAATCCCCTACCCTAACATGAACCCTTACCTTAACCCTAAACCTAACCCGTACCCTAACCCTAAATGTAACGCTAACCCGTACCAAACCCTAACCCTAACACGTACCCTAACCCTAACCCTAACCCTAACCCTCACCCTAACCCTAACCAGTACTGTAACCTTAACCCGTACCATAACCATAACCCTAAACTTTACAATAAACCTAACCCTAATTCGTACCCTAACCCTAACCCTAACCCTGACCCTAACCCTAAACCTAACCCGTACCCTAAACCTAAACCTAACCCGTACCCTAAACCTAACCCTAACCCGTACCTAAACCCTAACAGTAACCCTAACCCATACCCTAGCGCTAACCCTAACCCTAACCCTAACACGGACCCCAAACCTAACCCTAACCCTGACCCTAACACTAACCCTATCCCGTACCCTAAACCTAAGCCGTACCCTAACCTTAACCCTAAACCTAAACCATACCCGAACCCTAAACTTAACCCTAGCCCGTACCCAAACCATAACCCTAACACATATTCTGACCCTAACCCTAACCCTAACCCGCACACTGAACCTAACCCTAACCCTAGACCTAACACATACACTAAACCTATCCCGTACCCTAACCTTAACCTTAACCCGGACCGGGACACTAACACTAACCCTGAACTTAACCCTAACCCTAAACCTAACCCTAACCCGTACACTAACCCTACCCCGAACCTTAACCCTAACCCTAACCCGTACCCTAACCCTACCCGTAGCCTAATCCTAACTCTAACCCTAACCCCTAACCTTAATCCTTAACCTAACCTGTACCCAAAGGGTAACCCTAACCCGTACCCTAACATTAACCCAAACCCGTACTCTAAACTTAACCCTAACCCTAACCCGTACCCTAAACTTAAATCTAACCCTAACCTAAACCATAACCCTTAACCGTAACCTAACCCTAACCCATAACCTAACCCTAACCCTAACCTTAACCATAACCCTAATCCATACCCTAACCCTAAAACTAACACGTACCCTAACCCCAAACCTAACCCTAACCCGTAAACTAACACTAAACCTAACCCAAACCCTGACCCTAAACGTAACCCTATCCCTTACACTAACCCTAACGCTAACCCAACCAGCACCCTAAACCTAAACCTAAACCGTACCCTAACACTAACCCGTAACCTAAACTGAACCAAGCCCTAAACTTAACCCGTTCACTAACCCTATCCCGTACCCTAAACCTAACACTAATCCGTATCCTACCCCTAACCTAACCCTAAGCCTAACACGTACATTAACCCTAAACCTAACCCTAACACTAACTCTACCCCGTACTCTAACCCTAACCCTAACCTTAACCCTAACACTAACCCGGACCCTAATCCTAACCCTAACCCTAACTCGTACCCTAACCCTAACCCTAAACCTGACCCTAACCCTAACCTTAACCCGTACCCTAAACCTAACCCATTCCCTAACCTTAACCTTAAACCTAACCCTTGACCTAACACGTACCCGTCCCTATCACATACCCTAAACCTAACCCTTACCCAAACCCTAACAGTACCCCTAACCCATACCCTATTGCTAACCCTAACCCTAACCTTATACCTAAACCGCACCCTAAACCTAAACCTAACCCTAACCCTAACCATAATCCTTACCCGTACCCTAACCCTAACCCATAACCTAACACTAACCCTAACCTTAAACGTAACCCTAACCCGTACCCTAACCCCAACCGTAACCCTAACCCATACCATAACCCTATCCCTAACCCTAACCCTGACCCTAAACCTAAAACTAACCAGTACCCTAACCCTAACCCGCACCTAAACCTAATCCTAACCCATACCCTAACCCTAACCCATAACCTAAACCTAAACCTAACCCTAAACTAATACCGTACACCTACCCAATCCCGTACCCTAAACCTAACCCTAACACGTACCCTAACCCTAACCCTAACCCTAAACCTAACCCTAACCCTATCCGTACACTAAACCTAACCCTAACCCTAACACTAAACTTAACCCGTACTCTAACCCTAACCCTAACCCTAAACCTAACCCTAACCCGTACTATAATCCTATCCCATACCCTAACACTAACCCTTAGCAACCTAACCATAAACCTAAACCTAACCTGTACTCTAAACCTATCCCGTACCCTAACACAAACCCTTACCCTAACCCTAAACCTAACCCGTACGCTAACCCTAAACCTAAACCTAACCCTAACCCTAACCCGTACCCTAAACCTAAACCTAACCCTTGACCTAACCCGTACCCAAACCTATCCCATACCCTAACCTAACTCTAACCCGTACCCAAACCCTAACAGTAACCCTAACCCATACCCTAGCGCTAATCCTAACCCTAACCCTATACCTACCCGCACCCTAAACCTAAACCTAACCCTATCCCTAACCATAATCCTTTCCCGTACCCTAACCCTAACCCATACTCTAACACTAACCCTGACCTTAACCGTAACCCTAACCCATACCCTAACCCTAAAACTAACCCATACCCTAACCCCAAACCTAACCCTAACCCGTACCATAACCTTATCCCTAACCCTAATCTTGATCCTAAACCTAACCCTAACCCGTACACTAACCCTAACCCTAACCATAACACTAACCCTAACCCATACTCTAGCCCTAACCCTAACACTAACTTTAACCGTACTCTAACCCTAACCTAACCCTCACCCTAACCCTAACCCAACAGTAACCCTAACCCGTACCATAACGCTGACCATATGCCGTACCCTAGCTCTAACCCTAATTCGTACCCTAACCCTAACCCTAACATTGACCCTAACCCTAACCCTAACCCGTACCCTAAACCTAACCCGTAACCTATCCCTAAACCTAACCCTAACCCGTACCCTAAACCTAACCCTAACCCGTACCTTAACCCTAACCCTAATCGTAACCCTGACCCTAAACCTAACCTTAACCCGTACCCTAAACCTAACCCTTGACCTAACCGGTACCCAAACCTATCCCGTACCCTAACCCTAACCCTAACCCGTACCCAAACCCTAACAGTAACCCTAACCCATACCCTAGCGCTAACCCTAACCCTAACCCTAAGCCTAATCCGCACCCTACACCTAAACCTAACCCTACCCCTAACCATAATCCTTACCCGTACCCTAACCCTAACCCATACCCTAACACTAACCCTAACCTTAATCATAACCCTAAGCCATACCCTAACCCTAAAACTAACCCATACCCTAACCCCAACCCTAAACCTAACCCATACCATAACCCTATACCTAACCCTAACCCTGACCTAAACCTAACCCTAACCCATACCCTAACCCTAACCCGCACCTAAAACTAACCCTAACCCGTTCCCTAACCCTAACCCATAACCTAAACCTAACCCTAACCCTAAACTTAACCCGTACACTAAAACTATCCCGTTCCCTAAACCTAACCCTAACACGTACCCTAAACCTAACCCTAACCCTAACTCTATCCGTACACTAAACCTACCCCTAAACCTAACACTAACACTGACCCGTACTCTCACCCTAACCCTAACCCTAAACCTAACCCTAACCCGTACTCTAACCCTATCCCATACCCTAACACTATCCCTTACCAACCCTAACCCTAAACCTAACCCTAACCCGTACTCTAAACCAATCCCCTAACCTAACATGAACCCTTACCTTAACCCTAAACCTAACCCGGACCCTAACCCTAAACATAACGCTAACCCCGTACCCAAACCCTAACCCTAACACGTACCCTAACCCTAACCCTAAACCTAACCCTCACCCTAACCCTAACCAGTATTGTAACCCTAACCCGTACCATAACCCTAACCCTAAACTGTACAATAAACCTAACGCTAATTCGTACCCTAACCCTAACCCTAACCCTGACCCTAACCCTAACCCGTACCCTAAACCTAAACCTAACCCGTACCCTAAACCTAACCCTAACCCTAAACCTGTCCCTAACCCTAACACTAACCCGTACCCTAAGCCTAACCCATACCCTAAACCTAACCCTAACCCTAACCCTAACACTAACCCTACCCTCTACTCTAACCCTAACCCTAAACCGTACCCGTACCCATACATTAACCTTAACCCTAAACCTTAAACTAACCCTAACCCTAACACTCACTCTAACCCTAACCCGTACTTTAACCCTAACCCGTACCATAACGCTAACCCTAACCCGTACCCTAACCCTAACCCTAAATCGTACCCTAACCCTAACCCTAACCCTGACCCTAAACCTAACCCTAACCCGTACCCTAAACCTAACCTGTACTTTAACCCTAACCCTAACCCTAACCCGTACACTAAACCTAACCCTAACACTAACTCGTACCCTAAACAGAACCCTAAACCTGACCCTAAACCTAACCCTAACCCGTACCCTAAGCATAACCCATACCCTAACTCTAAGCCTAAACCTAACCCGAACCCTAACACGTACCCTAAACCTAAGCCTAACCCTTGACCTAACCCGTATCCAAACCTATCCCGTACCCTAACCCTAACCATAATACGTCCCCCAACACTAACAGTAAACCTAACCCATACCCTAGCACTAACCCTAACCCTAACCCTAACCATACTCTAACACTAACCCTAACCCTCACCCTAACCCTACCCCGTACTGTAACCCTAACCCGTACCCTAACCCTAACCCTAACACGTACCCTAACCCTAACCCTAACTCGTACCCTAACCCTAACCCTAACCCTGACCCTAAACCCAACCCTAACCCGTACCCTAAACCTAACCCGTACTTTAACCCTAACCCTACCCCAACCCGTACCCTAAACCTAACCCTAACCCTGACCCTAATCCTAACCCTAACCTGTACCCTAAGCATAACCCATACCCTAACCCTAACCATAAACCTAAACCTAACCCTAACCCGTACCCTAAACCTAACCCTAACCCTTGACCTAACCCGTACCCAAACCTATCCCGTACCCTAACCCTAACCCTAAACCGTACCCAAACCCTAACAGTAACCCTAACCCATACCCTAGCGCTAACCCTAACCCTAACCCTAACCCTAACCCTAACCCTAACCCGGACCCTAAACCTAACCATAACCCTGACCATAACACTAACCCTATCCTGTACCCTAACCCTAAACCGTACCCTAATCCTAACCCATACCCTAACCCTAAAAGTAAACCTAACCCGTACCCAAACCCTAACCCTAACATGTGTCCTAACCCTAACCCTAACCCTAACCCGCACACTAAACCTAACCCTAACCCTAGACCTAACACGTACACTAACCCTATCCCGTAACCTAACCTTAACCCTAAACTGTACCGTGTCCCTAACACTAACCCTAACACTAACCCTAACCTGTACACTAACCCTAACTGAACCTTAACCCTAACCCTAACCCGTACCCTAAACCTACCCGAAGCCTATTCCTATCTCTAACGCTAACCCCTAAACCTAAGCCTAACCATAACCCTTACCCGAACCTGTACCCAAAAGGTAAACCTAACCTGTACCCTAACACTAAACCAAATCCGTACTCTAACCCTAACCGTAACCCTAACCCTAACCCTAACCCGCACCCTAACTCTAAACCTAACCCTCACCCGTAACCTAAACCTAAACCTAACCCTAAACTTATCCCGTACACTAAACCTATCCCGTACCCTAAACCTAACCCTAACCTGTACCCTAAACCTAACAATAACCCTAACCCTATCCGAACGCTAACCCTAAACCTAACCCGAACACTAACCCTATCCCGTACTCTAACCCGAACCCTAACCCTAAACGTAACCCTAACCCGTACTCTAACCCTAACCCTTACCCTAACACTAACCCTAACCCTAACACTATCCCTAACCCGCACCCTAACCCTACACGTAACCCTAACCCATACCCAAACCCTAACCTTAACACGTACCCTAACCCTAACCCTAACCCGCACACTAAAACTAACCCTAACCCTAGACATAACACGTACACTAAACCTATCCTGTACCGTAACCTTAACCCTAACCCGTACCGTAACCCTAACCCTAACCCTAAACCTAACCCTAAAACCTACACTAACCATAATGCGAAACCTAACCCTAACCGTAACCCTAAACGTACCCTAACCCTAACCCTAACCCTAACCTGTACCCTAACACTAACCCTTACCCTAACGCTAAACCTAACCCATACCCTAATCCTAAACGTAACCCTAACCCGTACCCAAACCCTAACCCTAACACGTACCCTAACCCTAACCCTAAACCGCACACTAAACCTAACCCTAACCCTAGACCTAACACGTACACTAAACCTATCCTGTACCGTAACCTTAACCCTAACCCGTACCGTAACCCTAACCCTAACCCTAACCCTAACCCTAACCCTAACCGTAACTCTAAACTTACCCTAACGCTAACCCTAAGCCTAACCCTAACACTAACCCTAACCCGTACTCTAACCTAACCCTAACCCTAAACCTAACCGTAACCCGTACTCTAACCCTAACCCTAACCAAACTCTAACCATAACACTAACACTAAACCTAACACGTACTCTAACCCTAAACCTAACCCTAACACTAACCCTAACCCCCTACTATAACCCTAACCTTAAACCTAACCATAACCCTAACCCTAACTCGTACCGTAACCCGAATTCGTACCCTAACCCTAACCTTAACCTAACCCTAACCCTGACCCTAACCCTAAACCTAATCCCGTACCTTAACCCTAACACTAACCCGCATCCTAAACCTAACCCTAACCCTAGACCTAACCCGTACCCTAACCCTAAACCGTACCCTAACACTAACCCTAACCCTAACCAGTACCATAACCCTAACACTAACCCTAACCCATTCGCTATTCCTAACCCGATGCCTAACCCTAACCCACACCCTAAACCTAACCCTAACCCTATACCTAAACCGTACCCTAAACCTATCCTGTAACCTAACCTTAATGCTAAACTGTACCCTAACCCTAACACTAACACTAACCCTAATCCTAAACCTATCTCGTACACTAACCCTAACACTAACCCTAACCCGTACCCTAACACTAACCCTAAACCTAAACCTAACTCTAAACCTGACACTAACCCTAACCCTAATCCCGTACCTTAACCCTAACTCTAACCCTCATCCTAAACCTAACTCTAACCCTAACCCTAACCCTTACCATAAACCTAACACTAACCCTAATCCGTACAAAAACCCTAACACGTACACTAACCCTAACACGATGCCTAAACCTAACCCACACACTAAAACTAACCCTAACCCTAGAACCTAACCCATACCCTAAACCTATCCCGTACCCTAACCCTAACGCTAACCTGGACCCCTACCCTAACACTAACACTAACACTAATCCTAACCCTATCCCGTACACTAACCCTAACCCGTACCCTAACCCTTACCCGTACCATTACACGTACCTTAACCATAACCCTAACCCAGACCCTCACCCGTAACCTAAACCTAACCCTAACCTGTACACTAACACGTACCATAACCCTAACCCTAATCCTAACCCTAACCATAAACATAACCCATAGCCTACCCCTCACCCTAACCCATACCCTAATCCTAACTCATACCCTAAAACTAACCCTTACCCTAACCCCTAACCCTAACCCTACACCGTACCCTGAACCTAACCCTAACCCTAACTTGTACCCTAACCCTAACCCTAACACTGACCCTAACCCTAACCCGTACCCTAACCCTAATCCGTATCCTAACCCTAACCCTAACCCTAACTTGTACCCTAACCCTAACCCTAACACTGACCCTAACCCTAACCCGTACCCTAACCCTAATCCGTATCCTAACCCTAACCCTAACCCTAACCCTAAACCTAAACCTACCTTAACCCATACAGTAACCCTAACCCATACCCAAACCCTAACCCTAACCCTAAACCTAACCCTAACCCTGACCCTAAACCTAACCCTAACCCGTAACCTAATCCGAAACCGTACCCTAACCCTAACCCTAAACATAACCCGTACCCTAACCCTAAACGTATCACTAACCAGTACCCAAACCCTATCCCTAACATGTGCCCTAACCCTATCCCTAACCCTAACCCGCACACTAAACCTAAACCTAACCCTAGACCTAACACGTACACTAACCCTATCCCGTAGCCCAGCCTTAACCCTAACCCAAACCCTAACCCTTACCTTCACCCGTACCCTAACGTTACCTGGAGCCTAACCCTAAATCTAACCCTAACCCCTAACCCTAACCCTAACCCTAACCCTTAACCTAACCCGTACCCAAACGGTAAACCTAACCCGTACCCTAACACTAATCCAAACCCGTACTCTAAACCTAATCCTAACCCAAACCCACACCCTTAAGTTAACTCTAACCCTAACCCAAACCATAACCCTTAACCGTAACCTAACCCCAACCCATACCCTAACCCTAACACTAACCTTAACCGTAACCCTAACCCGTAACCTAACCCTACAACTAACCTATACCCTAACCCCAACCCTAACCCTAACCCGTATCCTAACACTAAACCTAACCCTAAACCTGACCCTAAACCTAACCCTAACCCTTACACTAACCCTAACCCTAACCCTAACACTAACCCTAACCCGTACTTAACCCTAACCCTAAACCTAAACCTAACCCTAACGCGTACTCTAACCCTAACCGTACCCTAACACTAACACTTACCCTACCCTAAACCTACCCCGTACCCTAACCCACACCCTAACCCTAATCCTATCCGTACACTAACCCTAACCCATACCCAAACCCTAACCCTAACACTAACCCTAAACCTAACCCTAACCCTAACCCGCACACTAAACCTAAACCTAACCCTAGACCTAACACGTACACTAAACCTATCCCGTACCGTAAACTTAACCCTAACCCGTACCGTAACCCTAACTCTAACCCTAAACCTAAACCTAACCCTAACGCTAATCCTAAACTGTACACTAACCCTAACCCGAACCCTAACCCTAACCCTAACCCATACCCTAAACCTACCCATAACCTAACCCTAACTCTAACCCTAACTCTAACCCTAACCCCTAAACCTAACCCTAACCCTAACCCTTACCCTAACCCATACCCAAACGGTTAACCGAACCCGTACCCTAACACTAACCCAAACCCGTAATCTAACCCTAACTCTAACTCTAACCCGCAACCTAAATTTAACCCTGACCCTAACCCAAACCATAACCCTTAACCGTAACCTAAACCTAACCCATACCCTAACCCTAACCCTAAACTTAACAATAACCCTAAACTGTACCCTAACCCTAAAACTAACCCGTAACCTAACCGCAACCCTAAACCTAACCCATTCACTAACACTAACCCTAACCCTAACACTAACCCTAACCCGTACTCTAACCCTAAAGCTAACCCTAACTCTAACCCTAACACGTATTATAACCCTAACCCTAACCCTAACCCTAAACCGTACAGTAACCCTAATCCGTACCCTAACCCTAAACCTAACACTGACCCTAACACTAAACCTAACCCGTACCCTAAACCTAACCCGAAACCTAAACCTAAACCTAACCCTAATCCATTCCCTAAACCTAACCCTAAGCCGTAACCTAACGCTAACCCTAATCCTAACCCTGAACCTAATCCTAACCCTAACCCGTACCCTAAGCCAAACCCATACCCTAAACCTAACCCTAAACCTAACCCTAACCCTAACCCGTAACCTAAACCTAACCCTTGACCTAACCCGTACACAAACCTATCCCGTACCCTAACCCTAACCCTAACCCTGACCCTAACCCTAACCCTAAACCGTACCCTAAACCTAAACCTAACCCGTACCCTAAACCTAACCCTAACCCTAAACCTGACCCTAAACTTAATACTAACCCATACCCTAAGCTTAACCCATACCTTAACCCTAACCCTAACCCTAACCGTAACACTAAACCTACCCTGTACTCTAACCCTAACCCTAAACCGTACAGGTACCCATACATTAACCTTAACCCTAAACCTAACACTAACCCTAACCATAACCCTCACCCTAACCCTAACCCGTACTTTAACCCTAACCCGTACCATAACGCTAACCCTAACCCGTACCCTAACCATAACCCTAATTCGTACCCTAACCCTAAACCTAACCCTGACCCTAACACTAAACCTAACCCGTACCCTAAACCTAAACCTAACCCTAATCCGTACCCTAAACCTAACCCTAACCCGTACCCTAACACTAACCCTAATCCTTACCCTGAACCTAATCCTAACCGTAAGCCGTACCCTAAGCCTAACCCATACCCTAACCCTAACCCTAACCCTAAACCTAACCCTAACCCTAACCCGTAACCTAAACCTAACCCTTGACCTAACCCGTACCCAAACCTATCCCGTACCCTAACCCTAACCATAACCGGTACCTAAACCCTAACAGTAATCCTAACCCATACCCTAGCGCTAAAACAAACCCTAACCCTAACCCTAACCCTAACCCGAACCCCAAACTTAACCCTAACCCTGACCCTAACACTAACCCTATCCCGTACCCTAACCCTAAACCGTACCCTAACCCTAACCCTAAATCTATCCCATACCCGAACCCTAAACTTAACCCAAGCCCGTACCCAAACCCTAACCCTAACACATATCCTAACCCTAACTCTAACCCTAACCCGCACACTGAAACTAACCTTAACCCTAGACCTAACACGTACACTAAACCTATCCCGTACCCTAACCTTAACCCTAATCCGTACCGTGACCCTAACACTAACCTGAACCTAACGCTAGCCCTAACCCTAACCCTAACCCGTACACTAACCCTAAACCGAACCTTAACTCTAACCCTAACCCGTACCCTAACCCTACCCGTAGCCTAATCCTAACTCTAACCCTAACCCCTAAACTTAACCCTTAACCTAACCCGTATGCAAACGGTAAACCTAACCCGTACCCTAACACTAACCCAAACCCGTACTCTAACCTTAACCCTAACCCTAACCCGCACCCTAAACTTAAGTCTAACCCTAACCTAAACCATAACCCTTAACCGTAACCTAACCCTAACCCATAACCTAACCATAACCCTAACCTTAACCATAACACTAATCCGTACCCTAACCCTAAAACTAACCCGTACCCTAACCCCAACCCTAACCCTAACTCGTAACCTAACACTAACCCTAACCCTAACCCTGACCCTAAACGTAACCCTAACCCTTACACTAACCCTAACCCTAACCCAACCAGCACCCAAAACCTAAACCTAACCCGTACCCTAACCCTAACCCGTAACCTAAACCGAACCAAACCCTAAACTTAACCCGTTCGCTAACCCTATCCCATACACTAAACCTAACACTAACCCGTATCTTAACCCTAACCTAACCCTAAGCCTAACCCGTACATTAATCCTAACCCTAACCCTAACACTAACTCTACCCCGTACTCTAACCCTAACCCTAACCTTAACCCTAACACTAACCCGGACCCTAAACCTAACCCTAACCCTAACTCGTAACCTAACCCTAACCCTAAACCTGACCCTAACCCTAACCTTAACCCGTACCCTAAACCTAACCCATTCCCTAACCCTAACCTTAAACCTAACCCTTGACCTAACCCGTACCCATCCCTATCCCGTACCCTAAACCTAACCCGTACCCAAACCCTAAAAGGTAACCCTAACCCATACCCTAGTGCTAACCCTAACCCTAACCCTATACCTAAACCGCACCCTAAACCTAAACCTAACCGTAACCCTAACCATAATCCTTACCCCTATCCTAACCCTAACCCATAACCTAACACTAACCCTAACCTTAACCGTAACCCTAAACCGTACCCTAACCCCAACCCTAACCCTAACCCGTACCATAAACCTATCCCTAACCCTAACCCTGACCCTAAACCTAAAACTAACCAGTACCCTAACCCTAACCCACACCTAAACCTAATCCTAACCCATACCCTAACCCTAACCCATAACCTAAACCTAAACCTAACCCTAAACTTATACCGTACACTAACTCTATCCCGTACCCTAAACTTAACCCTAACACGTACGCTAACCCTAACCCTAACCCTAACCCTAACCCTAACCAATTCCGTACACTAAACCTAACCCTAACCCTAACACTAACCTTAACCCCTACTCTAACCATAACCCTAACCCTAAACCTAACCCTAACCCGTACTATAATCCTATCCCATACCCTAACACTAACCCTTACCAACCCTAACACTAAACCTATACCTAACCCGTACTCTAAACCTAACCCGTACCCTAACACTAAACCTTACCCTAACCCTAAACCTAACCCGTACCCTAACCCTAAACCTAAACCTAAACCTAACCCTAACCCTAACCCGTACCCTAAACCTAAACCTAACCCTTGACCTAACCCGTACCCAAACCTATCCCATACCGTAACCCTAACTCTAGCCCGTACCCAAACCCTAACAGTAACCCTAAACCATACCCTAGCGCTACTCCTAACCCTAACCCTATACCTACCCGCACCCTAAACCTAAACCTAACCCTAACCCTAACCATAATCCTTACCCGTACCCTAACCCTAACGCATACTCTAACACTAACCCTGACATTAACCGTAATCCTAACCGGTACCCTAACCCTAAAACTAACCCATACCCTAACCCCAAACCTAACCCTAACCCGTACCATAACCTTATCCCTAACCCTAACCCTGACCCTAAACCTAACCCTAACCCGTACCCTAACCCTAACCCTAACCCTAACACTAACCCTAACCCGTACTCTAGCCCTAACCCTAACACTAACTTTAACCGTACTCTAAACCTAACCCTAACCCTCACCCTAACCCTAACCCAACTGTAAACCTAACCCGTACCATAACGCTAACCCTATCCCGTACCCTAGCCCTAACCCTAATTCGTACCCTAACCCTAACATTGACCCTAACCCTAACCCTAACCGTACCCTAAACCTAACACGTAACCTAAACCTAAACCTAACCCTAACCCGTACCCTAAACCTAACCCTATCCCATACCCTAACCCTATCCCTAATCGTAACCCTGACCCTAACCCTATCCCTAACCCGGACCCTAAACCTAACCCTTGACCTAACCGGTACCCAAACCTATCCCGTACCCTAACCCTAACCCTAAACCATACTCAAAACCTAACAGTAACCCTAACCCATACCCTAGCGCTAACCCTAACCCTAACCCTAACACTAACCCGGACCCCAAACCTAAACCTAACCCTGACCCTAACACTAACCCTATCCCGTATCCTAACCCTAAACTGTACCCTAACCCTAACCCTAAACCTAAACCATACCCTAACCCTAAACTTAACCCTAGCCCGTACACAAAACCTAACCCTAACACATATCCTAACCCTAACCCTAAACCTAACCCTAACCCGCACACTGAACCTAACCCTAACCCTAGACCTAACACGTACACTAACCCTATCCCGTAACCTAACCTTAACCCTAACCCGTACCGTGACCCTAACACTAAAAATAACCCTAACCCTAAGCCTAACCCTAACCGGGTACACTAACACTAACTCGAACCTTAACCCTAACCCTAACCCGTACCACCCCCACCCATAGCCTAATCCTAACTCTAACCCAAACCCCTACCCTAAGACTAACCCTAACCCTTACCGTAACCTGTACCCAAACGGTAAACCTAACCCGTACCCTAACACTAACCCAAACCCGTACTCTAATCCTAAACCTAACCCTAACCCGCACCCTAAACTTAACTCTAACCCTAACCCAAACCATAACCCTTAACCGTAACCTAACCCTAACCCATAACCTAACCCTAACCCTAACCTTAACCATAACCCTAATCCGTACCTTAACCCTAAAACTAACCCGTACCCTAACCACAACCCTAACCCTAACCCGTTGGCTAACCCTATCCCGTACCCTAAACCTAACCCTAACCCGTATCCTAACCCTAACCTAACCCTAAGCCTAACCCGTACATTAACGCTAACCCTAACCCTAACACTAACCCTACCCTGTACTCTAACCCTAACCCTCACCCTAACCCTAAACCTAACCCGTACCCTAAACCTAACCCTAACCCTAACTCGTACCCTAACCCTAACCCTAACCCTAAACCTGACCCTAACCCTAACCTTAACCCGTACCCTAAACCTATCCCATACCCTAACACTAACCCTTAACGTAACCCTAACCCTACCCATAACCTAAAGCTAACCCTAACCCTTGACCTAATCCGTACCCAACCATATCCCGTACCCTAACCCTAACCCTAACCCGTACCCAAACCCTAACAGTAACCCTAACCCATAACCTAGCGCTAACCCTAACCCTAACCCTAAGCCTAACCCGCACCCTAAACCTAAACCTAACCCTACCCCTAACCATAATCCTTACCCGCACCGTAACCCTAACCCATACCCTAACACTAACCCTAACCTTAATCATAACCCTAAGCCATACCCTAACCCTAAAACTAACCCATACCCTAACCCCAACCCTAACCCTAACCCGTACCATAACCCTATACCTAACCCTAACCCTGACCCTAAACCTAACCCTAACCCGTACCGTAACCCTAACCCGCACCTAAACCTAACCCTAACCCATTCCCTAACCCTAACCCATAACCTAAACCTAACCCTAACCCTAAACTTAACCCGTACACTAAAACTATCCCGTTCCCTAAACCTAACCCTAACACGTACCCTAACCCTAACCCTAACCCTAACTCTATCCGTACACTAAATCTACCCCTAACCCTAACACTAACACTGATCCGTACTCTCATCCTAACCCTAACCCTAAACCTAACCCTAACCCGTACTCTAACCCTATCCCGTACCCTAACACTATCCCTTACCAACCCTAACCCTAAACATAACCCTAACCCGTACTCTAAACCAATCCCCTAACCTAACATGAACCCTTACCTTAACCCTAAACCTAACCCGGACCCTAACCCTAAACGTAACGCTAACCCGTACCCAAACCCTAACCCTAACACGTACCCTGACGCTCACCCTAACCCTAACCAGTACTGTAACCCTAACCCGTACCATAACCCTAACCCTAAACTGTACAATAAACCTAACCCTAATTCGTACCCTAACCTTAACCCTCACCCTGACCCTAACCCTAACCCTAACCCGTACACTAAACCTAAACCTAACCCGTACCCTAAACCTAACCCTAACCCTAAACCTGACCCTAACCCTAACACTAACCCGTACCCTAAGCCTAACCCATACCCTAACCCTAACCCTAACCCTAACCCTAACCCTAACACTAACCCTACCCTGTACTCTATCCCTAACCCTAAACCGTACCCGTACCCATACATTAACCTTAACCCTAAACCTAACACTAACACTAACCCTAACACTCACTCTAACCCTAACCTGTACTTTAAACTTAACCCGTACACAACGCTAACCCTAACCCGTACCCTAACCCTAACCTTATTCGTACCCTAACCCTAAACCTAACCCTGACCCTAACACTAAACCTAACCCATACCCTAAACCTAACCCGAACCCTAAACCTAAACCTAACCCTAAACCATACCCTAAACCTAACCCTAACCCGTACCCTAACACTAACTCTAAACCTAACCCTGAACCTAATCCTAACACTAACCCGTACCCTAAGCCTCACACATACCCTAACCCTAACCCTAAACCTAACACTAACCCTAACGCGTAACCTACACCTAACCCTTGACCTAACCCGTACCAAAACCTATCCCTTACCCTAACCCTAACCCTAACCCTAACACGTACCTAAACCCTAACAGTAACTCTAACCCATACCCTAGCGCTAACCCAACCCTAACCCTAACCCTAACCCAGACCCCAAACCTAACCCTAACCCTGAGCCTAACACTAAACCTATACTGTACCCTAACCCTAACCTGTACCCTAACCCTAACCCTAAACCTAACCCATACCCTAACCCTAAACTTAACCCTAGCCCGACCCAAAACCTAACCCTACCACATATCCTAACCCTAACCCTAACCCTAACCCGCACACTGAACCTAACCCTAACCCTAGACCTAACACGGACACTAACCCTATCCTGTACCCTAACCTTAACCCTAACCCGTACCGTGACCCTAACACTAACCCTGAACTAAACCTTAACCCTAAACCTAACCCTAACCCGTACACTAACCCTAACACGAACATTAATCCTAACCCTAACCCGTACCCTAACCCTACCCATAGCCTAATTCTAACTCTAACCCTAACCCCTAACCTTAACCCTTAACCTAAACCGTACCCAAACGGTAAACCTAACCCATACCCTAACACTAACCCAAACCCGTACTCTAACCTTAACCCTAACCCTAACCCGCACCCTAAACTTAAATCTAACCCTAACCTAAACCATAACCCTTAACCGTAACCTAACCCTAACCCATAACCTAAACCTAACCCTAACCTTAACCATAACCCTAATCCGTACCCTAACCCTAAACTAACCCGTACCCTAACCCCAACCCTAACCCTAACCCGTAACCTAACACTAACCCTAACCCTAACCCTGACCCTAAACGTAACCCTAACCCTTACACTAACCTTAAACTTAACCCAACCAGCACCCTAAACCTAAACCTAACCCGTACCCTAACCCTAACCCGTAACCTAAACCGAACCAAACCCTAAACTTAACCCGTTCGCTAACCCTATCCCGTACCCTAAACCTAACACTAACCCGTATCCTAACCCTAACCTAACCCTAAGCCTAACCCGTACATTAACCCAAACCCTAACCCAAACACTCTACCCCGTACTCTAACCCTAACCCTAACCTTAACCCTAACACTAACCCGTACCCTAAACCTAACCCTAACCCTAACTCGTACCCTAACCCTAACCCTAAACCTGACCCTAACCCTAACCTTAACCCGTACCCTAAACCTAACCCATTCCCTAACCTTAACCCTAAACCTAACCCTTGACCTAACCCGTAACCATCCCTAATCCATAACCTAAACCTAACCCGTACCCAAACCCTAACAGTAACCCTAACCCATACCCTAGTGCTAACCCTAACCCTAAACCTATACCTAAACCGCACCCTAAACCTAAACCTAACCATAACCCTAACCATAACCCTTACCCGTACCCTAACCCTAACCCATAACCTAACACTAACCCTAACATTAACCGTAACCCTAACCCGTACCCTAACCCCAACCCTAACCCTAACCCGTACCATAACCCTATCCCTAACCCTAACCCTGACATTAAACCTAAAACTAACCAGTACCCTAACCCTAACCCGCACCTAACCCTAATCCTAACCCATACCCTAACCCTAACCCATAACCTAAACCTAAACCTAACCCTAAACTTATACCGTACACTAACCCTATCCCATACTAAACCTAACCCTAACCCGTACCGAACACTAACCCTGAACCTAATCCTAACCCTAACCCGTACCCTAAGCCTAACCCATACCCTAACCCTAACCCTAAACCTAACCCTAACTCTAATGCGTAACCTACACCTAACCCTTGTTCTAACCCGTACCCAAACCTATCCCGTACCCTAACCCTAACCCTAACCCGGACCCCAAACCTAACCCTAACCCTGACCCTAACACTAACCCTATCCCGTACCCTAACCCTAAACCGTACCATAACCCTAACCCTAAACCTAACCCATACCCTAACCCTAAACTTAACCCTAGCCCATAACCAAACCCTAACCCTAACACATATCCTAACCCTAACCCTAACCCTAACCCGCACACTGAACCTAACCCTAACCCTAGACCTAACACGGACACTAACCCTATCTCGTACCCTAACCTTAACCCTAACCCGTACCGTGACCCTAACACTAACCCTGAACCTAACCCTAACCCTAAACCTAACCCTATCCCGTACACCAACGCTAACCCAAACCTTAACCCTAACCCTAACCCGTACCCTGACCCTACCCATAGCCTAATCCTAACTCTAACCCTAACCCCTAACCTTAACCCTTAACCTACCCGTACCCAAACGGTAAACCTAACCCGTACCCTAACACTAACCCAAACCCGTACTCTAACCTTAACCCTAACCCTAACCCGCACCCTAAACTTAAATCTAACCCTAACCTAAACCATAACCCTTAACCGTAACCTAACCCTAACACATAACCTAACCCTAACCCTAACCTTGACCATAACCCTAATCCGTACCCTAACCCTAAAGCTAACCCATACCCTAACCCCAACCCTAACCCTAACCCGTAACCTAACACTAACCCTAACCATAACCCTGACCCTAAACGTAACTCTAACCCTTACACTAACCCTAACCCTAACCCAACCAGCACCCTAAACCTAAAGCTAACCCGTACCCTAACCCTAACCCGTAACCTAAACCGAACCAAACCCTAAACTTAACCCGTTTGCTAACCCTATCCCGTACCCTAAACCTAACACTAACCCATATCCTAACCCTAACCTAACCCTAAGCCTAACCTGTACATTAACCCTAACCCTACCCTAACACTAACTCTACCCCGTACTCTAACCCTAACCCTAACCTTAACCCTAACACTAACCCGGACCCTAAACCTAACCCTAACCCTAACTCGTACCCTAACCCTAACCCTAAACCTGACACTAACCCTAACCTTAACCCGTACCCTAAACCTAACCCATTCCCTAACCTTAACCCTAAACCTAACCCTTGACCTAACCCGTAACCATCCCTAATCCATAACCTAAACCTAACCCGTACCCAAACCCTAACAGTAACCCTAACCCATACCCTAGTGCTAACCCTAACCCTAAACCTATACCTAAACCGCACCCTAAACCTAAACCTAACCATAACCCTAACCATAACCCTTACCCGTACCCTAACCCTAACCCATAACCTAACACTAACCCTAACATTAACCGTAACCCTAACCCGTACCCTAACCCCAACCCTAACCCTAACCCGTACCATAACCCTATCCCTAACCCTAACCCTGACATTAAACCTAAAACTAACCAGTACCCTAACCCTAACCCGCACCTAACCCTAATCCTAACCCATACCCTAACCCTAACCCATAACCTAAACCTAAACCTAACCCTAAACTTATACCGTACACTAACCCTATCCCGTACTAAACCTAACCCTAACCCGTACCGAACACTAACCCTGAACCTAATCCTAACCCTAACCCGTACCCTAAGCCTAACCCATACCCTAACCCTAACCCTAAACCTAACCCTAACTCTAATGCGTAACCTACACCTAACCCTTGTTCTAACCCGTACCCAAACCTATCCCGTACCCTAACCCTAACCCTAACCCGGACCCCAAACCTAACCCTAACCCTGACCCTAACACTAACCCTATCCCGTACCCTAACCCTAAACCGTACCATAACCCTAACCCTAAACCTAACCCATACCCTAACCCTAAACTTAACCCTAGCCCATAACCAAACCCTAACCCTAACACATATCCTAACCCTAACCCTAACCCTAACCCGCACACTGAACCTAACCCTAACCCTAGACCTAACACGGACACTAACCCTATCTCGTACCCTAACCTTAACCCTAACCCGTACCGTGACCCTAACACTAACCCTGAACCTAACCCTAACCCTAAACCTAACCCTATCCCGTACACCAACGCTAACCCAAACCTTAACCCTAACCCTAACCCGTACCCTGACCCTACCCATAGCCTAATCCTAACTCTAACCCTAACCCCTAACCTTAACCCTTAACCTACCCGTACCCAAACGGTAAACCTAACCCGTACCCTAACACTAACCCAAACCCGTACTCTAACCTTAACCCTAACCCTAACCCGCACCCTAAACTTAAATCTAACCCTAACCTAAACCATAACCCTTAACCGTAACCTAACCCTAACACATAACCTAACCCTAACCCTAACCTTGACCATAACCCTAATCCGTACCCTAACCCTAAAACTAACCCATACCCTAACCCCAACCCTAACCCTAACCCGTAACCTAACACTAACCCTAACCATAACCCTGACCCTAAACGTAACTCTAACCCTTACACTAACCCTAACCCTAACCCAACCAGCACCCTAAACCTAAAGCTAACCCGTACCCTAACCCTAACCCGTAACCTAAACCGAACCAAACCCTAAACTTAACCCGTTTGCTAACCCTATCCCGTACCCTAAACCTAACACTAACCCATATCCTAACCCTAACCTAACCCTAAGCCTAACCTGTACATTAACCCTAACCCTACCCTAACACTAACTCTACCCCGTACTCTAACCCTAACCCTAACCTTAACCCTAACACTAACCCGGACCCTAAACCTAACCCTAACCCTAACTCGTACCCTAACCCTAACCCTAAACCTGACACTAACCCTAACCTTAACCCGTACCCTAAACCTAACCCATTCCCTAACCCTAACTCTAAACCTAACCCTTGACCTAACACGTACCCATAGCTATCCCGTACCCTAATCCTAACCCGTACCCAAACCCTAACAGTAACCCTAACCCGTACCCTAGTGCTAACCCTAACCAAACCCTATACCTATACGGCACCCTAAACCTAAACCTAACCCTAACCCTAACCATAATCCTTACCCATACCCTAACCCTAACCCATAACCTAACACTAACCCTAACCTTAACCGTAACTCTAACCCATACCCTAACCCCAACCCTAACCCTAACCCGTACCATAACCCTATCCCTAACCCTAACCCTGACCCTAAACCTAAAACTAACCAGTACCCTAACTCTAACCCGCACCTAAACCTAATCCAAACCCATACCCTAACCCTAACCCATAACCTAAACCTAAACCTAACCCTAAACTTATACCGTACACTAAACCTATCCCGTACCCTAAACCTAACCCTAACCCTAACCCTAACCCTAACCCTAAACCTAACCCTAACCCTAAACCTAACCCTAACCCGTACTATAATCCTATCCCATACCCTAACACTAACCCTTACCAACCCTAACCCTAAACCTAAACCTAACCCGTACTCTAAACCTATCCCGTACCCTAACACTAACTCTTATCCTAACCCTAAACCTAACCCGTACCCTAACCCTAAACCTAAACCTAACCCTAACCCTAACCCGTACCCTAAACCTAAACCTAACCCTTGACCTAACCCGTTCCCAAACCTATCCCATACCCTAACCCTAACTCTAACCCGTACCCAAACCCTAAGAGTAACCCTAACCCAAACCCTAGCGCTAATCCTAACCCTAACCCTATACCTCCCCGCACCCTAAACCTAAACCTAACCCTAACCCTAACCATAATCCTTACCCGTACCCTAACCCTAACCCATACTCTAACACTAACCCTGACATTAACCGTAACCCTAACCCGTAACCTAACCCTAAAACTAACCCATACCCTAACCCCAAACCTAACCCTAACTCGTACCATAACCTTATCCCTAACCCTAACCCTGACCCTAAACCTAACCCTAACCCGTACCCTAACCCTAACCCGCACCTACACCTAACCTTAACCCGTACCCTAACCCTGACCCATAACCTAAACCTAACCCTAACCCTAAACTTAATCCGTACACTAACCCTATCCCGTACCCTAAACCTAACCCTAACACGTACCCTAACCCTAACTCTAACCGTATACGTACACTACACCTAACCCTAACCCTAACACTAACCCTAACCCGTACTCTAACCCTAACCCTAACCCTAACCCTAACCCTAACCCTGACCCTAACCCAAACCCGTATCCGTACCCTAACCCTAACCCTAACACTAACACTAACCCTAACCCGTACTCTAACCCTAACCCTAACACTAACTTTAACCGTACTCTAACCCTAACCCTAACCCTCACCCTAACCCTAACATACTGTAACCCTAACCCGTACCATAACGCTAACCCTAACCCTTACCCTAGCCCTAACCCTAATTCGTACCCTAACCATAACCCTAACATTGACCCTAACCCTAACCCATACCCTAAACCTAACCCGTAACCTAACCCTAAAACTAACCCTAACCCGTACCATAAACCTAAACCTAACCCGTACCCTAACCCTAACCCGCACCTACACCTAACCTTAACCCATACCCTAACCCTGACCCATAACCTAAACCTAACCCTAACCCTAAACTTAATCCGTACACTAACCCTATCCCGTACCCTAAACCTAACCCTAACACGTACCCTAACCCTAACTCTAACCCTATACGTACACTACACCTAACCCTAACCCTAACACTAACGCTAACCCGTACTCTAACCCTAACCCTAACCCTAACCCTAACCCTGACCCTAACCCAAACCCGTATCCGTACCCTAACCCTAACCCTAACACTAACACTAACCCTAACCCGTACTCTAACCCTAACCCTAACACTAACTTTAACCGTACTCTAACCCTAACCCTAACCCTCACCCTAACCCTAACCCAACTGTAACCCTAACCCGTACCATAACGCTAACCCTAACCCTTACCCTAGCCCTAACCCTAATTCGTACCCTAACCATAACCCTAACATTGACCCTAACCCTAACCCGTACCCTAAACCTAACCCATAACCTAACCCTAAACCTAACCCTAACCCGTACACTAAACCTAACCCTAACCCGTACCCTAACCCTAACCCTAATCGTAACCCTGACCCTAACCCAAACTCTAACCCGTACCCTAAACCTAACCCTTGACCTAACCGGTACCAAAACCTATCCCGTACCCTAACCCTAACCCTAATCCGTACTCAAACCCTAACAGTAACCCTAACCCATACCCTAGTGCTAACCCTAACCCTAACCCTAACACTAACCCGGACCCCAAACCTAACCCTAACCCTGACCCTAACACTAACCCTATCCCGTATCCTAACCCTAAACAGTACCCTAACCCGAACCCTAAACCTAACCCATACCTTAAACCTAAACTTAAACCTAGCCCGTACACAAAACCTAACCCTACACATATCCTAACCCTAACCCTAAACCTAACCCTAACCCGCACACTGAACCTAACCATAACCCTAGACCTAACACGTACACTAACCCTATCCCGTAACCTAACCTTAACCCTAACCCGTACCGTGACCCTAACACTAACCATAACCCTAAACCGAAGCCTAACCCTAACCGGGTACACTAACCCTAACTCGAACCTTAACCCTAACCCTAACCCGTACCCCCAACTACCCATAGCCTAATCCTAACTCTAACCCAAACCCCTACCCTAAGACTAACCCTAAACCTTACCGTAACCCGTACCCAAACGGTAAACCTAACCCGTACCCTAACACTAACCCAAACCCGTACTCTAACCCTAAACCTAACCCTAACCCGCACCCTAAACTAAACTCTAACCCTAACCCAAACCATAACCCTTAACCGTAACCTAACCCTAACCCATAACCTAACCCTAACCCTAACCTTAACCATAACCCTAATCCGTACCCTAACCCTAAAATTAACCCGTACCCTAACCCCAACCCTAACCCTAACCCATTCGCTAACCCTATCCCGTACCCTAAACCTAACCCTAACCCGTATCCTAACCCTAACCTAACCCTAAGCCTAACCCGTACATTACCGCTAACCCTAACCCTAAAACTAACCCTACCCCGTACTCTAACCCTAACCCTCACCCTAACCCTAAACCTAACCCGTACGCTAAACCTAACCCTAACCCTAACTCGTACCCTAACCCTAACCCTAACCTGACCCTAACACTAACCTTAACCCGTACCCTAAACCTAACCAATACCCTAACACTAACCCTAAACGTAACCCTAACCCTACCCGTAACGTAAACCTAACCCTAACCCTTGACCTAACCCCTACCCAACCATATCCCGTACCCTAACCCTAACCCTAACCCGTACCCAAACCCTAACAGTAACCCTAACCCATACCCTAGCGCTAACCCTAACCCTAACCCTAAGCCTAACCCGCACCCTACACGTAAACCTAACCCTACCCCTAACCATAACCTTACCCGTACCCTAACCCTAACCCATACCCTAACACTAACCCTAACCTTAATCATAACCCTAACCCATACCCTAACCCTAAAACTAACCCATACCCTAACCCCAACCCTAACCCTAACCTGACCATAACCCTATACCTAACCCTAACCCTGACACTAAACCTAACCCTAACCCGTACCCTAATCCTAACCCGCACCTAAACCTAACCCTAACCCGTTCCCTAACCCTAACCCATAACCTAAACCTAACCCTAACCCTAAACTTAACCCGTACACTAAAACTATCCCGTTCCCTAAACCTAACCCTAACACGTACCCTAACCCTAACCCTAACCCTAACCCTATCCGTACACTAAACCTACCCCTAACCCTAACACTAACACTGACCCGTACTCTCACCCTAACCCTAACCCTAACCCTAACCCTAACCTGTACTCTAACCCTATCCCGTACCCTAACACTATCCCTAACCAACCCTAACCATAAACCTAACCCTAACCCGTACTCTAAACCAATCCCCTACCCTAACATGAACCCTTACCTTAACCCTAAACCTAACCCGTACCCTAACCCTAAATGTAACGCTAACCCGTACCAAACCCTAACCCTAACACGTACCCTAACCCTAACCCTAACCCTAACCCTCACCCTAACCCTAACCAGTACTGTAACCTTAACCCGTACCATAACCATAACCCTAAACTTTACAATAAACCTAACCCTAATTCGTACCCTAACCCTAACCCTAACCCTGACCCTAACCCTAAACCTAACCCGTACCCTAAACCTAAACCTAACCCGTACCCTAAACCTAACCCTAACCCGTACCTAAACCCTAACAGTAACCCTAACCCATACCCTAGCGCTAACCCTAACCCTAACCCTAACACGGACCCCAAACCTAACCCTAACCCTGACCCTAACACTAACCCTATCCCGTACCCTAAACCTAAGCCGTACCCTAACCTTAACCCTAAACCTAAACCATACCCGAACCCTAAACTTAACCCTAGCCCGTACCCAAACCATAACCCTAACACATATTCTGACCCTAACCCTAACCCTAACCCGCACACTGAACCTAACCCTAACCCTAGACCTAACACATACACTAAACCTATCCCGTACCCTAACCTTAACCTTAACCCGGACCGGGACACTAACACTAACCCTGAACTTAACCTAACCCTAAACCTAACCCTAACCCGTACACTAACCCTACCCCGAACCTTAACCCTAACCCTAACCCGTACCCTAACCCTACCCGTAGCCTAATCCTAACTCTAACCCTAACCCCTAACCTTAATCCTTAACCTAACCTGTACCCAAAGGGTAAACCTAACCCGTACCCTAACATTAACCCAAACCCGTACTCTAAACTTAACCCTAACCCTAACCCGTACCCTAAACTTAAATCTAACCCTAACCTAAACCATAACCCTTAACCGTAACCTAACCCTAACCCATAACCTAACCCTAACCCTAACCTTAACCATAACCCTAATCCATACCCTAACCCTAAAACTAACACGTACCCTAACCCAAACCTAACCCTAACCCGTAAACTAACACTAAACCTAACCCAAACCCTGACCCTAAACGTAACCCTATCCCTTACACTAACCCTAACGCTAACCCAACCAGCACCCTAAACCTAAACCTAAACCGTACCCTAACACTAACCCGTAACCTAAACTGAACCAAGCCCTAAACTTAACCCGTTCACTAACCCTATCCCGTACCCTAAACCTAACACTAATCCGTATCCTACCCCTAACCTAACCCTAAGCCTAACACGTACATTAACCCTAAACCTAACCCTAACACTAACTCTACCCCGTACTCTAACCCTAACCCTAACCTTAACCCTAACACTAACCCGGACCCTAATCCTAACCCTAACCCTAACTCGTACCCTAACCCTAACCCTAAACCTGACCCTAACCCTAACCTTAACCCGTACCCTAAACCTAACCCATTCCCTAACCTTAACCTTAAACCTAACCCTTGACCTAACACGTACCCGTCCCTATCACATACCCTAAACCTAACCCTTACCCAAACCCTAACAGTACCCCTAACCCATACCCTATTGCTAACCCTAACCCTAACCTTATACCTAAACCGCACCCTAAACCTAAACCTAACCCTAACCCTAACCATAATCCTTACCCGTACCCTAACCCTAACCCATAACCTAACACTAACCCTAACCTTAAACGTAACCCTAACCCGTTACCCTAACCCCAACCGTAACCCTAACCCATACCATAACCCTATCCCTAACCCTAACCCTGACCCTAAACCTAAAACTAACCAGTACCCTAACCCTAACCCGCACCTAAACCTAATCCTAACCCATACCCTAACCCTAACCCATAACCTAAACCTAAACCTAACCCTAAACTAATACCGTACACCTACCCAATCCCGTACCCTAAACCTAACCCTAACACGTACCCTAACCCTAACCCTAACCCTAAACCTAACCCTAACCCTATCCGTACACTAAACCTAACCCTAACCCTAACACTAAACTTAACCCGTACTCTAACCCTAACCCTAACCCTAAACCTAACCCTAACCCGTACTATAATCCTATCCCATACCCTAACACTAACCCTTAGCAACCTAACCATAAACCTAAACCTAACCTGTACTCTAAACCTATCCCGTACCCTAACACAAACCCTTACCCTAACCCTAAACCTAACCCGTACGCTAACCCTAAACCTAAACCTAACCCTAACCCTAACCCGTACCCTAAACCTAAACCTAACCCTTGACCTAACCCGTACCCAAACCTATCCCATACCCTAACCTAACTCTAACCCGTACCCAAACCCTAACAGTAACCCTAACCCATACCCTAGCGCTAATCCTAACCCTAACCCTATACCTACCCGCACCCTAAACCTAAACCTAACCCTATCCCTAACCATAATCCTTTCCCGTACCCTAACCCTAACCCATACTCTAACACTAACCCTGACCTTAACCGTAACCCTAACCCATACCCTAACCCTAAAACTAACCCATACCCTAACCCCAAACCTAACCCTAACCCGTACCATAACCTTATCCCTAACCCTAATCTTGATCCTAAACCTAACCCTAACCCGTACACTAACCCTAACCCTAACCATAACACTAACCCTAACCCATACTCTAGCCCTAACCCTAACACTAACTTTAACCGTACTCTAACCCTAACCTAACCCTCACCCTAACCTAACCCAACAGTAACCCTAACCCGTACCATAACGCTGACCATATGCCGTACCCTAGCTCTAACCCTAATTCGTACCCTAACCCTAACCCTAACATTGACCCTAACCCTAACCCTAACCCGTACCCTAAACCTAACCCGTAACCTATCCCTAAACCTAACCCTAACCCGTACCCTAAACCTAACCCTAACCCGTACCTTAACCCTAACCCTAATCGTAACCCTGACCCTAAACCTAACCTTAACCCGTACCCTAAACCTAACCCTTGACCTAACCGGTACCCAAACCTATCCCGTACCCTAACCCTAACCCTAACCCGTACCCAAACCCTAACAGTAACCCTAACCCATACCCTAGCGCTAACCCTAACCCTAACCCTAAGCCTAATCCGCACCCTACACCTAAACCTAACCCTACCCCTAACCATAATCCTTACCCGTACCCTAACCCTAACCCATACCCTAACACTAACCCTAACCTTAATCATAACCCTAAGCCATACCCTAACCCTAAAACTAACCCATACCCTAACCCCAACCCTAAACCTAACCCATACCATAACCCTATACCTAACCCTAACCCTGACCTAAACCTAACCCTAACCCATACCCTAACCCTAACCCGCACCTAAAACTAACCCTAACCCGTTCCCTAACCCTAACCCATAACCTAAACCTAACCCTAACCCTAAACTTAACCCGTACACTAAAACTATCCCGTTCCCTAAACCTAACCCTAACACGTACCCTAAACCTAACCCTAACCCTAACTCTATCCGTACACTAAACCTACCCCTAAACCTAACACTAACACTGACCCGTACTCTCACCCTAACCCTAACCCTAAACCTAACCCTAACCCGTACTCTAACCCTATCCCATACCCTAACACTATCCCTTACCAACCCTAACCCTAAACCTAACCCTAACCCGTACTCTAAACCAATCCCCTAACCTAACATGAACCCTTACCTTAACCCTAAACCTAACCCGGACCCTAACCCTAAACATAACGCTAACCCCGTACCCAAACCCTAACCCTAACACGTACCCTAACCCTAACCCTAAACCTAACCCTCACCCTAACCCTAACCAGTATTGTAACCCTAACCCGTACCATAACCCTAACCCTAAACTGTACAATAAACCTAACGCTAATTCGTACCCTAACCCTAACCCTAACCCTGACCCTAACCCTAACCCGTACCCTAAACCTAAACCTAACCCGTACCCTAAACCTAACCCTAACCCTAAACCTGTCCCTAACCCTAACACTAACCCGTACCCTAAGCCTAACCCATACCCTAAACCTAACCCTAACCCTAACCCTAACACTAACCCTACCCTCTACTCTAACCCTAACCCTAAACCGTACCCGTACCCATACATTAACCTTAACCCTAAACCTTAAACTAACCCTAACCCTAACACTCACTCTAACCCTAACCCGTACTTTAACCCTAACCCGTACCATAACGCTAACCCTAACCCGTACCCTAACCCTAACCCTAAATCGTACCCTAACCCTAACCCTAACCCTGACCCTAAACCTAACCCTAACCCGTACCCTAAACCTAACCTGTACTTTAACCCTAACCCTAACCCTAACCCGTACACTAAACCTAACCCTAACACTAACTCGTACCCTAAACAGAACCCTAAACCTGACCCTAAACCTAACCCTAACCCGTACCCTAAGCATAACCCATACCCTAACTCTAAGCCTAAACCTAACCCGAACCCTAACACGTACCCTAAACCTAAGCCTAACCCTTGACCTAACCCGTATCCAAACCTATCCCGTACCCTAACCCTAACCATAATACGTCCCCCAACACTAACAGTAAACCTAACCCATACCCTAGCACTAACCCTAACCCTAACCCTAACCATACTCTAACACTAACCCTAACCCTCACCCTAACCCTACCCCGTACTGTAACCCTAACCCGTACCCTAACCCTAACCCTAACACGTACCCTAACCCTAACCCTAACTCGTACCCTAACCCTAACCCTAACCCTGACCCTAAACCCAACCCTAACCCGTACCCTAAACCTAACCCGTACTTTAACCCTAACCCTACCCCAACCCGTACCCTAAACCTAACCCTAACCCTGACCCTAATCCTAACCCTAACCTGTACCCTAAGCATAACCCATACCCTAACCCTAACCATAAACCTAAACCTAACCCTAACCCGTACCCTAAACCTAACCCTAACCCTTGACCTAACCCGTACCCAAACCTATCCCGTACCCTAACCCTAACCCTAAACCGTACCCAAACCCTAACAGTAACCCTAACCCATACCCTAGCGCTAACCCTAACCCTAACCCTAACCCTAACCCTAACCCTAACCCGGACCCTAAACCTAACCATAACCCTGACCATAACACTAACCCTATCCTGTACCCTAACCCTAAACCGTACCCTAATCCTAACCCATACCCTAACCCTAAAAGTAAACCTAACCCGTACCCAAACCCTAACCCTAACATGTGTCCTAACCCTAACCCTAACCCTAACCCGCACACTAAACCTAACCCTAACCCTAGACCTAACACGTACACTAACCCTATCCCGTAACCTAACCTTAACCCTAAACTGTACCGTGTCCCTAACACTAACCCTAACACTAACCCTAACCTGTACACTAACCCTAACTGAACCTTAACCCTAACCCTAACCCGTACCCTAAACCTACCCGAAGCCTATTCCTATCTCTAACGCTAACCCCTAAACCTAAGCCTAACCATAACCCTTACCCGAACCTGTACCCAAAAGGTAAACCTAACCTGTACCCTAACACTAAACCAAATCCGTACTCTAACCCTAACCGTAACCCTAACCCTAACCCTAACCCGCACCCTAACTCTAAACCTAACCCTCACCCGTAACCTAAACCTAAACCTAACCCTAAACTTATCCCGTACACTAAACCTATCCCGTACCCTAAACCTAACCCTAACCTGTACCCTAAACCTAACAATAACCCTAACCCTATCCGAACGCTAACCCTAAACCTAACCCGAACACTAACCCTATCCCGTACTCTAACCCGAACCCTAACCCTAAACGTAACCCTAACCCGTACTCTAACCCTAACCCTTACCCTAACACTAACCCTAACCCTAACACTATCCCTAACCCGCACCCTAACCCTACACGTAACCCTAACCCATACCCAAACCCTAACCTTAACACGTACCCTAACCCTAACCCTAACCCGCACACTAAAACTAACCCTAACCCTAGACATAACACGTACACTAAACCTATCCTGTACCGTAACCTTAACCCTAACCCGTACCGTAACCCTAACCCTAACCCTAAACCTAACCCTAAAACCTACACTAACCATAATGCGAAACCTAACCCTAACCGTAACCCTAAACGTACCCTAACCCTAACCCTAACCCTAACCTGTACCCTAACACTAACCCTTACCCTAACGCTAAACCTAACCCATACCCTAATCCTAAACGTAACCCTAACCCGTACCCAAACCCTAACCCTAACACGTACCCTAACCCTAACCCTAAACCGCACACTAAACCTAACCCTAACCCTAGACCTAACACGTACACTAAACCTATCCTGTACCGTAACCTTAACCCTAACCCGTACCGTAACCCTAACCCTAACCCTAACCCTAACCCTAACCCTAACCGTAACTCTAAACTTACCCTAACGCTAACCCTAAGCCTAACCCTAACACTAACCCTAACCCGTACTCTAACCTAACCCTAACCCTAAACCTAACCGTAACCCGTACTCTAACCCTAACCCTAACCAAACTCTAACCATAACACTAACACTAAACCTAACACGTACTCTAACCCTAAACCTAACCCTAACACTAACCCTAACCCCCTACTATAACCCTAACCTTAAACCTAACCATAACCCTAACCCTAACTCGTACCGTAACCCGAATTCGTACCCTAACCCTAACCTTAACCTAACCCTAACCCTGACCCTAACCCTAAACCTAATCCCGTACCTTAACCCTAACACTAACCCGCATCCTAAACCTAACCCTAACCCTAGACCTAACCCGTACCCTAACCCTAAACCGTACCCTAACACTAACCCTAACCCTAACCAGTACCATAACCCTAACACTAACCCTAACCCATTCGCTATTCCTAACCCGATGCCTAACCCTAACCCACACCCTAAACCTAACCCTAACCCTATACCTAAACCGTACCCTAAACCTATCCTGTAACCTAACCTTAATGCTAAACTGTACCCTAACCCTAACACTAACACTAACCCTAATCCTAAACCTATCTCGTACACTAACCCTAACACTAACCCTAACCCGTACCCTAACACTAACCCTAAACCTAAACCTAACTCTAAACCTGACACTAACCCTAACCCTAATCCCGTACCTTAACCCTAACTCTAACCCTCATCCTAAACCTAACTCTAACCCTAACCCTAACCCTTACCATAAACCTAACACTAACCCTAATCCGTACAAAAACCCTAACACGTACACTAACCCTAACACGATGCCTAAACCTAACCCACACACTAAAACTAACCCTAACCCTAGAACCTAACCCATACCCTAAACCTATCCCGTACCCTAACCCTAACGCTAACCTGGACCCCTACCCTAACACTAACACTAACACTAATCCTAACCCTATCCCGTACACTAACCCTAACCCGTACCCTAACCCTTACCCGTACCATTACACGTACCTTAACCATAACCCTAACCCAGACCCTCACCCGTAACCTAAACCTAACCCTAACCTGTACACTAACACGTACCATAACCCTAACCCTAATCCTAACCCTAACCATAAACATAACCCATAGCCTACCCCTCACCCTAACCCATACCCTAATCCTAACTCATACCCTAAAACTAACCCTTACCCTAACCCCTAACCCTAACCCTACACCGTACCCTGAACCTAACCCTAACCCTAACTTGTACCCTAACCCTAACCCTAACACTGACCCTAACCCTAACCCGTACCCTAACCCTAATCCGTATCCTAACCCTAACCCTAACCCTAACTTGTACCCTAACCCTAACCCTAACACTGACCCTAACCCTAACCCGTACCCTAACCCTAATCCGTATCCTAACCCTAACCCTAACCCTAACCCTAAACCTAAACCTACCTTAACCCATACAGTAACCCTAACCCATACCCAAACCCTAACCCTAACCCTAAACCTAACCCTAACCCTGACCCTAAACCTAACCCTAACCCGTAACCTAATCCGAAACCGTACCCTAACCCTAACCCTAAACATAACCCGTACCCTAACCCTAAACGTATCACTAACCAGTACCCAAACCCTATCCCTAACATGTGCCCTAACCCTATCCCTAACCCTAACCCGCACACTAAACCTAAACCTAACCCTAGACCTAACACGTACACTAACCCTATCCCGTAGCCCAGCCTTAACCCTAACCCAAACCCTAACCCTTACCTTCACCCGTACCCTAACGTTACCTGGAGCCTAACCCTAAATCTAACCCTAACCCCTAACCCTAACCCTAACCCTAACCCTTAACCTAACCCGTACCCAAACGGTAAACCTAACCCGTACCCTAACACTAATCCAAACCCGTACTCTAAACCTAATCCTAACCCAAACCCACACCCTTAAGTTAACTCTAACCCTAACCCAAACCATAACCCTTAACCGTAACCTAACCCCAACCCATACCCTAACCCTAACACTAACCTTAACCGTAACCCTAACCCGTAACCTAACCCTACAACTAACCTATACCCTAACCCCAACCCTAACCCTAACCCGTATCCTAACACTAAACCTAACCCTAAACCTGACCCTAAACCTAACCCTAACCCTTACACTAACCCTAACCCTAACCCTAACACTAACCCTAACCCGTACTTAACCCTAACCCTAAACCTAAACCTAACCCTAACGCGTACTCTAACCCTAACCGTACCCTAACACTAACACTTACCCTACCCTAAACCTACCCCGTACCCTAACCCACACCCTAACCCTAATCCTATCCGTACACTAACCCTAACCCATACCCAAACCCTAACCCTAACACTAACCCTAAACCTAACCCTAACCCTAACCCGCACACTAAACCTAAACCTAACCCTAGACCTAACACGTACACTAAACCTATCCCGTACCGTAAACTTAACCCTAACCCGTACCGTAACCCTAACTCTAACCCTAAACCTAAACCTAACCCTAACGCTAATCCTAAACTGTACACTAACCCTAACCCGAACCCTAACCCTAACCCTAACCCATACCCTAAACCTACCCATAACCTAACCCTAACTCTAACCCTAACTCTAACCCTAACCCCTAAACCTAACCCTAACCCTAACCCTTACCCTAACCCATACCCAAACGGTTAACCGAACCCGTACCCTAACACTAACCCAAACCCGTAATCTAACCCTAACTCTAACTCTAACCCGCAACCTAAATTTAACCCTGACCCTAACCCAAACCATAACCCTTAACCGTAACCTAAACCTAACCCATACCCTAACCCTAACCCTAAACTTAACAATAACCCTAAACTGTACCCTAACCCTAAAACTAACCCGTAACCTAACCGCAACCCTAAACCTAACCCATTCACTAACACTAACCCTAACCCTAACACTAACCCTAACCCGTACTCTAACCCTAAACCTAACCCTAACTCTAACCCTAACACGTATTATAACCCTAACCCTAACCCTAACCCTAAACCGTACAGTAACCCTAATCCGTACCCTAACCCTAAACCTAATCCTAAACCTAACCCTACCCTGACCCTAACCCTAACGCTCACCCGTACCCTAATCCTAAACCGTACCCTAACCCTAACCCTAACCCGTACCCGTACCCTAACCCTAAACGTAAAGCTAACCCGTACCCAAACCCTAACCCTAACACGTAACCTAACCCTAACCCTAACCCTAACACGCACCTAAACCTAACCCTAACCCTAGACCTAAAACGTACACTAACCCTATCCCGTAAACCAACCTTAACCCTAAACCGTACCGTAACCATAACACTAACCCTAAACCTAACCCTAACCCTAATCCTAACCCGTACACTAACCCTATCCCGAACCCTAAACCTAACCCTAACCCGTAAACTAACGCTACCCATAGCCTAACCATACCTATAACCCTAACCCTTAACCATAACCCTAAACCTTACCCTAACCCATACCCAAACGGTAAACCTAACACGTACCCTAACCCTAACCCAAATCTGTACCCTAAACCTAAACCTAACCCTGACCCTAACCCTAACCCGCACCCTAAACTTAATCCTAACCCTAACCCAAACCATAAACACTAACCGTAATCTTACCCTAACCCATATCCTAAACCTAACCCTAACCTTAACTGTAACCCTAACCCGTACACTAACGCTAAAACTAACCCGTAAACAAACCCCAGTCCTAACCCTACCCCTTGCCCTAACACTAACCCTAACCCTAACACTGACACTAAACCTAACCCTAACCCTTACACTAATCCTAAACCTAAACCTAAACCGCACCCTAAACCTAAGCCTAACCCTAAACTTAACCCGTAGGCTAACCCTATCCCGTACCTTAAACCTAACCCTAACCCGTATCCTAACCGTAAACCTAACCCTAAGCCTAACCTGTACATTAAACCTAACCCTAACCCTAACACTAATCCTACCCCGTACTCCTACACTAACAATAACCCAAACCCGTACCCTAACCATAACCCTAACCCTAACCCGTACCCTAAACCTAACACATACCCTAACCCTAACCCTAACCCGCACCCTAAACCTAACCCTTACCCGTACCCTAACCCTAACCCGTAACCTAAACCTAACCCTAACCCTAAACTTAACACATACGCTAACCTTTCCCATACCCTAAAACTAACCCTAACCCGTACCGTAAACCTAACCCTAACCCTAACCCTATCCGTACACTAACCCTAACTCTAACCCTAACACTATCACTAACCTTAACCCGTACTCTAACCATAACCCTAACCCTAAAGCTAACTCTAACCCGTACTCTAACCCTAACCCGTACCCTAACACTAACCCTAACCCTAACACTAACCTACCATACTCTAACGCTATACCTAACCCTAACTCAAACCCTAACCCGTAGTATAACACTAACCCTAAACCTACCAGTACAGTAACCCTAACCCGTACCATAACCCTAACCCTAACCCTAAACCTAACCCTAAACCTAAACCTAACCCGTACCCTAACCTAAATGTAACGCTAACCCATACCAAACCCCTAACTCTAACAAGCACCCTAACTCTAACACTAACCCGCACACTATACCTAACCCTAACCCTACACCTAACACGTGCACTAACCCTATCCCGTACCCTAACCTTAACCCTAACCTGTACCGTAACCCTAACACTAACCCTAACCTTAACCCTAACTCTAACCCTAACCCGTACCCTAACCCTACCCGAAAAATAACCGTAACCCTAATCCGTACCCTAACCCTACCCGTAGCCTAACCCTAACTCTAACCCTAACCCCTAACCCTTACCTTAACCCTAACCCTTACCCTAACCCCTAACCAAACGGTAAACCTAACCCATACCCTAATACTAACCCAAACCCGTACTCTAACCCTAACCCTAACCCTAACCCTAACCCGCACCCTAAACTTAACCCTCACCCTAACCCAAACCATAAACCTTAACCGTAACATAACCCTAACCGGTACTCTAAACCTAACCCTAACCCTAACCCTAACCCTAACCGTAATCTAACCATAACACTAACCCTAAACCATACCCTAACCCGTACCCTAACACTAAACCTAATCCTTTCCCTAAACCTAACACTAACCCTAACCTGTACTCTAACCCTAACCCTAAACCTAAACCTAACTCGTACCCTTAAACTAACCCTAACTCGTACCCTAACCCCAAACCTGACCCTAACCCTAACCCGTACCCTAAACCTAACCCGTACCCTAACCCTAACCCTAACCCATACCCTAAACCTAACCTTAACCCTAACTCATATCCTAACACTAACCCTAACCCTGACCCTAACCTAACCCTAACCCGTACCCTAAACATAACCCATACCCTAACCCTAAACCTAAACCTTAACCTAACCCTAACCCGTACCCTAAACCTTAACCTAACCATTGACCTAACCCGTACCCAACCATATCTCATACCCTAAACCTAACCCTTACCCGTACCCTAACCCTAACCCATACCCTAACACTAACCCTAACCTTAACCGTAACCCTAACCCGTACGCTCACCATAAACCATAACCTAAACCTAACCCTAACCCTAAACTTAACCCGTACACTAACCCTATCCCGTACCCTAAACCTAAATCTAACCCGTACCCTAACCCTAACCCTAACCCTATCCGTACACTAACCCTAACCCTAACACTAACCTGAACCCGTACTCTAACCCTAACCTTAAACCTAAACCTAACTGTAACCCGTACTCTAACCCTAACCCGTACCCTAACAAAAACCCTTACCTTAACCCTAAACCTAACCCGTACCCGAAACCTAAATGTAACCCTCACCCGTACCCAAACCCTAATCCTAACATGTACCTAACCCTAATCCTAACCCTAACCCGAACACTAAACCTAATCCTAACCCTAACCCTAGACCTAACACGTACACTAACCCTATCCCGAACCGTACCCTTAACCCTAACCCGTACCGTAACCCTAACCCTAAACCTAAACCTAACCCTAACCCTAACCCAAACCAGTACACTAACCCTAACCTGAACCCTAACCCTAACACTAACCTGTACCCTAACCCTAACCGTAGCCTAACCCTAACCCTACCCCTAACCCCTAACCCTTACCTTAACCCTAACCCTTACCCTAACCCCTAACCAAACGGTAAACCTAACCCATACCCTAATACTAACCCAAACCCGTACTCTAACCCTAACCCTAACCCTAACCCGCACCCTAAACTTAACCCTCACCCTAACCCAAACCATAAGCCTTAACCGTAACATAACCCTAACCGGTACTCTAAACCTAACCCTAACCCTAACCCTAACCCTAACCGTAATCTAACCATAACACTAACCCTAAACCATACCCTAACCCGTACCCTAACACTAAACCTAATCCTTTCCCTAAACCTAACACTAACCCTAACCTGTACTCTAACCCTAACCCTAAACCTAAACCTAACTCGTACCCTTAAACTAACCCTAACTCGTACCCTAACCCCAAACCTGACCCTAACCCTAACCCGTACCCTAAACCTAACCCGTACCCTAACCCTAACCCTAACCCATACCCTAAACCTAACCTTAACCCTAACTCATATCCTAACACTAACCCTAACCCTGACCCTAACCTAACCCTAACCCGTACCCTAAACATAACCCATACCCTAACCCTAAACCTAAACCTTAACCTAACCCTAACCCGTACCCTAAACCTTAACCTAACCATTGACCTAACCCGTACCCAACCATATCTCATACCCTAAACCTAACCCTTACCCGTACCCTAACCCTAACCCATACCCTAACACTAACCCTAACCTTAACCGTAACCCTAACCCGTACGCTCACCATAAACCATAACCTAAACCTAACCCTAACCCTAAACTTAACCCGTACACTAACCCTATCCCGTACCCTAAACCTAAATCTAACCCGTACCCTAACCCTAACCCTAACCCTATCCGTACACTAACCCTAACCCTAACACTAACACTAACCTGAACCCGTACTCTAACCCTAACCTTAAACCTAAACCTAACTGTAACCCGTACTCTAACCCTAACCCGTACCCTAACAAAAACCCTTACCTTAACCCTAAACCTAACCCGTACCCTAAACCTAAATGTAACCCTCACCCGTACCCAAACCCTAATCCTAACATGTACCTAACCCTAATCCTAACCCTAACCCGAACACTAAACCTAATCCTAACCCTAACCCTAGACCTAACACGTACACTAACCCTATCCCGAACCGTACCCTTAACCCTAACCCGTACCGTAACCCTAACCCTAAACCTAAACCTAACCCTAACCCTAACCCAAACCAGTACACTAACCCTAACCTGAACCCTAACCCTAACACTAACCTGTACCCTAACCCTAACCGTAGCCTAACCCTAACCCTACCCCTAACCCTAAACCTAACCCATACACTAAACCGTACCCAAAAGGTAAACCTAACCGATACCCAAACATTAACCCAAACCCGTACTCTAACACTCACCCTAACCCGAACCCGAACCTTAAAATTAACACTAACCCTAACCCAAACCATAACCCTTAACCGTAACCTAACCCTAATCCATACCCTAACCCTAAACCTAACCTTAACCATAACTTTAACCCGTACCCTCACCCTAAAACTAACCCGTACCCTAACCCCACCCCTAACCATAAACCGTACCCTAACACTAACCCTAACCCTAACTCTGACCCTAAACCTAACCCTTAACCTTACACTAACCCTAACCCTAACCCTAACCCGCACCCTAAACCTAACCCTAACCAGTTCCCTAACCCTAACTCGTAACCTAAACCTAACCCTAACCCTAAACTTAACACGTACGCTAACCCTATCCCGTACCCTAAACCTAACCCTAACCCTTATCCTAACCCTAAACCTAAACCTAAGCCTAACCCGTACATTATCCCTAACCAGACCTAACACTAACCCTACCCCGTTCTCTAAACCTAAACCTAACCCTAACCCTAACCCTAACCCTAACCCTAACCCTAAACCTAACCCTAACACTAACCCTAACCCGTACTATAACCCTAACCCTAACCCTAACCGTAATCTAGCCATAACCCTAACCCTCACCCTAACACTAACCAGTACTGTAACCCTAACCCGTAACATAACCCTAACCCTAACCCGTACCCTAATCCTAACTCGTACCCTAAACCTAACCCTAACCCTAAACTTATCCGGTACACTAACTCTATCCCGTACCCTAAACTTAACTCTAACCCGTATCCTAACCCTAACCCTAACCCTATCCACACAATAGCACTAACGCTAACGCTAACACTAACCCTAACCCGTCCTCTAACTCTAAACCTAACCCTAAACCTAACCCTAACCCGTTCTGTAACTCTAAACCGTACCCTAACACTAAACCTTACCCTAAGCCTAAACCTAACCCGTACCCTAACACTAAACGTAAACCTTACCCATACCCAAACCCTAACCCTAACACGTACCCTAACCCAAACCCTAACCCTAACCCTAAACCGCACACTAAACCTAACCCTAACCCTAGACCTAACACGTACACTAACCCTATCCCGTACTGGAATCTTAACCCTAACCCGAACCATAACCCTAACACTAACCCTTACCCTAACCCTAACCCTATCCCTAACCCGTACACTAACCCTACCCCGAATCCTAACCCGTACCCTAACCCATACCCTAACCCTACCCATAGCCTAACCCTAACTCTAAACCTAACCCCTAACCCTAACACTAACCCTAAACCTTACACTAACCCGTACCCAAAAGGTAAACCTAACCCATACCCTAACAGTAACCCTAATCCGTACTCTAACCCTAACCCTAACCCTAACCCGCACCCTAACTTAACCCGAACCCTAACTGAAACCATAAACCTTAACCGTAACTTAACCCTAAAACATACACTAACCCTAACACTAACCTTATATATAACCCTAAAATGTACCCTAACCCTAAAACTAACCGGTACCCTAACGCCAACCTTAACACTAATGAGTACCCTAACACTAACCCTAACCCGAACCCTGACCCTAAACCTAGCCCTAATCCTTACACTAACCCTAACCCTAACCCAAACCCGCACCCTAAACCTAACCCTAACCCGTACCCTAACCCTAACCGGTAACCTAAACCTAACCCTAACCCTAAACTTAACCCGTATGCTAACCTATCCCGTACCCTGAACCTAACCCTAACCCGTACACTAACCCTAATCCTAAACCTAACCTAACACTAACCCTAACCCGTACTCTAACCCTAACCCTAACCCTAACAATAACCATAATCTAACCCTAACCCTCACCCTAACCCTAACCCGTACTGTAACCCTAACCCTTACCATAACCCTAACCCTAACCCGTATCCTAATCCTAAACCTAACTTGTACCCTAACCCTAACCCTAAAGCTGACCCTAAACCTAAACGTAACACGTACCCTAAAACTAACCCATACCCTAACCCTAATCCTAACCGTAACCCGTACCCTAAACCTAAACCAAACCCTAACTGGTACCCTAACCCTAACCCTAAACTTGACCCTAACCTTAACCCTAACCCGTACTCTAAGCCTAACCCATACCCTAACACTAACCCTAAACCTAACCCTAACCCTAACCCGTACCCAAAACCAAACCCTAACCCTTGACCTAACCCTTACCCAACCCTATCCCGTAACCTATCCCTAACCCTAACCCGTACCCAAACCCTAACATTAACCCTAACCCATAACCTAGCACAAACCCTAACCCTAACCCGCACCCTAAACCTAAACCTAGACCTAACCATAACCCATACCCGTACCCTAACCCTAAACCATACCCTAACCCTAACCATAACCTTAACCGTAACCCTGAACCATACCCTAACCCTAAAACTAACCTGTACCCTAACCCCAAACCTTAACCTAACCCGTACCATAACCCTATCCCTAACCCTAACCCTGACCCTAAACCTAACCCTAAACCAAACCCTAATCCTAACCCTAACCCTAACTCTAACCCGCAGCTAAACCTAACCCTAACCCGTTCCCTAACCCTAACCCGTCACCTAAACCTAACCCTAACCCTAAACTTAACCTGTACACTAACCCTAACCCATATCCTAAACCTAACCTTAACCCGTACCCTAACCCTAACCCTAACCCTATCCGTACACTAACCCTAACACTAACCCTAACCCTAACACTAACCGTACCCGTATTCTAACCCTAAACCTAACCCTAACTCTAACCCTAACCCGTACTATAACGCTAACCCTAACCCTAACCCTAACCCTAACCATAACCCTAACCCATACAGTAACCCTAACCGGTACCCTAACCCTAACCCTAAACCTAACCTTGACCTAACCCTAACCCGTACCCTAACCATAAACCGTACCCTAACCCTAACCCTAATCCTAACCCGTACACTAATCCTAAACCTAACCCTAGACCTAACACGTACACTAACCCTATCCCATACCCCAACCTTAACCCTAACCCGTATCGTAACCCTAACACTAATCTTAACCCTAACCCTAACCTTAACCCTAACCCGAACCCTAACCCTACCCGTAGCCTAACCCTAACTCTAACCCTAACCCCTAACCCTAACCCTAACACTAACCCTACCCCGTACTTTAACCCTAACCCTAACCCTAACCCTAACCTAACCCTAACCCGAACCCTATACCTGACCCGTACCCTTACACTAACCACAACCCTAACCCTAACACTAACCCTACCCCGTACTCTAACCCTAACCATAACCCTAATCTTAACCCTAACCCTTACCCTAACCCTAACACTAACCCTAACCCGAACTCTAAACCTAACCCTAACCCTAACCCTACTCTAACCCTAACCCTAACCCTCACCCTAACCCTAACCCATACTGTATCCCTAACCCGTACCATAACCCTAACCCTAACCCGTACCCTAACCCTAACACTAACTCGTACCCTAACCCTAACCCTAACCCGGATCATAATCCTAACCCTAACCCGTACCCTAAACCTAACCCGTATTTTAACCCTAACCCTAACCCTAACCCTAACCCTAACCCATAACCTAAACCTAACTCTAACCCTAACTCATACCCTAACACTAACCCTAACCCTGACCCTAACCCTAACCCGTACCCTAAGCCTAACCCATACCCTAACCCTAACCCTAAACCAAACCCTAACCCTAACCCATACCCTACACCTAAACCTAACCCTTGACCTAACCCGTACAAACCTATCGGGTACCGTACCCTAACACTAACCCTAAACCGTACCCAAAACCTAACAGTAACTCTAACCCATACCGTAGCGCTAACCCTAACCCTAAACCTAACTCTAACCCGGACCCCAAACCTAACCCTAACCCTGACCCTAACACTAACCCTATCCCGTACCCTAAGCCTAAACCGTACCCTAACCCTAACCCTAAACCTAACCCATACCCTAACCCTAAACTTAACCCTAGCCCGTACCCAAACCCTAACCCTAAGACGTATCCTAACCCTAACCCTAAACCTAACCCGCACACTGAACCTAACCCTAACCCTATACCTAACACCTACACTAACCCTATCCCGTACCCTAACCTTAACCATAACCGGTACCGTGACCCTAACACTAACCCTTACCCTAACCCTAACCCTAACCCTAACCCGTACACTAACCCTAACCCGAACCTTAACCCTAACCCTAACCCGAACCTTAACGCTACCTGTAGCCTAATCCTAACTCTAAACAGACCCCTAACACTAAGCCTAACCCTAACCCGTACCCAAACGGTAAACCTAACCCGTACTCTAACACTAACCCAAACCCGCACTGTAACCCTAACACTAACCCTAACCCACACTCTAAACTTAACTCTAACTCTAACCCAAACCATAACCCTTAACCGTAATTTAACCCTAACTCATAACCTAACCCTAATCCTAACCTTAACCATAAACCTAATCCGTACCCTAAACCTAAAACTATCCCGTACCCTACCCGCAACCCTAACCCTAACCCGTAACCTAACACTAACCCTAACCCTAACCCTGACCCTATACCTAACCCTAACCCTTACACTAACCCTAACCCTAACCCAACCCGCACCCTAAACCTAAGCCTAACCCGTATCCTAACCCTAACCTAACCCTAAGCCTAACCCGTACATTAACCCTAACCCTAACCCTAACACTAAACCTACCCCGTACTCTAACCCTAACCCTTACCCTAACCCTAACCCTAACCCATACCCTAAACCTAACCCTAACCCTGACTCGTAACCTAACCCTAACCCGTACCCTAACACTAATCCTAACCCTAACCCAGACCCTATACCTAACCCTAAACCTTACACTAACCCTAACCCTAACTCTGACCCTATACCTAACCATAACCCTTACACTAACCTTAACCCTAACCCAACCCGCACCCTAAACCTAACCCTAACCCGTATCCTAACCCTAACCTAACCCTAAGCCTAACCCGTACATTAACCCTAACCCTAACCCTAACACTAACCCTACCCCGTACTCTAACCCTAACCCTTACCCTAACCCTAAACCTAACCCATACCCTAAACCTAACCCTAACCCTGACTCGTACCCTAACCCTAATCCTAAACCTAACCCTAACCCTAACCTTAACCCGTACCCTAAACCTAACCAATACACTAACCCTAACCCTAAACCTAACCCTAACGCTTACCAGTAACCTAAACCCAACCCTAACCCTTGACCTAACCCGTAACCAACCCTATCCCGTACCCTAACCCTAACCCTAACCCGTTCCCAAACCCTAACAGTAAACCTCACCCATACCCTAGCGCTAACCCTTACCCTAACCCTAAAACTAAACCGAACCCTAACCCTAAATGTAACTCTAACCGGTACCCAAACCCTAACCCTAACGTACGCTAACCCTAACCCTAACCCTAACCCTAACCCTAACCCATACCCTAACCCTAACCCTAACCTTAACCGTAACCCTAACCCATACCCTAACCCTAAAATAACCCGTACCCTAACCCCCACCGACCCTAACCTGTACCCTAACACTAACCCTAACCCTAAATCTGACCATAAACCTAACCCTAACACTTACACTAATCCTAACCCTAAACCTAACCCGCACCCTAAACCTAACCCTAACCCGTACCCTAACCCTAACCCGTAACGTAAACCTAACCCTAACCCTAAACTTAACCCGTACGATAAACCTATCCTGTACCCTAAACCTAACACTAACCCGTATCCTAACACTAAACGTAACCCTAAGCCTAAACCGTACATTAACCCAAACCCTAACCCTAACACTAGCATTACCCCGTACCCTAACCCTAACCCTAACCCAAACCCTATCCCGTAGCCTAACACTAACCCTAACCCTAACCCTAACACTAACCCTACCCCGTACTCTAACCCTAACCCTAACCCTAACCTTACCCTAACCCTCACACTAACCCTAACCCGTACTCTAACCCTAACTCTAACCCTAAACGTACTCTAACCCTAACCCTAAGCCTCACCCTAACCCTATCCCGTACTGTAACCCTAACCTGTACCATAACTCTAATCCTAACCCGTACCCTAACCCTAACCCTATCTCGTCCCCTAACCCTAACCCTAACCCGTACCCAAACTCTAACAGCACCCTTACCCATACCCTAGCGCTAAACCTTACCCTAAACCTAAGCCTAACCCGCACCCTAAAAATAAACCTAACCCTAACCCTAACCATAACCCTTAGCCGTACTCTAACCCTAACCCATACCCTAACCCTAATCCTAACATTAACCATAACACTAACACGTACCCTAATCCTAAAACTATCCCGTACCCTAACCCCAACCCTAACCCTAACCCGTACCATAACACTATCTGGAACCCTAACCCTGACACTAAACCTAACCCTAACCCTAAACTTAACCCATACACTAACCCTATCTCTTACCATAAACCTAACCCTAACCCGTACCCTAACCCACACCCTAACCCTAATCCTATCTGTACACTAACCCTAACCCTAACCCTAACACTAACCCTAACCCGTACTTAACCCTAACCCTACCCTAAACCTAACCCTAACCCGTACTCTAACCCTAACCGTACCCTAACACTAACACTTACCCTACCCCTAAACCTAACCCGTGCCCTAACCCACACCCTAACCATAATCCTATCCTTACACTAACCCTAACGCATACACAAACCCTAACCCTAACACTAACCCTAACCCTAACCCTAACCCGCACACTAAACCTAAACCTAACCCTAGACCTACCACGTACACTACACCTATCCCATACCGTCACCTTAACCCTAACCCGTACCGTAACCCTAACACTAACCCTAACCCTACACCTAACCCAAAACGTAACCCTAAACTGTACACTAACCCTAACCCGAACCCTAACCCTAACCCTAACCCATAACCTAAACCTACCCGTCCGTAGCCTAATCCTAACTCTAACCCTACCCCTAACCCTAAACCTAGCCCTAACCCTTACCCTAACCCATACCCAAACGGTTAACCTAACCCGTACCCTAAAACTAACCCAAAACCGTAATCTAAACCTAACTCTAACTCTAACCCACAACCTAAACTTAACCCTGACCCTAACCCAAACCATAACCCTTAACCGTAACATAAACCTAACCCATACCCTAAACCTAACCCTAACTGTATACTAACCCTAAACCTAAACCTAAGCCTAACCCGTACATTAACCTTAACCCTAACACTAACACTAACCCTACCCCGTACTGTAACACTAACCCTAACCCTAAATCGTAGCCTAACCCTAAACCTAACCCTAACTCTAACCATAACATTAACCCTAAACCGTACTCTCACCCTAACCCTAACCCTAACCCTAACCGTACTCTAACCCTAACCCTAGGCCTCACCCTAACCCTAACCCGTACTGTAAAACTAACCCGTACCCTAACCCTATCCCTAACTCGTACCCTAACCCTAAACCTAACCCTGACCCTAACCCTAACCCTAACCCGTACCCTAAACCTAACCCGTAGCCGAAATCTAACCCTAACCCTAACCCGTACCCTAAACCTAACCCTAACCCGTACACTAACACTAACCCTGCCCTAACCGTATCCGTACAAAAACCTAACCCTAACCCTAAACTAGCACTAACCCTAACCCGTACTCTAACCCTAACACTAAACCTAACCCTAACCCATACTCTAACCCGAACCCATACCCTAACACTAATCCTAACACTAACACTAACCCTAACCCGTACTCTAACCCTAAATCTAACCCTAACTCTAACCCTAACACGTATTATAACCCTAACCCTAACCCTAAACCGTACAGTAACACTAATCCATTCCCTAACCCTAAACCTAACCCTAAACCTAACCCTAACCCTGACCCTAACCCTAACGCCAACCCGTACCCTAATCCTAAACCGTACCCTAACCCTAACCCTAACCCTAACCCATACCCTAACCCTAACCCATAACGTAAACCTAACCCTAACCCTAAATTTAACCCGTAGGCTAACCCTATCCCGTACCTTAAACCTAACCCTAAACCGTATCCTAAACCTAAACCTAAGCCTAAGCCTAATCCGTACATTAAACCTAACCATAACCCTAACACTAACCCTACCCCGTACTCCTACACTAACCCTAACCCTAACCCATACCCTAACCCTAACCCTAACCCGTACCCTAAACCTAACACATAACCTAACCCTAACCCTTAACCTAACCCGTACCCAACCCTATCCCGTAACCTAAACCTAACCCTAACCCGTACCCAAACCCTAACAGTAACCCTAACCCATACCCTAGCGCTAAACCTAACCCTAACCCTATACCGCACCCTAAACCTAAACCTAAACCTAACCCTAACCATAACCCTTACCCGTAACCTAACCCTAACCCATACCGTAAACCTAACCCTAAACTTAACCGTAACCCTCACCCGTACCCTAAACCTAAAACTAACCCGTACCCTAACCCCAACCCTAACCCTAACCCGTACCATAACCCTACCCCTAACCCTAACCCTGACCCTAAACCTAACCCTAAACCGAACCCTAACTCTAAACTTAACCCTAACCATAACCCTAACCCGCACCTAAACCTAACCCTAAACCGTACCCTAACCCTAACCCTAACCCTCACCTAAAGCTGACCCTAACACCTACCCTAACCCTATCCCGTAACCTAAATCTAAATCTAAACCTAAACTTAACCCATACGCGAACCTTAGCCTGTACCAAAACTTAAACCTAACCCATACCCTAACCCTAACCCTAATCCTAACCCAATCTGTACACTAAACCTAACCCTAACCCGTACCCTAATACACACCCTAACCCTCACACTAACCCTAACCCGTACTCTAACCCTAAACCTAACCCTAAATCTAACCCTAACCCGTACTATAAACCTAACCCTCACCCTTACCCTAAACCTAACCCTAACCTGTACTCTAACACTATCCCGTAGCCTAAACCTAACTCTAACCCTAACCCCTAACCCTAACCCTAACCCTAACCCTTACGCTAACCCGTACCCAAACGGTATACCTAACCCGTACCCTAACACTAACCCAAACCCATACTCTAACCCTAACACTAACCCTAACCTGAACCCTAAAACACACCCTAAATTAACCCTAACCCTAACCCTAACCATAACCCTTAACCATACCCTTACCCTAATCCACACCCTAACTCTAATCCTATCTTTAACAGTAACCCTAACCCGTACCCTAACGATAAAACTAACCCGTACCCTAACCCCAACCCTAACCCTAACCCATACCCTAACACTAACGCTAACCCTAACCCTGACCCTCAACCTAACCCTAACCCGTACATTAACCCTAACCCTAACCCTAACACTAACCCTACCCCGTATTCTAACCCTAACCCTAACCCTAACCCTAACCCTAACCCTAAACCGTAACCTAACCCTAAAACTAACCCTTTCCCTAAACCTAACACTAACCCTAACCCGTACTCTAACCCTAACCCTAACCCTAACCGAATTCTAACCCTAACCCTAATCCTCACAATAACCCTAACCCGTACTGTAACCCTAACCCGTAACATAAACCTAAACTTAACCCATACCCTAACCCTAACCCTAACTCGTACCCTAACACTAACCCTGACCCTAACTCGAACCCGTACCCTAAACCTAACCCGTACCCTAAACATAACCCTAAACCTAACCCGTACCCTAAACCTAACACTAACCCTAACTCATACCCTAACCCTAACCCTAACCCTGACCCTAACCCTAAACCTAACCCGTACCCTAAACCTAACCCTAAACCTAACCCGTACACTAAACCAAACCCTAATCGTAACCCGCATACTAAACCTAACCCTAACCCTAGACCTAACATGTACACTAATCCTATCCCGTACTGTAACCTTAACCCTAACCCGTACGGTAACCCTAACACAAATCCTAACCCTAAACCTAACCCTAACCCTAACCCTAAACCGTACACTAACTCTAACCCGAACCCTAAACCTAACCCTAACCCGTACCCTAACCTTACCCGTAGCCTAGACCTAACCCTACCCCTAACACCTAACCCTAACCCTAACCCTTACCCTAACCCGTACCCAAATGGTAAACCTAACCCGTACCCTAAAACTAACCCAAAACAGTACTCTAACCCTAACCCTAACCCTAACCCTAACGCGCACCCTAAACTTAACCCTAACCCTACCACAAACCATAACCCTTAACCGTAACCTAACCCTAACCCATAACCTAACCCTAATCCTAACCTTAACCATAACCCTAACCAGTACCCTAGCCCTAAAACTAACCCGTACCCTAACCCCAACCGTAACCATATCCCGTAACCTAAAACTAACCCAAACCTAACCCTGACCCTAAACCTAAACCTAACCCTTACACTAACCCTAACTCTAACCCTAACCTGCACCCTAAACCTAAACCTAACACGTTCCCTAACACTAACTCGTAAACTAACACTAATCCTAACCATAACACTAACCCTAACCCGTTCTCTAAACCTATACCTCAACCTAACTCAAAACCTAACCCGTACTATAAGCCTAAACCTAAACCTAACCCTAACCCTAACCCGTACAGTAACCCTAAACCGTACCCAAACACTAACCCTAACCCTAACCCTAAACCTAACCCTAACCCTGACCCTAAACCTAACCCTATCCCGTTCCCTAAACCTAAAGAGTACCTTAGCCTTAACCCTAAACCTAACCCGTACCCTAACCTAAACATAACGCTAACCCGTACCCAAACCCTAAAGCTAACACGTACCCTAACCCTAACCCTAACCCGCACACTAAACCTAACCCTAAATCTAGACCTAACACGTAGACTAACTCTATCCCGTACCCTAAAGTTAACCCTAACCCGTACCGTAACCCTAACACCAACCCTAACCCTAACCCTAACCCTAACTCTAACCCTAACCCGTACACTAACCCTAACCCGAACCCTAACCCGACCCTAACCCGTACCCTAACCTTACCCGTAGCCTAGCCCTAACCCTACCCCTAACACCTAACACTAACCCTAACCCTTACCCTAACCTGTGCCCAAATGGTAAAACTAACCCGTACCCTAACACTAACCCAATCCCGTACTCTAACCCTAACCCTAACCATAACCCGCACCCTAAACTTAACCCTAACCCTAACCCAAAACATAACCCTTAACCGTAATCTAACCCTAACCCATACGCTAACCCTACCCTAACCTTAACCGTAACCCTAACCCGTACCCTAACCCTAAAACTAACCCGTACCCTAACCCCAACCCTAACCCTAACCCGTACCCTAACACTAACACTAACCCTAACCCTGACCCTAAACCTAATCCTGTCCCTTACACTAATCCTAACCCTAACCCGCACCCTAACCCTAACCCGTAACCTAAAGCTAACCCTAAACCTAGGCTTAACACGTACGCTAACCCTATCCCGTACACTAAACCTAACCCTAACCCATATCCTAAACCTAAACCTAACCCTAAGCCTAACCTGTACATTACCCCTAACACTAACCCTAACATTAACCCTACGCCGTACTCTAACCCTAACCCTAACCCTAACCCTAACCCTAACCCGTACCCCAACCCTAACCCTAACACTAACCCTAAACCGTACTCTAAGCCTAACACTAAACCTAACCTTAACCCTAACCGTACTCTAACCCTAACCCTAACCCTAACCCTAACCCTAACCCGTACTGTAACCTTAACCCATACCATAACCCTAACCCTAACCCGAACCCTAAACCTAACCCTAACTCGTACCCTAACCCTAAACCTAACCCTGACTCTAACATTAACCTTAACCCGTACCCTAAACCTAACCCATACCCTAACCCTAACCCTAAACATAACCCGTACCCTAAACCTAACCCTAATCCTAACTCGTACCCTAACCCTAACCCTAACCCGAACCCTAATCCTCACCCTAACCCGTACTCTAAGCCTAACCCATACCCTAACCCTAACCCTAAAACTACCCCTAACCCTAACCCGTACCCTAAACCTAACCCTAACCCTTGACCTAACCCGTATCCAAACCTATCCCGTACACTAACCCTAAATATAAGCCGTACCCAAACTCTAACAGTAACTCTAACCCATACCCTAGCACTAACCCTAACCCTAACCCTAACCCTAAACCTAACCCACACGCTAAACCTAAACCTAACCCTAACCCTAACCATAACCCTTACCCGTACCCTAACCCTAAACGTAACCCTAACCTTAAACGTAACCCTGACACGTACCCTAACCCTAAAACTAACTCTTACCCTAACCCCAACACTAACCCTAATCCATCCCATAACCCTATCCCTAAAGCTAATCCTGACCCTAAACCTAACCCTAACTCGTACCCTAACCCTAACCCTAACCATAACCCTAAACCTCACCTAAACCTAACCCCAACACTTACCTAACCCTAACCCGTAACCTAAACCTAACCCTAACACTAAACTTAACCCGTACGCTAACCCTATCCCGTACCCTAAACCTAACCCTAAACCGTACCCTAACCCTAGCCCTAAAACTAACATGATCCATACACTAACCCTAACCCTAACCCTAACACTAACCCTAACCTGTACTCTAACCATAACCAAACCCTAAAACTAACCCTAACCCGTACTCTAACCCTAACCCATACTCTAACATTAACCCTAACACTAACCCTAACCCGTACTCTAACCCTAAAACTAACCCTAACTCTATACCTAATCCATAGTATAATCCTAAACCTAACCCTTACCCTAACCGTAACCCTAACCTGTACTCTAACCCTATCACGTAGCCTAACCTAAATCTAACCCAAACACTTAACCCTAAACCTAACCCTAAACCTTACCCTAACCCGTACCCAAACAGTAAACCTAACCCGTAACCTAACACTAACCCAAACCCGTACTCTAAACCTAACCCTATCCCTAACCCTAACCCTAAACCGCACCCTAAACTTAACCCTAAACCTAACTCTAAATATAACCCTTAAATGTACCCTAACCCTAACCCACACCCTAAACCTAACCCTAACTTTAACCATAAACCTAACCCGTACCCTAAACCTAAAACTAACGCGAACTCTAACCCCAACCCTCACCCTAACTCATACCCTAACACTAACTCTAACCCTAACCCTGACCCTAAACCTAACCCTAACCCGTACCCTAACCCTAACCCTAACTCGTACCCTAACCCTAACCCTAAACCTGACCTTAACCCTAACCTTAACCCGTACCCTAAACCTAACCCATACCTTAACACTAACCCTGAACGTAACCCTTACCCTACCCGTAACGTAAACCTAACCCTAAACCCTTGACCTAACCTGTACCCAACCATATCCCGTAACCTAACCCTAACTCTAACCAGTACCCAAACCCTAACATTAACCCTAACCCATACCCTAGCGCTAACCCTAACCCTAACCCTAAGCCTAACCCGCACCCTACACCTAAACCTAACCCTACCCCTAACCATAATCCTTACCTGTACCCTAACCCTAACCCATACCCTAACACTAACCCTAACCTTAATCATAACCCTAACCCATACCCTAACCCTAAAACTAACCCATACCCTAACCCAACCCTAACCCTAACCCGTACCATAACCTTATACCTAACCCTAACCCTGACCCTAAACCTAACCCTAACCCGTACCCTAACCCTAACCCGCACCTAAACCTAACCCTAACCCATTCCCTAACCCTAACCCATAACCTAACCCTAACCCTAACCCTAAACTTAACCCGTACACTAAAACTATCCCGTTCCCTAAACCTAACCCTAACACGTACCCTAACCCTAACCCTAACCCTAACTCTATCCGTACACTAAACCTACCCCTAACCCTAACACTAACACTGACCCGTACTCTCACACTAACCCTAACCCTAACCCTAACCCTAACCCATAATCTAACCCTATCCCGTACCCTAACACTATCCCTTACCAACCCTAACCCTAAACCTAACCCTAACCCGTACTCTAAACCAATCCCCTACCCTAACATGAACCCTTACCTTAACCCTAAACGTAACCCATACCCTAACCCTAAACGTAACGCTAAAATTAACCCTAAACCTTACTCTCACCCTAACCCTAACCCTAACCCTAACCATACTCTAACCCTAACCCTAACCCTCACCCTAACCCTAACCCGTACTGTAACCCAAACCCGTATCATAACTCTAACCCTAACCCGTACCCTAACCCTAACCCTAACTCGTACCCTAACCCTAAACCTGACCTTAAAACTAACCCTAAACCGTACCATAAACCTAACCCGTACCCTAAACCTAACCTTAACCCGTACCCTAAACCTAACCCTAACCCGTACCCCAACCCTAACCCTAACCCTAACCCTATCCGTACACTAACCCTAACCCTAACACTAACACTAACACTAACCCTAACCCGTACTCTAACACTAAACCTAACCCTAACCCTAAACCAAACCCTAACTCAAAACCTAACCCGTACTATAACGCTAACCTTAACCCTAACCATAACCATAACCCTAACCCATACAGTAACCCTAACCGGTACCCTAACCCTAACCCTAAACATAACACTGACTGAACCCTAACCCGTACACTAACTCTAAACCGTACCCTAACCCTAACACTAAACCTAACCCGTACCCTAACCCTAAACGTAACGCTAAACCGTAACCAAACCCTAACCCTAACACGTACCCTAACCCTAACCCGCACACTAAACCTAACCCTAACCCTAGACCTAACACGTACACTAACCCTATGCCATACCCCAAACTTAAACCTAACCCGTATCGTAACCCTAACACTAACCCTATCCCTAAACCTTACCCTAACAGTGACCCTAACCCTAACCCGAACCCTAACATTAACACTAACCCGTACCCTTACCCTACCCGTAGCCTGACCCTATCTATAACCCTAAAACCAAACTCTAAACCTAACCCTTCCCTAACCCATACCCAAATGGTAAACCTAACTCGTACCCTAACACTAACCCATACCCGTACTCTAACCCTAACCCTAACCCTAAACGTAACCCTAACATTTACACTAATCCTAACCCTAACCCGCACATTAACCCTAACCCGTAACTTAAACCTAACCCTAAACCTAAACTTAACTCGTAGGCTAACCCTATCCCGTACCCTAAACCTAAACCTAAACCGTATCCTAACCCTAAACCTAACCCTAATCCTAACCTGTACATTACCCCTAACACTAACCCTAACATTAACCCTACCCCGTACTCTAACCCTAACCCTAACCCTAACCCTAACCCTAACCCGTACCCTAACCCTAACCCTAACACTAACTCTAACACTAACCCTAACCTGTATTCTAAACCTAACCCTAAACCTAACCCTAACCCTAACCGTACACTAATCCTAACCCTAACCCTCACCCTAACCCTAACCAGTACTGTAACCCTAACCCGTACCATAACCCTAACCCTAACACGTACCCTAACCCTAACCCTAACTCGTACCCTAACCCTAAACCTAACCCTCCCTCTAACCCTAACCTTAACCCGTACCCTAAGCCTCAACCGTACCCTAACCCTAACCCTAAACATAAACCGTAAACTAAACCTAACCCTAACCCTAACTCGTACCCTAACCCTAACCCTAACCCGGACCCTAACCCTAACCCTAACCCGGACCCTAACCCTAACCCTAACCCGTACACTAAGCCTTACACATACCCTAACCCTAACCCTAAACCTAACCCTAACACTTACACTAACCCTAACCCTAACCCTGACCATAAACCTAACCCTAACACTTACACTAACCCTAACCCTAACACGCACCCTAAACCTAACCCTAACCCGTACCCTAACCCTAACCGTAACCTAACCCTAACCCTAACCCTAAACTTAACCCATACGTTAACCCTATCCCGTACCCTAAACCTAACCCTAACCCGTACCCTAACCCTAACCCTATCCGTACACTAACCTTAACCCTAACCCTAAACCTAACACTAAACTTAAACCATACTCTAACCCTAACCCTAACCCTATCCGTACACTAACCCTAACCCGTACTCTAAACCTAACCCTAAACCTAAACCTAACCCTAACCAGTACTCTAACCCTAACCCTTACCCTAACACTAAACCTTACCCTAAACCTAATCCTAACCCGTAACCTAAACCTAAACGTAACCCTAACCCTTACCCAAACCCTAACCCTAACACGTACCCTAACCCTAACCCTAACCCGCACACTAAACCTAACCCTAACCCTAGACCTAACACGTACACTAACCCTATCCTGTACCGTAACCTTAACCCTACCCCTAACCCTAAACCAAACCCTAAACCTAACCCGTAAACTAACCCTAACCAGAACCCGAACCCTAACCCTAACCGGTACTCTAACCCTACCCGTAGCCTTACCCTAACCTTAACCCTAACCCTTACCCTAACCCGTAACCAAACGGTAAACCTAACCCGTACCCTAACATTAACCCAAACCCGTACTGTAACCCTAACCCTAACCTGCACCCTAAACTTAACCCTAACCCTAACCCAAACGATAACCCTTAACCGTAACATAACCCTAACCCATACCCTAACCCTGACACTAACCTTAACCATAACACTAACCCGTACACTAACACTAACCCAAACCCTAACCATGACTCTAAACCTAACCCTAACCCTTACACTAACGCGAACCCTAACCCTAACCCTCACCCGTACCCTACCCTACCCGTAGCCTAACCCTAACCTTACCACTAACCCCTAACCCTAACCCTATCCCTCACCCTTACCCTAACCCGTACCAAAATGGTAAACCTAACCCGTACCCTAACACTAACCCAAACCCGTACTCTAACCCTAACCCTAACCCTAACACGCACCCTAAACTTAAAACTAACCCTAACACAAACCATAACCCTTAACCGTAACCTAACCCTAACCCATACCCTAACCCTAACCCTTACCTTAACCATAACCTTAACCCGTACACTAACCCTAAAACTAACCTGTACCCTAACCCCAACCCTAAACCTAACCCGTACCCTAACACTAACCCTAACATTAACCGTAACCCTAACCCGTACGCTAACCCTAAAACTAACCCGTACCCTAACCCCAAACCAAACCCTAACCCGTACCATAACCCTATCCATAACCCTAACCCTGACCCTAAACCTAACCCTAACCCGAACCCTAACCCTAACCCGCACATAAACCTAACCTGAACCCGTATCCTAACCCTAACCCGTAACCTAAACCTAACCCTAACCCTAAATTTAACCTGTACACTAACCCTATCCCGTAACCTAATCCAAACCCTAACACGTACCCTAACACTAACCTAACCCTAACCCTATCCTTACACTAACCCTAACCCTAACACTAACACTAAACCTAACCCGTACTCTAACTCTAACCCTAACCCTAAACCTAACCCTAACCCGTACTCTAACCCTAACCCATAAACTAACACTAACCCTTACCCTAACCCTAAAACTAACCCGTAACCTAACCCTAAACGTAACCCTAACCCGTACCCAAACCCTAAACCTAACACGTAGCTTAACCCTAACCCTAACCCTAACCCTAATCCTAACCCGCACACTAAACCTAACCCTAACCCTAGACCTAACACGTACACTAACCCTATCCCGTACTGTAACCTTAACCCTTACCCGTACCATAACCCCAACACTACTCCTAACCCTAAACCTAACCCTAACCCTAACCCGAACCCTAACCCTAACCCTAACCAGTACCCTAACCCTACCAGTAGCCTAACCCTAACACTACCCCTAACCCTTAACCCAAACCCTAACCCTTACCCTAACCTGTACCCAAACGGTAAACCTAACCCATACCCTAAAACTAACCCAAACCCGTACTCTAACCCTAACCCTAACCCTAACCCGAACGCACACCCTAAAATGAACCCTAACCATAACCCAAACCATAACCCTTAACCATAACCTAACCCTAACCCATACCCTAACCCTAACCCTAACCTTAACCATAACCCTAATACGTACCCTAAACCTAAAATTAAACCGTACCCTAATCCCAACCCTAACCCTATCCCGTACCCTAACACTAACCCTAACCCTAAACCTGACCCTAAACCTAACCCTAACCCTTACACTAACGCTAACCCTAACCCTAACCTGCACCCTAAACCTAACCCTAATCCCTGCCCTAACACTAACCCGTTATCTAAACCTAAACCTAACCCTAAACTTAACCCGTAAGCTACCCCTATCCCGTACCTAAAACCTAACCCTAACCCTCATCCTAACCCTAAACTAAAACTAAGCCTAACTCGTACATTAACCGTAACCCTAAACCTAACACTAACCCTACACCGAACTCTAAACCTAACCCAAACCCTAACCCTAACCCTAAACATAACCCAAACACTAACACTAACTCTTACTCTAACCCTAACTGTAACCCTAACCCTAACTGTACTCTAACCCTAACCCGAACCCTCACCCTAACACTAACCCGTACTGTAACCCTAACACGTACCATAACCATAACCCTAACCCTAACTCTAACCCTTGACCTAACCCGTATCCAAAACTATCCCATACCCTAACCCTAACCCTAACCCGTTCCCAAACCCTAACAGTAAACCTAACCCATACCCTAGCGCTAACCCTAACCCTAACCCAACCCTAACCCACACCATAAACCTAAACCTAACCCTTACCCTAAACATAACCCTTCCCCATACCCTCACCCTAACCCATACCCTAACCCTAACCCTAACCTTAACCGTAAACCTGACCTGTACCGTAACCCTAAAACTACCCGGTACCCTAAACCCAACCCTAAACCTAACCCGTACCATAACCCTATCCCTATCCCTAACCCTGACCCTAAACCTAACCCTAAACCGAAACCTAACACTAACCCTAACCCTAACCCTAACCCGTACCCTAACCCTAACCCGTAACCTAAACCTAACCCTAACCCTAAACTTAACCCGTACGCTAACCCTATCCCGTACCCTATAACTAACCCTAACCCGTACCCTAAACCTAACTCTAACCCTAACGCTATCCGAACACTAACCCTAACCCTAATCCTAACACGAACACTAACCCTAACCCGTACTATAACCCAAACCCTAACCCTAAACCTAACCCTAACCCGTACTCTAAACCTAACCGTACCCTAACACTAACCCTAACCATAACAGTAACCCTAACCCGTACTCTAAACCTATACCTCACCCTAACTCAAAACCTAACCTGTACGACAACCCTAAAGCTAAACCTAACCCTAACCCTAACCCTAACCCTAACCCGTTCCCTAAACCTAAACCTTACCTTAACCCTAACCCTAAACCTAACCTGTACCCTAACTCTAACCCTAACCCTAAACCTAACCCTAACCCTGACCCTAACCCTAACTGTAACCCGTTCCCTAAACCTAAACCTTACCTTAACCCTAACCCTAAACCTAACCCGTACCCTAACATAAATATAACGCTAACCGGTACCCAAACCCTAAACCTAACACGTACCCTAACCCTAACCCTAACCCGTACCCTAAACCTAACCCTAACCCGTACCCCAACCCTAACCCTAACACTAACCCTATCCGTACACTAACCCTAACCCTAACACTAACCGTAACCCGTACTCTAACCCTAAACCTAATCCTAACTCAAATCCTAACCCGTACTATAACCCTAAATCTAACCCTAAACATAACCATAACGCTAACCCATACAGTAACCCTAACCGGTACCCTAACCTTAACCCTAAACCTAACCCTGACCTAACCCTAACCCATACACTAACCCTAAACAGTACCCTAACCCTAACCCTAAACCTAACCCGTACCCTAACCCTAAACGTAACGCTAAACCATAACCAAAACCTAACCCTAGCACGTACCCTAACCCTAACCCGCACACTAAACCTAACCCTAACCCTAGACCTAACACGTACACTAACCCTATCCCATACCCAAAACTTAACCCTAACCCGTATCATAATCCTAACACTAACCCTACCCTAAACCTAACCCTAACCCGTACACTAACCCTAACCCGAACCCTAACCCTAACCCTAACCCGTACCCTAACCCTACCTGTAGCCTAACCCTATCTATAACCCTAAACCCTAACCTAAACCTAACCCTTCCCTAACCCGTAGCCAAAAAATAAACCTAACCCGTACCCTAACACTAACCCAAACCCGTACACCAACCCTAACCTTAACCCTAAACCTAACCCTAACCCTTACACTAACCCTAACACTAACCTTAACCCGCACCCTAAACCTAACCCTAACCCGTACCCTAACCCTAACCCGTAACCTAAAGCTAACCCTAATACAAAACTTAACCTGTACGCTAAACCTATCCCGTAACCTGAACCTAACCCTAACCCATATCCTAACCCTAAACCTAACCCTAAGCTTAACCCGTATATTAACCCTAACCCTAACAATAACCCTACCCCGTACTTTAACCCTAACCCTAAACCTAACCCTAACCTGTAACCTAACCCTAACACTAAACCTAAACCTGACCCTAACCTTAACCCGTACCCGTACCCTAAACCTAACCCATACCTTAACCCTAACCCTAACCCGTACACTATACATAAACCTAAACCTAACTCGTACCCTAATACTAAGCCTAACCCTGACCCTAACCCTAACCCTAACCCATACCATAAGCCTAACCCATACCCTAAACCTAACACTAAACCTAACCCTAACCCTAACCCGTACCCTAAACCTAACCCTAACCATAACCATAAACCTTACACGTACCCTAATCCTAACCCATACCCTAAACTAAACCTAACATTAACCGTAACCCTGACCCGTACCCTAACCCTAAAACTAACCCGTACCCTAACTCCAACCATAACCCTAACCCGTACCATAACCCTATCTCTAACCCTAACCCTGAGCTAAACCTAACACTTACCTGTACCCTCACCTTAACCCTAACCCTAACCCGCACCTAAACATAACCCTAAACCGTACCCTAACCCTAACCCATAACCTAAACCTAACCCTAACCCTAAACTTAAACCGTACGCTAACCCTATCTCGTACCCTAAACCTACGCCTAACCCGTACCCTAACCCTAACCCCTACTCGTACCCTAACCCTAAGACTAACACTGACCCTAACACTAAACCGTCCCCTAACCCTAAACCTAACCCGAACCCAAACCCTAAACGTAGCACTAACCCATAACCAAATCCTAACCCTAACACATACCCTAAACCTAACTCTAACCCGCACACTAAACCTAAACCTAACCCTAGACTAACACGTACACTAACCCTATCCCATACCCCAACCTTAACCCTAACCCGTATCATAACCCTAACACTAACCCTAACCCTAACCCTAAACCTAAACCGTACACTAAACCTAACACGAACCCTAACCCTAACCCTAACCCTTACCCTAACCTTACCCGTAGCCTAATCCTAACTCGAACCCTAACTCCTAACCCTAACCCTAAACCTCACCTAAACCTAACCCTAACCTGTACCCTTACCTTACCTGTAACCTAAACCTAACCCTAAACCTAATCTTAACCCGTACGCTAACACTAGCCCGTACCCTAAACCTAACCCTAACCCGTACCCTAACCCTAACCCTAACCCTAACTCTAACCCGTACCCTAACCCTAACCCTAACCCTTTCACTAACCCTAACACTAACCATAACCCATATTCTAACCCTAACCCTAACCCTAACCCTAACCATACTCTAACCCTAACCCTATCCGTACACTAACACTAACCCTAACCCTAACCCTAACCCGCACACTAAACCTAACCCTAAACCTAAACCTAACCCTAACCCTTACTCTAACCCTAACCCTTACCCTAACACTAACCCTTACCCTAAGCCTAAACCTAACCCGTAACCTAACCCTAAACGTAACCCTAACCCTTACCCAAACCCTAACCCTAACACGTACCCTAACCCTAACCCTAACCCTAACCCGGACACTAAACCTAACCCTAACCCTAGACCTAACACGTACACTAAACCTATCCCGTACCGTAACCTTAACCCTACCCTAACACTAACCCTAACCCTAACCCTAACCCTAACCCGTACACTAAACCTAACCAGAACCCTAGCCCTAACCCTAACCCGTACTCTAACCCTACCCGTAGCCTAACCCTAACCCTAACCCTAACCCTTACCCTAACCCATACCAAAACGGTAAACCTAACCCATACCCTAACACTAACCCAAACCCGCACTCTAATCCTAACCGTAACCCTAAACCACACCCTAAACTTAACCCTAACCCTAACCATAACCATAAACCTTAACCGTACCCTAACCCTAACCCACACCCTAACCCTAACCCTAACCTTAACCGTAACCCTAACCCGTACCCTAACCCTAACCCTATCCGTACACTAACCCTAACCCTAAACCTAACACTAACTCTAACCCGTACTCTAACCCTAAACTTAACCCTAAACCTAACCCTAAACCGTACCCTAACCCTAACCCTAACCCTAATCGTACACTAAACCTAACCCTAACCCTAACCCTAACACTAACCCTAGCCCGTACTCTAACCCTAAACCTAACCCTAGCTCTTACCCTAATGCCTACTATAACCCTAACCCTAACCCTTGCCCTAAACCTAACCCTAACCCGTACTCTAACACTATCCCATAGCCTAACCCTACTCTAAACCTAACCCCTAACCCTAACCCTAACCCTTACCCTAACCCGTACCCAAACGGTATACCTAACCCGCACCCTAACACTAACCCAAACCCGTACTCTAACCCTAACCCTAACCCTAAACCACACCCTAAACTTAACCCTAACCCTAACCATAACCATAACCCTTAACCGTACCCTAACCCTAACCCACACCCTAACCCTAACCCTAACCTTAACCGTAACCCTAACCCATACCCTAACCCTAACCCTAAAACTAACCCGTACCCTAACCCCAACCCTAACCCTAACCCGTACCATAACCCTATCCCTTACCTTAAACCTGACCCTAAACTAACCCTAACCCGTACCCTAACCGTAACCCGCAACTAAACCTAACCCTAACCGTACCCTAACCCTAACCCGTAACCTAAACCTAACCCTAACCCTAAAATTAACCCAGACACTAACCCTATCCCGTACCATAAATCTAACCCTAATCCGTACCCTAACCCTAACCCTAACCCTAACCCTATTCGTACACTAACCCTAACCCTAAGCCTAACACTAACCCTAACCCGTACCCTAACCCTAACCCTATCCCTAAACGTAACGCTAACTCTTAATCTAAACCTAATCCGTACCCTAACACTAACCCTAACCCTAACAATAACCCTAACCCGTACTCTAACCCTAAACCTAACCCTAACTCTAACCCGAACCCAAACTATACCCTAACCTTAACCCTACCATAAACCTAACCCGAATCTGGACTCTAACCCTATCCCGTAGCCTAACACTAAATCTATCACTAACCCCTAACCCTAACCCTAACCCTAACCCTTACCCTAACCCGTATTCAATCGTTAAACCTAACCCGTACCCTAACACTAACCCAAACCCGTACTCTAACCCTAACCCTAACACTAACCCTAACCCTAACCCGCAACCTAAACTTAACCCTAACCCAAACCCTGACCCTAAACCTAACCTAACCCTTACACTAACCATAACACTAACCTTAACCCGCACCCTAAACCTAACCCTATCCCGTACCCTAACCCTAACCCGTAACCTAAACGTAACCCTAATCCTAAACTTAACCTGTACGCTAACACTATCCGGTAACCTGAACCTAACCCTAACCCTAAACTTAACCTGTACGCTAAACCTATCCCGTAACCTGAACCTAACCCTAACCCTAAACTTAACCTGTACGCTAAACCTATCCCGAACCATAAACCTAACCCTAACCCGTACCCTAACCCTAACCCTAACCCTAAACCTAACACTAAACCTAAACCGTACTCTAACCCTAACCCTAACCCTAAACCTAACCCTAACCCAAACTCTAACCCTAACCCGTACCCTAACACTAACCATAACACTAACAGTAACCCTAACCCGTACTCTAACCGTAACCGAACCCTAACACTAACCCTAACCCGTACTATAACCCTAACCCTAACCCTAACCCTAAACCTAACCCTAACCCTAACCCGCACCTAAATCTAACCCTAACCCGTACCCTAACCCTAACCCGTAACCTAAACCTAACCGTAACCCTAAACTTAACCCGTACACTAACCCTATCTCATGCCCTAAACCTAACCCTAACACGTACCCTAACCCTATCCCTAACCCAATCCGTACTCTAAACCTAAACCTAACCCTAACCCAGACTGTAACCCTACCCTAACCCGTACCCTAACCCTAACCCGGACTGTAAACCTAATCCGTACCCTAACCCTAACCCTAACACTTACCCTGACCCTAACCCTAACCCATACCATAAGCCTAACCCATACCCTAACCCTAAACCTAAACCATCCCTAACCCTAACCCGTACCCTAAACCTAACCCTATCACTTGACCTAACCCATACTCAACCCTATCCGTACCTAACCCTAACCCGTACCCAAACCCTAACAGTAACCCTAACCCATACACTAGCGCTAACCCTCACCCTAACCCTAACCCGCACCCTAAACCTAAATCTAACCCTAAACCTAACCATAAAACTTACCCGTACCCTAACCCTAACCCATACCCTAACACTAACCCTAACCTTAACCATAACCCTGACCCGTATCCTAGCCCTAAAACTAACCCGTACCCTAACACCAACCCTAACCCTAACCCGTACCCTAACCCTAACCCTAACCCTAACCCTCACCTATACCTAACCCTAACCCATACCCTAAACCTAACCCGTAACCGAAATCTAACCCTAACCCTAAACTTAACCTGTACGCTATACCTATCCCGAACCCTAAACCTAACCCTAACCCGTACCCTAACCCTAACCCGTACCCTAACCCTAAACCGTACTCTAAACCTAACCCTAACCCTAAACCTAACCCTAAACCGAACTCTAACCCTAACCCTAACCCTAACCCTAACCCTAACCCTAACACTAACCCTAACCCTAACACGCACCTAAACTTAACCCTAACCCGTACCCTAACCCTAACCCGTAACCTAAACTTAACTCTAACCCTAAACTTAAGCCGTACGCTAATGTATCTCGTACCCTAAACCTAAACCTCACCCGTACCCTAACCCTAACCCTAACCCTATCCGTACAGTAACCCTAAACCTAACCCTAAACTAACACTAACCTTAAACCGTACTATAACCCTAACCCTAACCCTAAACCTAACCCTAACCCAAACTCTAACCCTAACCCGTACCCTAACACTAACCCTAACCCTCACACTAACCCTAACCCGTACTACAACCCTAAACCTAGCCTTAACTCTAACCCTAACTGGTACCAGAACCCTAAACCTAACCCTAACCGTAACCCTAACCCTAACCCGTACCCTAACCCTAACCCGTAACCTAAACCTAACCCTAACCCTAAAATTAACCCGTACGCTACCCTATTTCGTACCCTAAACCTAACCCTGACCCGTACCCTAACCCTAACCCTAACCCTATCCGTACACTAACCTTAACCCTAACCCTAACACTAACCCTAACCCGTACTCTAACCCTAAACCTGACCGTAACTCTAACCCTACCCATACTATAACCCTAACCCTAACGCTAAACCTAACCCTAACTGGCACCTAAACTTAACCCTAACCAGTACCCTAACCCTAACCCGTAACCTAAACATAACCCTAAACCTAAACTTAACCTATCTTGTACCCTAAATCTAACCCTAACCCATACCCTAACCCTAACCCTAACCTATCCGTACACTAACCCTAACCCTAACCCTAAACCTAACACTAACACTAACCTTAACCCGTACACTTACCCTCAACCTAACCCTAACACGGACTATAACCCTAAACCTAACCCTAACCCTAAACCTAACCCTAACCTGTACAGTAAACCTAACCCTTACCCTAACCCTAACACTAACCCTAACCCGTACTCTAACCCTAAACCTAACCCTAACTCTAACCCTAACCCGTACTATAACCGTAACCCTGACCCTAACCCTAACCCTAACCCGCAACTAAACTTAATCCTAACTGCTACCCTAACCCTAACCTGTAACCTAAACCTAACCCAAACCCTAACTTAACCCGTACGCTAATCCTATCTTGTACCCTAAACCTAAACCTAACCTGTACCCTAACCCTAACCCTATCCGTACACTAAACCTAAACCTAACCCTAACACTAACACTAACCCTAACCCGAAATCTTACCCTAAACCTAACCCTAACCCTAAACCTAACCCTAACCCGTACAGTAAACCTAACCAATACCTTAACCCTAAACCTAACCCTAAACCATACCCTAAACCTAACCCTAAACCATACCCTAACCCTAACCCTAATCCTAACACTGACCCTAAACCTAACCCTAACCCGTATCCTAAGCCTAACCCATACCCTAACCCTAACCCTAAACCTAAACCTAACCCTAACCCTAAACCGTATCCTAAACCTAACCCTAACCCTTGACCTAACTGGTACCCAACCTTATCCCATACCCTAACCCTAACCCTAACCCGTACTCAAACCCTAAAAGTAACCCTAACCCATACCCTAGGGCTAACCCTAACCCTACCCCTAAGCCTAACCCGTACCCTAAACCTAAAACTAACCCGTACCCTAACCCCAAACCTAACCCTAACCCGTACCATAACCCTATCCGAATCCATAACCCTGACCCTAAACCTAACAAAAACCCGTACCCTAACCCTCACCCGCACCTAAACCTAACCCGTACCTGTACCCTAACCCTAACCCATAACCTAAACCTAACCCTAACCCTAAACTGAACCCGTACACTAACCCTATCCCGTACCCTAAACCTAACCCTATCTCGTACCCTAACCCTAGCCCTAACCCTAACCCTATCCATACACTAAACCTAACCCTAACCCTAACACTAACCCTAAACCATATTCTAAACCTAACCAAAAACCTAAACCTAACCCTAACCCATACTCTAACCCTATCCTGTACCCTAACACTAACCCTTACCCTAACCCTAAACCTAACCCATACCCTAACCCTAAACGTAAACCTAACCTGTACCCAAACCCTAAACCTAACACGTACCCTAACCCTAACACTAACCCTAACCCTCACCCTAACCCTAACCCGTACTGTAACCCTAACCCATACCATAACCCTAACCCTAAACCGTAGCCTAACCCTAACCCTAATTCGTATCCTAACACTAACCCTAACGCTGACCCTAACCCTAACCCTAACCCATACCCTAAATCTAACCCGTACCCTAACCCTAAACCTAACCTTAATCCGCACCCTAAACCTAACCCTAACCCATACCCAAACCCTAACCCTAAACCTGACCCTAAACCTAAACCTAACGTGTACCCTAAGCCTAACTGATACCCTAACCCTAACCCTAACCCTAACCCTAACACTAACCCTACCAAGTACTCTAAACCTAACCCTAACCCGTACCCTAACCCTAACCCTAACCCTAACCCTAACACTAACACTAACCCTAACCCGTACTCTAACCCTAACCCTAACACTAACTTTAACCGTAACCTAACCCTCACCCTAACCCTAACCCGTACTGTAACCCTAACCCGTACCATAAACCTAACACTAACCCATACCCTAAACTTAACCCTAACCCATACCCTAACCCTAACCCTAATCCTAACCCTAACCCTAACCCGTACCCTAAACCTAAACCTAACGCTTGACCTAATCCGTACCCAACCCTATCCCGTAACCTAACCCTAACCCTAAACCATACCCAAACCCTAACAGTAACCCTAACCCATAGCCTAGTGCTAACCCTAACGATAACCTAACCCTAACCCTAAACTTAACCATAACCCTGACCCGTACCCTAACCCTAAAATTAACCCGTACCCTAACCCCAACCCTAACCTTAACCCTAACCCTAACCCACACCTAAACCTAACCCTAACCCGTAACCTAAACCTAAACCTAAACTTAACCCGTACACTATCCCTATCCCGTACCCTAAACCCAACCCTAACCCGTAAACTAACCCTAAACCTAACCCTAAGCCTAACCCGTACATTAACCCTAACCCTAACCCTAACACTAAAACTACCCCGTACTCTAACCCTAACCCTAAATCTAACCCTCACCCGTACCCTAGCCCTAACCCTAACCCTAACACTAACCCTACCCTGTACTCTAACCCTAACCCAAACCCTAACCCTAAACCGTACCCTAAACCTAACCCCTTCCCTAACCCTAACCCTAACACTAACACTTACCCGCACTCTAACCCTAACCCTCACCCTAACCCTAACCCGTACTGTAACCCTAACCCGTACCATAACCCTAACCCTAACCCTAAACTTAACCGTAACCCTGACCCCTACCCTATCCTTAAAAGTAACCCGTACCATAGCCCCAACCCTGACCCTAACCCTAACCCTAACCCTAACCCTCACCTAAGCCTAAGCCTAAACCGTACCCTAACCCTAACCCGTAACCTAAACCTAACCCTAACCCTAAACTTAACCCGTACGCTAACACTATCGCGTACCCTAAACCTAACCCTAACCCGTACCCTAAACCTAACCCTAACCCTAACTCTAACCCTACCCATAACCTAACACTAACCCTAACCCTCACACTAACCCTAACCCGTACTCTAAGCCTAAACCTAACCCTAACTCTAACCCTAACCCGTACTATAATCCTAACCCTAACCCTTACCCCAACCCTAACACACACCTAAACTTAACCCTAACCCGTACCCTAACCCTAAACCGTAACCTAAACCTAACCCTAACCCTAAACTTAACCCGTACGCTAACCCTAAACCTAACCCTAACCCTAACACTAACACTAACCCTAACCCATACTCTTACCCTAAACCTAACCCTAACCCGGACGATAACCCTAACCCTAACCCTAAACCTAACCCTAACCCGTACAGTAAACCTAAACCTGACACTAACCCTAAACCTAACCCTAACCCTAACATAACACTAACCCTAACCCATACTCTTACCCTAATCCTAACGCTAACCCGGAGGATAACCCTAACCCTAACCCTAACCCTAAACCTAACCCTATCCCGAACAGTAAACCTAACCCGTACCCTAACCCTAAACCTAACCCTAATCCTGACCCTAACCCTAACCTTAACCCAAACCCTAAGCCTAATCCATACCCAAACCCTAACCCTAAACCATCCATAACCCTAACCCGTACCCTAAACCTAACCCTATCCCTTGACCTAAAACGTACCCAACACTATCCCGTAACCTAACCCTAACCCTAACCCATACCCAACCCTAACAGTAACCCTAAACCATACCCTAGCGCTAACCCTAACCCTAACCCTAACCCTAACGTGCACCCTAAACGTAAACCTAAACCTAACCCTAACCATAACTATTACCCGTACCCTAACCCTAACCCATACCCTAACCCTAACCCTAACCTTAATCGTAACCCTGACACGTACCCTAACCCTATAACTAACCCGTACCCTAACCCCAACCCTAACCTAACCCGTACCCTAACCCTAACCCTAACCCTAACCCTCACCTATACCTAACCCTAACCCGTACCCTAACCCTAACCCTAAAATTAACCCGTATGCTAACCCTATCCCATACCGTAAACCTAACCCTAACCCGTACACTAACCGTAACCCTAACCCTAACCCTATCCATACACTAACCCTAACCCTACCCCTAAACCTAACACTAACCCTAAACCGTACTCTAACCCTAACTCTAACCCTAAACCTAACCCTAACCCAAACTCTAACCGTATCCCGTACCCTAACACTAAACCTAACCCTAACTCTAACCCTAACCCGTACTATAACCCTAACCCTAACCCTAACCCTAACACTAACCCTAACCCTAACCCGCACCTAAACCTAACCCTAACCCATACCCTATCTCTAACCCGTAACCTAAACCTAAACCTAACCCTAAACTTAACCCGTACGCTAACCCTATCTCGTACCCTAAACCTAACCCTACCCCGTACCCTAACCCTAACCCTATCCGTACACTAGCCCTAACCCTAACCCTAACACTAACACTAACCCTAACCCGTACTCTAACCCTAAACCTAACCCTAACCCGGACAATAACCCTAACCCTAAACCTAACAATAACCCGTAGAGTACACCTAACTCGTACCCTAACCCTAACGCTAACACTAACCCTGACACTAAGCCTAACCCTCACCCGTACCCTAAGCCTAACCCATACCATAACCCAAACCCTAACCATCCTTAACCCTAACGTGTACCCTAAACCTAATCCTATCCCTTGACCTAACCAGTACCCAACCCTATCCCGTAACCTAACCCTAACCCTAAACCGTATCCAAACCATAACCGTAACCCTAACCCATACCCTAGCGCTTAACCTAACCCTAACCCGCACCCTAAACCTAAACCTAACCCGAACCCTAAACATAACCCTTACCCGTACCCTAACCCTAACCCATACCCTAACCCTAACCCTAACCTTAACCGAAACCCTGACCTGTACCCTAAACCTTAAACTAACCCATACCCTAACTCCAACCCTAACCCTTACCCGTACCCTAACCCTAACCCTAACCCTAACCCTACCCTTCACCTATACCTAACCCTAACCCATACCCTAACCCTAACCCGTAACCTAATCCTATCCCTAACCCTAAACTTAACCCGTACACTAACCCTATCCCGTACCCTAAACCTAACCTTAACCAGTACCCTAACCCTAACCCTAACCCTATCCGTACACTAACCCTTACCCTAACCCTAATCCTAACACTAACCCTAACGTAAACCTAACCCTAACCCGTACACTAACCCTAACTCGAACCCTAACCCTAACCCTAAACCGTACCCTAACCCTACCCGCAGCCTAACCCTATCTATAACCCTAAACCTAACCCTAAACCTAACCCTTCCCTAACCCGTACTCAAATGGTAAACCTAACCCGTATCCTAACACTAACCCAAACCCGTACCCCTAACCCTAACCCTAAACCTAACCCTAACCCGCACCCTAAACTTAACCTGAACCCTAACCGAAACCATAACCCTTAACCGTAACCTATACCCAAACCCATACCCTAACCCTAACCCTAAACCTTAAACATAAATCTAACCTGTACCCTAACACTAAAACTAACCCCATACCCTAACCCCAAACCTAACACTAATGCGTACCCTAACACTAACACTAACCCTAACCCTGACCCTAAACCTAACCCTAACCCTTACACTAATCCTAAACCTAACACTAACCCGCACCCTAAACCTAACCCTAACCCGTACCCTAACCCTAACCCTAACCCTAACCCTGACCCTAACCCTAACCCTAACCCGTACCCTAAGCCTAACGCATAATCTAACCCGAACCCTAAACCATCCCTAACCCTAACCCGTACCCTAAATCTTACCCTATCCCTTGACCTAACCAGTACCCAACCCTATCCCGTAAACTAAACCTAACCCTAACCCGTACCCAAACCCGAACAGTCACCCTAACCCATACCCTAGCGCTAACACTAACCCTAACCCTAACCCTAACCTGCACCCTAAACCTAATCCTAACCCTAACCCTAAACATAATCCTTACCCCGTACGCTAACCCTAACCCATACCCTAACCCTAACCCTAACCTTACAGTAATTCTGACCCTGTACCCTAACCCTAAAACTAACCCGTACCTTAACCCCAACCCTAACCCTAACCCGTACCCTAACCCGAACCCTAACCCTAACCCTCACCTATACCTAACCCTAACCCGTACCCTAACCCTAACCCATAACCTAAACCTAACCCTAACCCTAAACTTAACCTGTACGCTAAACCTATCCCGAACCATAAACCTAACCCTAACCCGTACCCTAACCCTAACCCTAACCCTAAACCTAACACTAAACCTAAACCGTACTCTAACCCTAACCCTAACCCTAAACCTAACCCTAACCCAAACTCTAACCCTAACCCGTACCCTAACACTAACCATAACACTAACAGTAACCCTAACCCGTACTCTAACCGTAACCGAACCCTAACACTAACCCTAACCCGTACTATAACCCTAACCCTAACCCTAAACCTAACCCTAACCCTAACCCGCACCTAAATCTAACCCTAACCCGTACCCTAACCCTAACCCGTAACCTAAACCTAACCGTAACCCTAAACTTAACCCGTACACTAACCCTATCTCATGCCCTAAACCTAACCCTAACACGTACCCTAACCCTATCCCTAACCCAATCCGTACTCTAAACCTAAACCTAACCCTAACCCAGACTGTAACCCTACCCTAACCCGTACCCTAACCCTAACCCGGACTGTAAACCTAATCCGTACCCTAACCCTAACCCTAACACTTACCCTGACCCTAACCCTAACCCATACCATAAGCCTAACCCATACCCTAACCCTAAACCTAAACCATCCCTAACCCTAACCCGTACCCTAAACCTAACCCTATCACTTGACCTAACCCATACTCAACCCTATCCGTACCTAACCCTAACCCGTACCCAAACCCTAACAGTAACCCTAACCCATACACTAGCGCTAACCCTCACCCTAACCCTAACCCGCACCCTAAACCTAAATCTAACCCTAAACCTAACCATAAAACTTACCCGTACCCTAACCCTAACCCATACCCTAACACTAACCCTAACCTTAACCATAACCCTGACCCGTATCCTAGCCCTAAAACTAACCCGTACCCTAACACCAACCCTAACCCTAACCCGTACCCTAACCCTAACCCTAACCCTAACCCTCACCTATACCTAACCCTAACCCATACCCTAAACCTAACCCGTAACCGAAATCTAACCCTAACCCTAAACTTAACCTGTACGCTATACCTATCCCGAACCCTAAACCTAACCCTAACCCGTACCCTAACCCTAACCCGTACCCTAACCCTAAACCGTACTCTAAACCTAACCCTAACCCTAAACCTAACCCTAAACCGAACTCTAACCCTAACCCTAACCCTAACCCTAACCCTAACCCTAACACTAACCCTAACCCTAACACGCACCTAAACTTAACCCTAACCCGTACCCTAACCCTAACCCGTAACCTAAACTTAACTCTAACCCTAAACTTAAGCCGTACGCTAATGTATCTCGTACCCTAAACCTAAACCTCACCCGTACCCTAACCCTAACCCTAACCCTATCCGTACAGTAACCCTAAACCTAACCCTAAACTAACACTAACCTTAAACCGTACTATAACCCTAACCCTAACCCTAAACCTAACCCTAACCCAAACTCTAACCCTAACCCGTACCCTAACACTAACCCTAACCCTCACACTAACCCTAACCCGTACTACAACCCTAAACCTAGCCTTAACTCTAACCCTAACTGGTACCAGAACCCTAAACCTAACCCTAACCGTAACCCTAACCCTAACCCGTACCCTAACCCTAACCCGTAACCTAAACCTAACCCTAACCCTAAAATTAACCCGTACGCTACCCTATTTCGTACCCTAAACCTAACCCTGACCCGTACCCTAACCCTAACCCTAACCCTATCCGTACACTAACCTTAACCCTAACCCTAACACTAACCCTAACCCGTACTCTAACCCTAAACCTGACCGTAACTCTAACCCTACCCATACTATAACCCTAACCCTAACGCTAAACCTAACCCTAACTGGCACCTAAACTTAACCCTAACCAGTACCCTAACCCTAACCCGTAACCTAAACATAACCCTAAACCTAAACTTAACCTATCTTGTACCCTAAATCTAACCCTAACCCATACCCTAACCCTAACCCTAACCTATCCGTACACTAACCCTAACCCTAACCCTAAACCTAACACTAACACTAACCTTAACCCGTACGCTTACCCTCAACCTAACCCTAACACGGACTATAACCCTAAACCTAACCCTAACCCTAAACCTAACCCTAACCTGTACAGTAAACCTAACCCTTACCCTAACCCTAACACTAACCCTAACCCGTACTCTAACCCTAAACCTAACCCTAACTCTAACCCTAACCCGTACTATAACCGTAACCCTGACCCTAACCCTAACCCTAACCCGCAACTAAACTTAATCCTAACTGCTACCCTAACCCTAACCCGTAACCTAAACCTAACCCAAACCCTAACTTAACCCGTACGCTAATCCTATCTTGTACCCTAAACCTAAACCTAACCTGTACCCTAACCCTAACCCTATCCGTACACTAAACCTAAACCTAACCCTAACACTAACACTAACCCTAACCCGAAATCTTACCCTAAACCTAACCCTAACCCTAAACCTAACCCTAACCCGTACAGTAAACCTAACCAATACCTTAACCCTAAACCTAACCCTAAACCATACCCTAAACCTAACCCTAAACCATACCCTAACCCTAACCCTAATCCTAACACTGACCCTAAACCTAACCCTAACCCGTATCCTAAGCCTAACCCATACCCTAACCCTAACCCTAAACCTAAACCTAACCCTAACCCTAAACCGTATCCTAAACCTAACCCTAACCCTTGACCTAACTGGTACCCAACCTTATCCCATACCCTAACCCTAACCCTAACCCGTACTCAAACCCTAAAAGTAACCCTAACCCATACCCTAGGGCTAACCCTAACCCTACCCCTAAGCCTAACCCGTACCCTAAACCTAAAACTAACCCGTACCCTAACCCCAAACCTAACCCTAACCCGTACCATAACCCTATCCGAATCCATAACCCTGACCCTAAACCTAACAAAAACCCGTACCCTAACCCTCACCCGCACCTAAACCTAACCCGTACCTGTACCCTAACCCTAACCCATAACCTAAACCTAACCCTAACCCTAAACTGAACCCGTACACTAACCCTATCCCGTACCCTAAACCTAACCCTATCTCGTACCCTAACCCTAGCCCTAACCCTAACCCTATCCATACACTAAACCTAACCCTAACCCTAACACTAACCCTAAACCATATTCTAAACCTAACCAAAAACCTAAACCTAACCCTAACCCATACTCTAACCCTATCCTGTACCCTAACACTAACCCTTACCCTAACCCTAAACCTAACCCATACCCTAACCCTAAACGTAAACCTAACCTGTACCCAAACCCTAAACCTAACACGTACCCTAACCCTAACACTAACCCTAACCCTCACCCTAACCCTAACCCGTACTGTAACCCTAACCCATACCATAACCCTAACCCTAAACCGTAGCCTAACCCTAACCCTAATTCGTATCCTAACACTAACCCTAACGCTGACCCTAACCCTAACCCTAACCCATACCCTAAATCTAACCCGTACCCTAACCCTAAACCTAACCTTAATCCGCACCCTAAACCTAACCCTAACCCATACCCAAACCCTAACCCTAAACCTGACCCTAAACCTAAACCTAACGTGTACCCTAAGCCTAACTGATACCCTAACCCTAACCCTAACCCTAACCCTAACACTAACCCTACCAAGTACTCTAAACCTAACCCTAACCCGTACCCTAACCCTAACCCTAACCCTAACCCTAACACTAACACTAACCCTAACCCGTACTCTAACCCTAACCCTAACACTAACTTTAACCGTAACCTAACCCTCACCCTAACCCTAACCCGTACTGTAACCCTAACCCGTACCATAAACCTAACACTAACCCATACCCTAAACTTAACCCTAACCCATACCCTAACCCTAACCCTAATCCTAACCCTAACCCTAACCCGTACCCTAAACCTAAACCTAACGCTTGACCTAATCCGTACCCAACCCTATCCCGTAACCTAACCCTAACCCTAAACCATACCCAAACCCTAACAGTAACCCTAACCCATAGCCTAGTGCTAACCCTAACGATAACCTAACCCTAACCCTAAACTTAACCATAACCCTGACCCGTACCCTAACCCTAAAATTAACCCGTACCCTAACCCCAACCCTAACCTTAACCCTAACCCTAACCCACACCTAAACCTAACCCTAACCTGTAACCTAAACCTAAACCTAAACTTAACCCGTACACTATCCCTATCCCGTACCCTAAACCCAACCCTAACCCGTAAACTAACCCTAAACCTAACCCTAAGCCTAACCCGTACATTAACCCTAACCCTAACCCTAACACTAAAACTACCCCGTACTCTAACCCTAACCCTAAATCTAACCCTCACCCGTACCCTAGCCCTAACCCTAACCCTAACACTAACCCTACCCTGTACTCTAACCCTAACCCAAACCCTAACCCTAAACCGTACCCTAAACCTAACCCCTTCCCTAACCCTAACCCTAACACTAACACTTACCCGCACTCTAACCCTAACCCTCACCCTAACCCTAACCCGTACTGTAACCCTAACCCGTACCATAACCCTAACCCTAACCCTAAACTTAACCGTAACCCTGACCCCTACCCTATCCTTAAAAGTAACCCGTACCATAGCCCCAACCCTGACCCTAACCCTAACCCTAACCCTAACCCTCACCTAAGCCTAAGCCTAAACCGTACCCTAACCCTAACCCGTAACCTAAACCTAACCCTAACCCTAAACTTAACCCGTACGCTAACACTATCGCGTACCCTAAACCTAACCCTAACCCGTACCCTAAACCTAACCCTAACCCTAACTCTAACCCTACCCATAACCTAACACTAACCCTAACCCTAACACTAACCCTAACCCGTACTCTAAGCCTAAACCTAACCCTAACTCTAACCCTAACCCGTACTATAATCCTAACCCTAACCCTTACCCCAACCCTAACACACACCTAAACTTAACCCTAACCCGTACCCTAACCCTAAACCGTAACCTAAACCTAACCCTAACCCTAAACTTAACCCGTACGCTAACCCTAAACCTAACCCTAACCCTAACACTAACACTAACCCTAACCCATACTCTTACCCTAAACCTAACCCTAACCCGGACGATAACCCTAACCCTAACCCTAAACCTAACCCTAACCCGTACAGTAAACCTAAACCTGACACTAACCCTAAACCTAACCCTAACCCTAACATAACACTAACCCTAACCCATACTCTTACCCTAATCCTAACGCTAACCCGGAGGATAACCCTAACCCTAACCCTAACCCTAAACCTAACCCTATCCCGAACAGTAAACCTAACCCGTACCCTAACCCTAAACCTAACCCTAATCCTGACCCTAACCCTAACCTTAACCCAAACCCTAAGCCTAATCCATACCCAAACCCTAACCCTAAACCATCCATAACCCTAACCCGTACCCTAAACCTAACCCTATCCCTTGACCTAAAACGTACCCAACACTATCCCGTAACCTAACCCTAACCCTAACCCATACCCAACCCTAACAGTAACCCTAAACCATACCCTAGCGCTAACCCTAACCCTAACCCTAACCCTAACGCGCACCCTAAACGTAAACCTAAACCTAACCCTAACCATAACTATTACCCGTACCCTAACCCTAACCCATACCCTAACCCTAACCCTAACCTTAATCGTAACCCTGACACGTACCCTAACCCTATAACTAACCCGTACCCTAACCCCAACCCTAACCTAACCCGTACCCTAACCCTAACCCTAACCCTAACCCTCACCTATACCTAACCCTAACCCGTACCCTAACCCTAACCCTAAAATTAACCCGTACGCTAACCCTATCCCATACCGTAAACCTAACCCTAACCCGTACACTAACCGTAACCCTAACCCTAACCCTATCCATACACTAACCCTAACCCTACCCCTAAACCTAACACTAACCCTAAACCGTACTCTAACCCTAACTCTAACCCTAAACCTAACCCTAACCCAAACTCTAACCGTATCCCGTACCCTAACACTAAACCTAACCCTAACTCTAACCCTAACCCGTACTATAACCCTAACCCTAACCCTAACCCTAACACTAACCCTAACCCTAACCCGCACCTAAACCTAACCCTAACCCATACCCTATCTCTAACCCGTAACCTAAACCTAAACCTAACCCTAAACTTAACCCGTACGCTAACCCTATCTCGTACCCTAAACCTAACCCTACCCCGTACCCTAACCCTAACCCTATCCGTACACTAGCCCTAACCCTAACCCTAACACTAACACTAACCCTAACCCGTACTCTAACCCTAAACCTAACCCTAACCCGGACAATAACCCTAACCCTAAACCTAACAATAACCCGTAGAGTACACCTAACTCGTACCCTAACCCTAACGCTAACACTAACCCTGACACTAAGCCTAACCCTCACCCGTACCCTAAGCCTAACCCATACCATAACCCAAACCCTAACCATCCTTAACCCTAACGTGTACCCTAAACCTAATCCTATCCCTTGACCTAACCAGTACCCAACCCTATCCCGTAACCTAACCCTAACCCTAAACCGTATCCAAACCATAACCGTAACCCTAACCCATACCCTAGCGCTTAACCTAACCCTAACCCGCACCCTAAACCTAAACCTAACCCGAACCCTAAACATAACCCTTACCCGTACCCTAACCCTAACCCATACCCTAACCCTAACCCTAACCTTAACCGAAACCCTGACCTGTACCCTAAACCTTAAACTAACCCATACCCTAACTCCAACCCTAACCCTAACCCGTACCCTAACCCTAACCCTAACCCTAACCCTACCCTTCACCTATACCTAACCCTAACCCATACCCTAACCCTAACCCGTAACCTAATCCTATCCCTAACCCTAAACTTAACCCGTACACTAACCCTATCCCGTACCCTAAACCTAACCTTAACCAGTACCCTAACCCTAACCCTAACCCTATCCGTACACTAACCCTTACCCTAACCCTAATCCTAACACTAACCCTAACGTAAACCTAACCCTAACCCGTACACTAACCCTAACTCGAACCCTAACCCTAACCCTAAACCGTACCCTAACCCTACCCGCAGCCTAACCCTATCTATAACCCTAAACCTAACCCTAAACCTAACCCTTCCCTAACCCGTACTCAAATGGTAAACCTAACCCGTATCCTAACACTAACCCAAACCCGTACTCCAACCCTAACCCTAACCCTAAACCTAACCCTAACCCGCACCCTAAACTTAACCTGAACCCTAACCGAAACCATAACCCTTAACCGTAACCTAACCCAAACCCATACCCTAACCCTAACCCTAACCTTAAACATAAATCTAACCTGTACCCTAACACTAAAACTAACCCATACCCTAACCCCAAACCTAACACTAATGCGTACCCTAACACTAACACTAACCCTAACCCTGACCCTAAACCTAACCCTAACCCTTACACTAATCCTAAACCTAACACTAACCCGCACCCTAAACCTAACCCTAACCCGTACCCTAACCCTAACCCTAACCCTAACCCTGACCCTAACCCTAACCCTAACCCGTACCCTAAGCCTAACGCATAATCTAACCCGAACCCTAAACCATCCCTAACCCTAACCCGTACCCTAAATCTTACCCTATCCCTTGACCTAACCAGTACCCAACCCTATCCCGTAAACTAAACCTAACCCTAACCCGTACCCAAACCCGAACAGTCACCCTAACCCATACCCTAGCGCTAACACTAACCCTAACCCTAACCCTAACCTGCACCCTAAACCTAATCCTAACCCTAACCCTAAACATAATCCTTACCCGTACGCTAACCCTAACCCATACCCTAACCCTAACCCTAACCTTACCGTAATTCTGACCTGTACCCTAACCCTAAAACTAACCCGTACCTTAACCCCAACCCTAACCCTAACCCGTACCCTAACCCGAACCCTAACCCTAACCCTCACCTATACCTAACCCTAACCCGTACCCTAACCCTAACCCATAACCTAAACCTAACCCTAACCCTAAACTTAACCTGTACGCTAAACCTATCCCGAACCATAAACCTAACCCTAACCCGTACCCTAACCCTAACCCTAACCCTAAACCTAACACTAAACCTAAACCGTACTCTAACCCTAACCCTAACCCTAAACCTAACCCTAACCCAAACTCTAACCCTAACCCGTACCCTAACATTAACCATAACACTAACAGTAACCCTAACCCGTACTCTAACCGTAACCGAACCCTAACACTAACCCTAACCCGTACTATAACCCTAACCCTAACCCTAAACCTAACCCTAACCCTAACCCGCACCTAAATCTAACCCTAACCCGTACCCTAACCCTAACCCGTAACCTAAACCTAACCGTAACCCTAAACTTAACCCGTACACTAACCCTATCTCATGCCCTAAACCTAACCCTAACACGTACCCTAACCCTATCCCTAACCCAATCCGTACTCTAAACCTAAACCTAACCCTAACCCAGACTGTAACCCTACCCTAACCCGTACCCTAACCCTAACCCGGACTGTAAACCTAATCCGTACCCTAACCCTAACCCTAACACTTACCCTGACCCTAACCCTAACCCATACCATAAGCCTAACCCATACCCTAACCCTAAACCTAAACCATCCCTAACCCTAACCCGTACCCTAAACCTAACCCTATCACTTGACCTAACCCATACTCAACCCTATCCGTACCTAACCCTAACCCGTACCCAAACCCTAACAGTAACCCTAACCCATACACTAGCGCTAACCCTCACCCTAACCCTAACCCGCACCCTAAACCTAAATCTAACCCTAAACCTAACCATAAAACTTACCCGTACCCTAACCCTAACCCATACCCTAACACTAACCCTAACCTTAACCATAACCCTGACCCGTATCCTAGCCCTAAAACTAACCCGTACCCTAACACCAACCCTAACCCTAACCCGTACCCTAACCCTAACCCTAACCCTAACCCTCACCTATACCTAACCCTAACCCATACCCTAAACCTAACCCGTAACCGAAATCTAACCCTAACCCTAAACTTAACCTGTACGCTATACCTATCCCGAACCCTAAACCTAACCCTAACCCGTACCCTAACCCTAACCCGTACCCTAACCCTAAACCGTACTCTAAACCTAACCCTAACCCTAAACCTAACCCTAAACCGAACTCTAACCCTAACCCTAACCCTAACCCTAACCCTAACCCTAACACTAACCCTAACCCTAACACGCACCTAAACTTAACCCTAACCCGTACCCTAACCCTAACCCGTAACCTAAACTTAACTCTAACCCTAAACTTAAGCCGTACGCTAATGTATCTCGTACCCTAAACCTAAACCTCACCCGTACCCTAACCCTAACCCTAACCCTATCCGTACAGTAACCCTAAACCTAACCCTAAACTAACACTAACCTTAAACCGTACTATAACCCTAACCCTAACCCTAAACCTAACCCTAACCCAAACTCTAACCCTAACCTGTACCCTAACACTAACCCTAACCCTCACACTAACCCTAACCCGTACTACAACCCTAAACCTAGCCTTAACTCTAACCCTAACTGGTACCAGAACCCTAAACCTAACCCTAACCGTAACCCTAACCCTAACCCGTACCCTAACCCTAACCCGTAACCTAAACCTAACCCTAACCCTAAAATTAACCCGTACGCTACCCTATTTCGTACCCTAAACCTAACCCTGACCCGTACCCTAACCCTAACCCTAACCCTATCCGTACACTAACCTTAACCCTAACCCTAACACTAACCCTAACCCGTACTCTAACCCTAAACCTGACCGTAACTCTAACCCTACCCATACTATAACCCTAACCCTAACGCTAAACCTAACCCTAACTGGCACCTAAACTTAACCCTAACCAGTACCCTAACCCTAACCCGTAACCTAAACATAACCCTAAACCTAAACTTAACCTATCTTGTACCCTAAATCTAACCCTAACCCATACCCTAACCCTAACCCTAACCTATCCGTACACTAACCCTAACCCTAACCCTAAACCTAACACTAACACTAACCTTAACCCGTACGCTTACCCTCAACCTAACCCTAACACGGACTATAACCCTAAACCTAACCCTAACCCTAAACCTAACCCTAACCTGTACAGTAAACCTAACCCTTACCCTAACCCTAACACTAACCCTAACCCGTACTCTAACCCTAAACCTAACCCTAACTCTAACCCTAACCCGTACTATAACCGTAACCCTGACCCTAACCCTAACCCTAACCCGCAACTAAACTTAATCCTAACTGCTACCCTAACCCTAACCCGTAACCTAAACCTAACCCAAACCCTAACTTAACCCGTACGCTAATCCTATCTTGTACCCTAAACCTAAACCTAACCTGTACCCTAACCCTAACCCTATCCGTACACTAAACCTAAACCTAACCCTAACACTAACACTAACCCTAACCCGAAATCTTACCCTAAACCTAACCCTAACCCTAAACCTAACCCTAACCCGTACAGTAAACCTAACCAATACCTTAACCCTAAACCTAACCCTAAACCATACCCTAAACCTAACCCTAAACCATACCCTAACCCTAACCCTAATCCTAACACTGACCCTAAACCTAACCCTAACCCGTATCCTAAGCCTAACCCATACCCTAACCCTAACCCTAAACCTAAACCTAACCCTAACCCTAAACCGTATCCTAAACCTAACCCTAACCCTTGACCTAACTGGTACCCAACCTTATCCCATACCCTAACCCTAACCCTAACCCGTACTCAAACCCTAAAAGTAACCCTAACCCATACCCTAGGGCTAACCCTAACCCTACCCCTAAGCCTAACCCGTACCCTAAACCTAAAACTAACCCGTACCCTAACCCCAAACCTAACCCTAACCCGTACCATAACCCTATCCGAATCCATAACCCTGACCCTAAACCTAACAAAAACCCGTACCCTAACCCTCACCCGCACCTAAACCTAACCCGTACCTGTACCCTAACCCTAACCCATAACCTAAACCTAACCCTAACCCTAAACTGAACCCGTACACTAACCCTATCCCGTACCCTAAACCTAACCCTATCTCGTACCCTAACCCTAGCCCTAACCCTAACCCTATCCATACACTAAACCTAACCCTAACCCTAACACTAACCCTAAACCATATTCTAAACCTAACCAAAAACCTAAACCTAACCCTAACCCATACTCTAACCCTATCCTGTACCCTAACACTAACCCTTACCCTAACCCTAAACCTAACCCATACCCTAACCCTAAACGTAAACCTAACCTGTACCCAAACCCTAAACCTAACACGTACCCTAACCCTAACACTAACCCTAACCCTCACCCTAACCCTAACCCGTACTGTAACCCTAACCCATACCATAACCCTAACCCTAAACCGTAGCCTAACCCTAACCCTAATTCGTATCCTAACACTAACCCTAACGCTGACCCTAACCCTAACCCTAACCCATACCCTAAATCTAACCCGTACCCTAACCCTAAACCTAACCTTAATCCGCACCCTAAACCTAACCCTAACCCATACCCAAACCCTAACCCTAAACCTGACCCTAAACCTAAACCTAACGTGTACCCTAAGCCTAACTGATACCCTAACCCTAACCCTAACCCTAACCCTAACACTAACCCTACCAAGTACTCTAAACCTAACCCTAACCCGTACCCTAACCCTAACCCTAACCCTAACCCTAACACTAACCCTAACCCGTACTCTAACCCTAACCCTAACACTAACTTTAACCGTAACCTAACCCTCACCCTAACCCTAACCCGTACTGTAACCCTAACCCGTACCATAAACCTAACACTAACCCATACCCTAAACTTAACCCTAACCCATACCCTAACCCTAACCCTAATCCTAACCCTAACCCTAACCCGTACCCTAAACCTAAACCTAACGCTTGACCTAATCCGTACCCAACCCTATCCCGTAACCTAACCCTAACCCTAAACCATACCCAAACCCTAACAGTAACCCTAACCCATAGCCTAGTGCTAACCCTAACGATAACCTAACCCTAACCCTAAACTTAACCATAACCCTGACCCGTACCCTAACCCTAAAATTAACCCGTACCCTAACCCCAACCCTAACCTTAACCCTAACCCTAACCCACACCTAAACCTAACCCTAACCCGTAACCTAAACCTAAACCTAAACTTAACCCGTACACTATCCCTATCCCGTACCCTAAACCCAACCCTAACCCGTAAACTAACCCTAAACCTAACCCTAAGCCTAACCCGTACATTAACCCTAACCCTAACCCTAACACTAAAACTACCCCGTACTCTAACCCTAACCCTAAATCTAACCCTCACCCGTACCCTAGCCCTAACCCTAACCCTAACACTAACCCTACCCTGTACTCTAACCCTAACCCAAACCCTAACCCTAAACCGTACCCTAAACCTAACCCCTTCCCTAACCCTAACCCTAACACTAACACTTACCCGCAATCTAACCCTAACCCTCACCCTAACCCTAACCCGTACTGTAACCCTAACCCGTACCATAACCCTAACCCTAACCCTAAACTTAACCGTAACCCTGACCCCTACCCTATCCTTAAAAGTAACCCGTACCATAGCCCCAACCCTGACCCTAACCCTAACCCTAACCCTAACCCTCACCTAAGCCTAAGCCTAAACCGTACCCTAACCCTAACCCGTAACCTAAACCTAACCCTAACCCTAAACTTAACCCGTACGCTAACACTATCGCGTACCCTAAACCTAACCCTAACCCGTACCCTAAACCTAACCCTAACCCTAACTCTAACCCTACCCATAACCTAACACTAACCCTAACCCTAACACTAACCCTAACCCGTACTCTAAGCCTAAACCTAACCCTAACTCTAACCCTAACCCGTACTATAATCCTAACCCTAACCCTTACCCCAACCCTAACACACACCTAAACTTAACCCTAACCCGTACCCTAACCCTAAACCGTAACCTAAACCTAACCCTAACCCTAAACTTAACCCGTACGCTAACCCTAAACCTAACCCTAACCCTAACACTAACACTAACCCTAACCCATACTCTTACCCTAAACCTAACCCTAACCCGGACGATAACCCTAACCCTAACCCTAAACCTAACCCTAACCCGTACAGTAAACCTAAACCTGACACTAACCCTAAACCTAACCCTAACCCTAACATAACACTAACCCTAACCCATACTCTTACCCTAATCCTAACGCTAACCCGGAGGATAACCCTAACCCTAACCCTAACCCTAAACCTAACCCTATCCCGAACAGTAAACCTAACCCGTACCCTAACCCTAAACCTAACCCTAATCCTGACCCTAACCCTAACCTTAACCCAAACCCTAAGCCTAATCCATACCCAAACCCTAACCCTAAACCATCCATAACCCTAACCCGTACCCTAAACCTAACCCTATCCCTTGACCTAAAACGTACCCAACACTATCCCGTAACCTAACCCTAACCCTAACCCATACCCAACCCTAACAGTAACCCTAAACCATACCCTAGCGCTAACCCTAACCCTAACCCTAACCCTAACGCGCACCCTAAACGTAAACCTAAACCTAACCCTAACCATAACTATTACCCGTACCCTAACCCTAACCCATACCCTAACCCTAACCCTAACCTTAATCGTAACCCTGACACGTACCCTAACCCTATAACTAACCCGTACCCTAACCCCAACCCTAACCTAACCCGTACCCTAACCCTAACCCTAACCCTAACCCTCACCTATACCTAACCCTAACCCGTACCCTAACCCTAACCCTAAAATTAACCCGTACGCTAACCCTATCCCATACCGTAAACCTAACCCTAACCCGTACACTAACCGTAACCCTAACCCTAACCCTATCCATACACTAACCCTAACCCTACCCCTAAACCTAACACTAACCCTAAACCGTACTCTAACCCTAACTCTAACCCTAAACCTAACCCTAACCCAAACTCTAACCGTATCCCGTACCCTAACACTAAACCTAACCCTAACTCTAACCCTAACCCGTACTATAACCCTAACCCTAACCCTAACCCTAACACTAACCCTAACCCTAACCCGCACCTAAACCTAACCCTAACCCATACCCTATCTCTAACCCGTAACCTAAACCTAAACCTAACCCTAAACTTAACCCGTACGCTAACCCTATCTCGTACCCTAAACCTAACCCTACCCCGTACCCTAACCCTAACCCTATCCGTACACTAGCCCTAACCCTAACCCTAACACTAACACTAACCCTAACCCGTACTCTAACCCTAAACCTAACCCTAACCCGGACAATAACCCTAACCCTAAACCTAACAATAACCCGTAGAGTACACCTAACTCGTACCCTAACCCTAACGCTAACACTAACCCTGACACTAAGCCTAACCCTCACCCGTACCCTAAGCCTAACCCATACCATAACCCAAACCCTAACCATCCTTAACCCTAACGTGTACCCTAAACCTAATCCTATCCCTTGACCTAACCAGTACCCAACCCTATCCCGTAACCTAACCCTAACCCTAAACCGTATCCAAACCATAACCGTAACCCTAACCCATACCCTAGCGCTTAACCTAACCCTAACCCGCACCCTAAACCTAAACCTAACCCGAACCCTAAACATAACCCTTACCCGTACCCTAACCCTAACCCATACCCTAACCCTAACCCTAACCTTAACCGAAACCCTGACCTGTACCCTAAACCTTAAACTAACCCATACCCTAACTCCAACCCTAACCCTAACCCGTACCCTAACCCTAACCCTAACCCTAACCCTACCCTTCACCTATACCTAACCCTAACCCATACCCTAACCCTAACCCGTAACCTAATCCTATCCCTAACCCTAAACTTAACCCGTACACTAACCCTATCCCGTACCCTAAACCTAACCTTAACCAGTACCCTAACCCTAACCCTAACCCTATCCGTACACTAACCCTTACCCTAACCCTAATCCTAACACTAACCCTAACGTAAACCTAACCCTAACCCGTACACTAACCCTAACTCGAACCCTAACCCTAACCCTAAACCGTACCCTAACCCTACCCGCAGCCTAACCCTATCTATAACCCTAAACCTAACCCTAAACCTAACCCTTCCCTAACCCGTACTCAAATGGTAAACCTAACCCGTATCCTAACACTAACCCAAACCCGTACTCCAACCCTAACCCTAACCCTAAACCTAACCCTAACCCGCACCCTAAACTTAACCTGAACCCTAACCGAAACCATAACCCTTAACCGTAACCTAACCCAAACCCATACCCTAACCCTAACCCTAACCTTAAACATAAATCTAACCTGTACCCTAACACTAAAACTAACCCATACCCTAACCCCAAACCTAACACTAATGCGTACCCTAACACTAACACTAACCCTAACCCTGACCCTAAACCTAACCCTAACCCTTACACTAATCCTAAACCTAACACTAACCCGCACCCTAAACCTAACCCTAACCCGTACCCTAACCCTAACCCTAACCCTAACCCTGACCCTAACCCTAACCCTAACCCGTACCCTAAGCCTAACGCATAATCTAACCCGAACCCTAAACCATCCCTAACCCTAACCCGTACCCTAAATCTTACCCTATCCCTTGACCTAACCAGTACCCAACCCTATCCCGTAAACTAAACCTAACCCTAACCCGTACCCAAACCCGAACAGTCACCCTAACCCATACCCTAGCGCTAACACTAACCCTAACCCTAACCCTAACCTGCACCCTAAACCTAATCCTAACCCTAACCCTAAACATAATCCTTACCCATACGCTAACCCTAACCCATACCCTAACCCTAACCCTAACCTTACCGTAATTCTGACCTGTACCCTAACCCTAAAACTAACCCGTACCTTAACCCCAACCCTAACCCTAACCCGTACCCTAACCCGAACCCTAACCCTAACCCTCACCTATACCTAACCCTAACCCGTACCCTAACCCTAACCCATAACCTAAACCTAACCCTAACCCTAAACTTAACCTGTACGCTAAACCTATCCCGAACCATAAACCTAACCCTAACCCGTACCCTAACCCTAACCCTAACCCTAAACCTAACACTAAACCTAAACCGTACTCTAACCCTAACCCTAACCCTAAACCTAACCCTAACCCAAACTCTAACCCTAACCCGTACCCTAACACTAACCATAACACTAACAGTAACCCTAACCCGTACTCTAACCGTAACCGAACCCTAACACTAACCCTAACCCGTACTATAACCCTAACCCTAACCCTAAACCTAACCCTAACCCTAACCCGCACCTAAATCTAACCCTAACCCGTACCCTAACCCTAACCCGTAACCTAAACCTAACCGTAACCCTAAACTTAACCCGTACACTAACCCTATCTCATGCCCTAAACCTAACCCTAACACGTACCCTAACCCTATCCCTAACCCAATCCGTACTCTAAACCTAAACCTAACCCTAACCCAGACTGTAACCCTACCCTAACCCGTACCCTAACCCTAACCCGGACTGTAAACCTAATCCGTACCCTAACCCTAACCCTAACACTTACCCTGACCCTAACCCTAACCCATACCATAAGCCTAACCCATACCCTAACCCTAAACCTAAACCATCCCTAACCCTAACCCGTACCCTAAACCTAACCCTATCACTTGACCTAACCCATACTCAACCCTATCCGTACCTAACCCTAACCCGTACCCAAACCCTAACAGTAACCCTAACCCATACACTAGCGCTAACCCTCACCCTAACCCTAACCCGCACCCTAAACCTAAATCTAACCCTAAACCTAACCATAAAACTTACCCGTACCCTAACCCTAACCCATACCCTAACACTAACCCTAACCTTAACCATAACCCTGACCCGTATCCTAGCCCTAAAACTAACCCGTACCCTAACACCAACCCTAACCCTAACCCGTACCCTAACCCTAACCCTAACCCTAACCCTCACCTATACCTAACCCTAACCCATACCCTAAACCTAACCCGTAACCGAAATCTAACCCTAACCCTAAACTTAACCTGTACGCTATACCTATCCCGAACCCTAAACCTAACCCTAACCCGTACCCTAACCCTAACCCGTACCCTAACCCTAAACCGTACTCTAAACCTAACCCTAACCCTAAACCTAACCCTAAACCGAACTCTAACCCTAACCCTAACCCTAACCCTAACCCTAACCCTAACACTAACCCTAACCCTAACACGCACCTAAACTTAACCCTAACCCGTACCCTAACCCTAACCCGTAACCTAAACTTAACTCTAACCCTAAACTTAAGCCGTACGCTAATGTATCTCGTACCCTAAACCTAAACCTCACCCGTACCCTAACCCTAACCCTAACCCTATCCGTACAGTAACCCTAAACCTAACCCTAAACTAACACTAACCTTAAACCGTACTATAACCCTAACCCTAACCCTAAACCTAACCCTAACCCAAACTCTAACCCTAACCCGTACCCTAACACTAACCCTAACCCTCACACTAACCCTAACCCGTACTACAACCCTAAACCTAGCCTTAACTCTAACCCTAACTGGTACCAGAACCCTAAACCTAACCCTAACCGTAACCCTAACCCTAACCCGTACCCTAACCCTAACCCGTAACCTAAACCTAACCCTAACCCTAAAATTAACCCGTACGCTACCCTATTTCGTACCCTAAACCTAACCCTGACCCGTACCCTAACCCTAACCCTAACCCTATCCGTACACTAACCTTAACCCTAACCCTAACACTAACCCTAACCCGTACTCTAACCCTAAACCTGACCGTAACTCTAACCCTACCCATACTATAACCCTAACCCTAACGCTAAACCTAACCCTAACTGGCACCTAAACTTAACCCTAACCAGTACCCTAACCCTAACCCGTAACCTAAACATAACCCTAAACCTAAACTTAACCTATCTTGTACCCTAAATCTAACCCTAACCCATACCCTAACCCTAACCCTAACCTATCCGTACACTAACCCTAACCCTAACCCTAAACCTAACACTAACACTAACCTTAACCCGTACGCTTACCCTCAACCTAACCCTAACACGGACTATAACCCTAAACCTAACCCTAACCCTAAACCTAACCCTAACCTGTACAGTAAACCTAACCCTTACCCTAACCCTAACACTAACCCTAACCCGTACTCTAACCCTAAACCTAACCCTAACTCTAACCCTAACCCGTACTATAACCGTAACCCTGACCCTAACCCTAACCCTAACCCGCAACTAAACTTAATCCTAACTGCTACCCTAACCCTAACCCGTAACCTAAACCTAACCCAAACCCTAACTTAACCCGTACGCTAATCCTATCTTGTACCCTAAACCTAAACCTAACCTGTACCCTAACCCTAACCCTATCCGTACACTAAACCTAAACCTAACCCTAACACTAACACTAACCCTAACCCGAAATCTTACCCTAAACCTAACCCTAACCCTAAACCTAACCCTAACCCGTACAGTAAACCTAACCAATACCTTAACCCTAAACCTAACCCTAAACCATACCCTAAACCTAACCCTAAACCATACCCTAACCCTAACCCTAATCCTAACACTGACCCTAAACCTAACCCTAACCCGTATCCTAAGCCTAACCCATACCCTAACCCTAACCCTAAACCTAAACCTAACCCTAACCCTAAACCGTATCCTAAACCTAACCCTAACCCTTGACCTAACTGGTACCCAACCTTATCCCATACCCTAACCCTAACCCTAACCCGTACTCAAACCCTAAAAGTAACCCTAACCCATACCCTAGGGCTAACCCTAACCCTACCCCTAAGCCTAACCCGTACCCTAAACCTAAAACTAACCCGTACCCTAACCCCAAACCTAACCCTAACCCGTACCATAACCCTATCCGAATCCATAACCCTGACCCTAAACCTAACAAAAACCCGTACCCTAACCCTCACCCGCACCTAAACCTAACCCGTACCTGTACCCTAACCCTAACCCATAACCTAAACTTAACCCTAACCCTAAACTGAACCCGTACACTAACCCTATCCCGTACCCTAAACCTAACCCTATCTCGTACCCTAACCCTAGCCCTAACCCTAACCCTATCCATACACTAAACCTAACCCTAACCCTAACACTAACCCTAAACCATATTCTAAACCTAACCAAAAACCTAAACCTAACCCTAACCCATACTCTAACCCTATCCTGTACCCTAACACTAACCCTTACCCTAACCCTAAACCTAACCCATACCCTAACCCTAAACGTAAACCTAACCTGTACCCAAACCCTAAACCTAACACGTACCCTAACCCTAACACTAACCCTAACCCTCACCCTAACCCTAACCCGTACTGTAACCCTAACCCATACCATAACCCTAACCCTAAACCGTAGCCTAACCCTAACCCTAATTCGTATCCTAACACTAACCCTAACGCTGACCCTAACCCTAACCCTAACCCATACCCTAAATCTAACCCGTACCCTAACCCTAAACCTAACCTTAATCCGCACCCTAAACCTAACCCTAACCCATACCCAAACCCTAACCCTAAACCTGACCCTAAACCTAAACCTAACGTGTACCCTAAGCCTAACTGATACCCTAACCCTAACCCTAACCCTAACCCTAACACTAACCCTACCAAGTACTCTAAACCTAACCCTAACCCGTACCCTAACCCTAACCCTAACCCTAACACTAACTTTAACCGTAACCTAACCCTCACCCTAACCCTAACCCGTACTGTAACCCTAACCCGTACCATAAACCTAACACTAACCCATACCCTAAACTTAACCCTAACCCATACCCTAACCCTAACCCTAATCCTAACCCTAACCCTAACCCGTACCCTAAACCTAAACCTAACGCTTGACCTAATCCGTACCCAACCCTATCCCGTAACCTAACCCTAACCCTAAACCATACCCAAACCCTAACAGTAACCCTAACCCATAGCCTAGTGCTAACCCTAACGATAACCTAACCCTAACCCTAAACTTAACCATAACCCTGACCCGTACCCTAACCCTAAAATTAACCCGTACCCTAACCCCAACCCTAACCTTAACCCTAACCCTAACCCACACCTAAACCTAACCCTAACCCGTAACCTAAACCTAAACCTAAACTTAACCCGTACACTATCCCTATCCCGTACCCTAAACCCAACCCTAACCCGTAAACTAACCCTAAACCTAACCCTAAGCCTAACCCGTACATTAACCCTAACCCTAACCCTAACACTAAAACTACCCCGTACTCTAACCCTAACCCTAAATCTAACCCTCACCCGTACCCTAGCCCTAACCCTAACCCTAACACTAACCCTACCCTGTACTCTAACCCTAACCCAAACCCTAACCCTAAACCGTACCCTAAACCTAACCCCTTCCCTAACCCTAACCCTAACACTAACACTTACCCGCACTCTAACCCTAACCCTCACCCTAACCCTAACCCGTACTGTAACCCTAACCCGTACCATAACCCTAACCCTAACCCTAAACTTAACCGTAACCCTGACCCCTACCCTATCCTTAAAAGTAACCCGTACCATAGCCCCAACCCTGACCCTAACCCTAACCCTAACCCTAACCCTCACCTAAGCCTAAGCCTAAACCGTACCCTAACCCTAACCCGTAACCTAAACCTAACCCTAACCCTAAACTTAACCCGTACGCTAACACTATCGCGTACCCTAAACCTAACCCTAACCCGTACCCTAAACCTAACCCTAACCCTAACTCTAACCCTACCCATAACCTAACACTAACCCTAACCCTAACACTAACCCTAACCCGTACTCTAAGCCTAAACCTAACCCTAACTCTAACCCTAACCCGTACTATAATCCTAACCCTAACCCTTACCCCAACCCTAACACACACCTAAACTTAACCCTAACCCGTACCCTAACCCTAAACCGTAACCTAAACCTAACCCTAACCCTAAACTTAACCCGTACGCTAACCCTAAACCTAACCCTAACCCTAACACTAACACTAACCCTAACCCATACTCTTACCCTAAACCTAACCCTAACCCGGACGATAACCCTAACCCTAACCCTAAACCTAACCCTAACCCGTACAGTAAACCTAAACCTGACACTAACCCTAAACCTAACCCTAACCCTAACATAACACTAACCCTAACCCATACTCTTACCCTAATCCTAACGCTAACCCGGAGGATAACCCTAACCCTAACCCTAACCCTAAACCTAACCCTATCCCGAACAGTAAACCTAACCCGTACCCTAACCCTAAACCTAACCCTAATCCTGACCCTAACCCTAACCTTAACCCAAACCCTAAGCCTAATCCATACCCAAACCCTAACCCTAAACCATCCATAACCCTAACCCGTACCCTAAACCTAACCCTATCCCTTGACCTAAAACGTACCCAACACTATCCCGTAACCTAACCCTAACCCTAACCCATACCCAACCCTAACAGTAACCCTAAACCATACCCTAGCGCTAACCCTAACCCTAACCCTAACCCTAACGCGCACCCTAAACGTAAACCTAAACCTAACCCTAACCATAACTATTACCCGTACCCTAACCCTAACCCATACCCTAACCCTAACCCTAACCTTAATCGTAACCCTGACACGTACCCTAACCCTATAACTAACCCGTACCCTAACCCCAACCCTAACCTAACCCGTACCCTAACCCTAACCCTAACCCTAACCCTCACCTATACCTAACCCTAACCCGTACCCTAACCCTAACCCTAAAATTAACCCGTACGCTAACCCTATCCCATACCGTAAACCTAACCCTAACCCGTACACTAACCGTAACCCTAACCCTAACCCTATCCATACACTAACCCTAACCCTACCCCTAAACCTAACACTAACCCTAAACCGTACTCTAACCCTAACTCTAACCCTAAACCTAACCCTAACCCAAACTCTAACCGTATCCCGTACCCTAACACTAAACCTAACCCTAACTCTAACCCTAACCCGTACTATAACCCTAACCCTAACCCTAACCCTAACACTAACCCTAACCCTAACCCGCACCTAAACCTAACCCTAACCCATACCCTATCTCTAACCCGTAACCTAAACCTAAACCTAACCCTAAACTTAACCCGTACGCTAACCCTATCTCGTACCCTAAACCTAACCCTACCCCGTACCCTAACCCTAACCCTATCCGTACACTAGCCCTAACCCTAACCCTAACACTAACACTAACCCTAACCCGTACTCTAACCCTAAACCTAACCCTAACCCGGACAATAACCCTAACCCTAAACCTAACAATAACCCGTAGAGTACACCTAACTCGTACCCTAACCCTAACGCTAACACTAACCCTGACACTAAGCCTAACCCTCACCCGTACCCTAAGCCTAACCCATACCATAACCCAAACCCTAACCATCCTTAACCCTAACGTGTACCCTAAACCTAATCCTATCCCTTGACCTAACCAGTACCCAACCCTATCCCGTAACCTAACCCTAACCCTAAACCGTATCCAAACCATAACCGTAACCCTAACCCATACCCTAGCGCTTAACCTAACCCTAACCCGCACCCTAAACCTAAACCTAACCCGAACCCTAAACATAACCCTTACCCGTACCCTAACCCTAACCCATACCCTAACCCTAACCCTAACCTTAACCGAAACCCTGACCTGTACCCTAAACCTTAAACTAACCCATACCCTAACTCCAACCCTAACCCTAACCCGTACCCTAACCCTAACCCTAACCCTAACCCTACCCTTCACCTATACCTAACCCTAACCCATACCCTAACCCTAACCCGTAACCTAATCCTATCCCTAACCCTAAACTTAACCCGTACACTAACCCTATCCCGTACCCTAAACCTAACCTTAACCAGTACCCTAACCCTAACCCTAACCCTATCCGTACACTAACCCTTACCCTAACCCTAATCCTAACACTAACCCTAACGTAAACCTAACCCTAACCCGTACACTAACCCTAACTCGAACCCTAACCCTAACCCTAAACCGTACCCTAACCCTACCCGCAGCCTAACCCTATCTATAACCCTAAACCTAACCCTAAACCTAACCCTTCCCTAACCCGTACTCAAATGGTAAACCTAACCCGTATCCTAACACTAACCCAAACCCGTACTCCAACCCTAACCCTAACCCTAAACCTAACCCTAACCCGCACCCTAAACTTAACCTGAACCCTAACCGAAACCATAACCCTTAACCGTAACCTAACCCAAACCCATACCCTAACCCTAACCCTAACCTTAAACATAAATCTAACCTGTACCCTAACACTAAAACTAACCCATACCCTAACCCCAAACCTAACACTAATGCGTACCCTAACACTAACACTAACCCTAACCCTGACCCTAAACCTAACCCTAACCCTTACACTAATCCTAAACCTAACACTAACCCGCACCCTAAACCTAACCCTAACCCGTACCCTAACCCTAACCCGTATCCTTAACCTAACCCTAAACCTAAACTTAACCCGTACGCTAACCCTATCCCTACCCTGAACCTAACCCTAACCTGTACCCTAACCCTAAACCTAAACCTAAGCCTAACCTGTATATTACCCCTAACAACAACCCTAACAAAACCCTACCCCGTACTCTTACCTTAAACCTAATCCATACCCGTACCCTAAACCTAAACCTAACCCTAACCCTAACCGTACTCTAATCCTAACCCTAACCCTAACCCTAACCCTAACGCGTACTGTAACCCTAACCCGTACCATAACCCTAAACCTAACGCGTACCTAACCCTAACCCTCCCTCGTACCCTAACCATAAAACTTACCATGACTCTAACCCTAAACTTAACCCATACCCTAAACCTCAACCGTACCCTAACCCTAAACCTAACCCTAACCCTAACCCGTACTCTAAGCCTAACCATACCCTAACCCTAACCCTAAACCTAACCCTAACCCTAACCCTAACCCGTAGCCTAAACCTAACCCTAACCCTTGACCTAACCCGTATCCAAATCTATCCCGTACCCTAACCCTAACCAAAACCCGTACACAAACTCTAACCGTAACCCTAACCCATACCCTAGCCCTAACCCTAACCCTAACCGTAACCCTAACCCTAACCCGTATCCAAACCTATCCCGTACCCTAACCCTAACCCTAACCCGTACCCAAACCCTAACAGTAACCCTAACCCATACCCTAGCGCTAACCCTAACCCTAAACCTAAGCCTAACCCGCACCATAAACCTAAACCTAACCCTAATCCTAACCATAACCCTTACCCGTACCCTAACCCTAACCCATACACTAAATGTAAGCCTAACCTTAAACATAACCCACCCGTACCCTAACCCTAAAACTAACCCGTACCCTAACCACAACCCTAACCCTAACCCGTCCCTTAACCCTATCCCTAACGCTAACCTGACCCTAAACCTAACCCTAACTCGTACCCTAACCCTAACCCTAACCTTAACCCTCACCTAAACCTAACCCTTACACTTACCTAACCCTAACCCGTAACCTAAACCTAAACCTAACCCTAAACTTAACCCGTACGCTAACACTATCCCGTACCCTAAACCTAACCCTAACCCGTACCCTAACCCTAGCCCTAAACCTAACATGATCCATAGACTAACCCTAACCCTAACCCTAACACTTACCCTAACCTGTACTCTAAACGTAACCCTAACCCTAAACCTAACCCTAACCCGTACTCTAACCCTAACCCATACTGTAACACTAAACCTAAACCTAACCATAACCCTAACCCATACTCTAACCCTATCCCGTAGCCTAACCCTAACTCTAACCCTAACACCTAACGCTAAACCAAACCCTAAACCTTACCCTAACCCGTACCCAAACGGTAAACCTAAACCGTACCCTAAGACTAACCAAAACCCGTACACTAACCCTGACCCTATCCCTAAACCTAACCCTAAACCGCACCCTAAACTTAAACCTAACCCTAACCCTAAACATAATCCTTAACCGTACAAAACCCTAACCCACACCCACACCCTAACCCTAACTTTAACCATAACCCTAACCCGTGCCCTAACCCTAAACCTAACCCGAACTCTAACCCCAACCCTAACTCTAACTCATACCCTAACACTAACCCTAACCCTAACCCTGAACCTAAACCTAACCCTAACCGTACACTAACCCTAACCCTAACCCTAACCCGAACCCTAAACCTAAACCTAACCCGTACCCTAACCCTAAACCGTAACCTAAACATAACCCTAACACTAAACTTAACCCATCCGCTAAACATAACCCGTACCCTAACCCTAACCCTAACCTGTAACCTAACCCTAACCTAACTCTAAGCCTAACCCGTACATTACCCCTAACCCTAACCCTAACACTAACCCTACACAATACTCTAACCCTAACCCTAACCCTAAGCTTAACCCGTACCCTAACCCTAACCCTAAACCTTACACTAACCCTAACCCTCACCGTACTCTAACCCTAACACTAACCTCACCCTAACCCTAACCCGTACTCTAAACCTAACCCGTAACATAACCCAAACCCTAAACCGTATCCTAACCCTAACCCAAACTCGTACCCTAACCCTAAACCTGAACCTAACACTAACCCTAACCCGTAACCTAAACCTAACCCGTACCGTAACCCTAACCTTAAACCTAACCCATACCCTAAACCTAACCCTAACCCTGACTCGTACCCTAACCCTAACCCTAACCGGGCCCTAAACCTAACCCTAACCCGTACCCTAAACCTAACCCATACCCTAACCCTAACACTAAACCTAATCCTAACACTAACCAGTACACTAAACCTAACCCTAACCCTTGACCTAACCCGTACCCAACCCTATCTCATACCCTAACCCTAACACTAAACCGTACCCAAACCCTAACTGTAACCCTCACACATACCCTAGCGCTAACCCTAACCCTAAACCTATGCCTAACCCGCACCCTAAACCTAAACCTAACCCTAACCATAACCCTTACCCGTACCCTAACCCTAACCCATACCCTATCACTAACCCTAAAGTTAACCGTAACCCTAACCCGTACCCTAACCCTAAACCTAACCCTAGACCTAACACGTACAGTAAACCTATCGCTTACCATAACCTTACCCCTAACCCTAAACCTAATCCTAACCCTAACACTAACCCTAACCCTAAACCTAACCCTTACCCTAACCCTAACCCGTACCCTAAACCTACTCGTTGCCTAACCCTAACACAAACCCTAACCCCTAACCCTAACCTTAACCCTAACCCTTTCCTAACCCGTACCCAAACGGTTAACCTAACCCGTACCCTAACACTAACCCAAACCCGTACTCTAACCCTAACTCTAACTCTAACCCGCAGCCTAAACCTAACCCTAACCCTAACCCAAACCATAATCCTTAACCGTAACCTAACCCTAACCCATACCCTAAATCTAACCCTAATCTTAACCATAACCCTAAAATGCACTCTAACCCTAAAACTAAACCATAACCTAAGCGCAACCCTAACCATAACCCGTACCCTAACAATAACCCTAACCCTAACCCTGACCCTAAACCTAACCTAACCCTTACACTAACCCTCACCCAACCCGCACCCTAAACCTAACCCTAACCCGTACCATAACCCTAACCCGTAACCTAAACCTAACCCTAACACTAAACTTAACCCGTACGCTAACCCTATCCCATACCCTAAACCTAACCCTAACCCGTATCCTAAACCTAAACCTAAACATAACCCTAACCCGTACATTAACCCTAACCTTAACACTAACCCTACCCCGTATTCTAACACTAACCCTAACCCGAAATCGTACCCTAACCCTAAACCTAACCCTAACCATAACCCTAACAATAACCCTAAACCGTACTCTCACCCTAACCCTAACCCTAACCCTAACCATACTCTGAACCTAACCCTAACCCTCACCCTAACCCTAACCCGTACTGTAACCCAAATCCGTATCATAACCCTAACCCTAACCCGTACCCTAACCCTAACCCTAACTCGTACCCTAACACTAACCCTAACCCTGATCCTAAACCTAACCCTAACCCGTACCCTAAACCTAACCCGTACCCTAACCCTAACCCTAACCCTATCCGTACACTAACCCTAACCCTAACCCTAACCCTAACACTAACACTAACACTAAACCTAACCCGTACTCTAACCCTAACCCTAACCCTAAACCTAACCCTAACCCGTACTCTAACTCTAAACCGTACTCTAACACTAACCCTAACCCTAACACTAACCGTAACCTGTACTCTAACCCTAAACCTAACCCTAACTCAAACCCTAACCCGTACTATAATGCTAACCCTAACCGTAACCATAACCGTAACCCTAACCCATACAGTAACCCTTACCGGAACCCTAACCCTAACCCTAAACATAACCCTGACCGAACCCTAACCCGTACACTAACCCTAAACCGTACCCTAAAACTAACCCTAACCTAACCCGGACCCTAACCCTAAATGTAATGCTAAACCGTAACCAAACCCTATCCCTAACCCGTACCCTAACCCTAACCCTAACCCGCACACTAAACCTAACACTAACCCTAGACCTAACACGTCCACTAACCCTATCCCATACCCCAACCTTAACCCTAACCCGTATCGTACCCTAACACTAACCCTAACCCTAAACCTAACCCTAACCCGTACACTAACTCGAACCTGAACCCTAAACCGTACCCTAATCCGTACCCTAACCCTACTCATAGCTTAACCCTATCTATAACCCTAATCCCTAAACCTAAACCTAACCCTCCCTAACCCAAACGGTAAACCTAACCCATACCCTAACATTAACCCAAACCTGTACTCTAACCCTAACCCTAAACCTAACCCTAACCCGCACCCTAAACTTAACCTGAACCCTAACCGAAACCATAACCCTTAACCGTAACCTAACCCAAACCCATACCCTAACCCTAACCCTAACCTTAACCATAAATCTAAACTATACCCTAACCCTAAATCTAACCCATACCCTAACCCCAAACCTAACACTAAAGCGTACCCTAACACAAACACTAAAACTAACCCTGACCCTAAACATAACCATAAGCCTTACACTAATCCTAAACCTAACCTTAACCAGCACCCTAAACCTAACCCTAACACGTACCCTAACTCTAAACCGTAACCTTAACCTAACCCTAACCCTAAACTTAACCCGTACGCTAACCCTATCCCGTACCCTGAACCTAACCCTACCCGTATCCTAACCCTAAAACTAAACCTAAGCCTAACACGTACATTAACCCTAACCCTAACCCTAACACTAACCCTACCCCGTACTCTAAACCTAACTCTAACACTAACCCTAACCCTAACCCGTACACTAACCCTAACCCTAAACCTGACCTAACAATAACCCTAACCCGTACTCTAACCCTAACACTAACCCTAACACTAACCATACTCTAACACTAACCCTAACCCTCACCCTAACCCTAACCCGTACTGTAACCCTAACCCGTACCATAACACTAAACCTAACCCGTACCCTAACCCTAACCCTACTTGTACCCTATCCGTAACCCTAACCCTGACCCTAACCCTAACCGTAACCCGTACTCTAAACCTAACCCGTACTCTAAACCTAATCCTAACCCTAACCCGTACCCTAAACTTAACCCTAACCCCAACTCGTACCCTACCCCTAAACCTAACGTACCTTAACCTTAACCCTAACCCGTACCCAATGCCTAACCCATACCTAACAATAACACTATACCTAACTCTAAACCTAACCCTAACCCTAACCCTAACCCTATCCGTACACTAACCCTAACCCTAACCCTAACACCAACACTAACCCTATCCCGTACTCTAACCCTAACCTAACCCTAAACCTAACCCTAACACTAACCCTAAACCGTACTCTAACCGTAAACGTAACCCTAACTCTAACCCTAACCCGTACTATAACGCTACCCTAACCATAACCATAACCATAACCCTAAACCATACCCTAACTCTAACCCTAACCCTGACCTAAACGTAACCCTAAACTGTACCCTAACCCTAAACCGTACCCTAACCCTAACCCTAAAACTAACCCGTACCATAACCCTAAACGTAATGCTAACCCGTAACCAAACCCTAACCCTAAAACATACCCTAACCCTAACCCTAACCCGCACACTAAACCTACCTTAACCTTAACCCTAACCCGTACCCAATGCCTAACCCATACCCTAACACTAACACTATACCTAACTCTAAACCTAACCCGTACCCTAACCCCAACCCTAACCATAACCTGTACCCTAACACTAACCCTAACCTTAACCGTAACCCTAACCCGTACCCTAACCCTAAAACTAACCCGTACCCTAACCCCAAACCAAACCCTAACCCGTACCATAACCCTATCCATAACCCTAACCCTGACCCTAAACCTAACACTAACCCACACATAAACCTAACCCGAACCCGTATCCTAACCCTAACCCATAACCTAAACCTAAACCTAACCCTAAATTTAACCCATACACTAACCCTATCCCGTAACCTATACCAAACCCTAACACGTACCCAAACACTAACTTAACCCTAACCCTATCCGTACACTAACCCTAACCCTAACCCTAACACTAAACCTAACCTGTACTCTAACTCTAACCCTAACCCTAAACCTGACCCTAACCCGTACTCTAACCCTAACCCATAAACTAACACTAACCCTTACCCTAACCCTAGAACTAACCCATACCCTAACCCTAACAGTAACCCTAAACCGTACCCAAACCCTAACCCTAACATGTACCTTAAGCCTAACCCTAACCCTAACCCTAATCCTAACCCGCACACTAAACCTAACCCTAACCCTAGACCTAACACGTACACTCACCCTATCCCTTACTGTAACCTTAACCCTAACCCGTTACATAACCCTAACACTAATCCTAACCCTAAACCTAACCCTAACCCTAACCCTAACCCGTACAATAACCCTAACCCGACCCTAACCCGTACCCTAACCCGTACCCTAACCCTACCCGTAGCCTAACACTAACCCTACCACTAACCCCTAACCCTAACCCTAACCCTTACCCTAACCCGTACCCAAACGGAAAACCTAACCCGTACCCTACAACTAATTCAAACCCGTACTCTAACCGTAACCCTAACCCTAACCCTAACGCGCACCCTAAACTTAACCCTAACCATAACCCAAACCATAAACTTATCCATAACCTAACCCTAACCCATACCCTAACCCTAACCCTAACCTTAACCATAACCCTAAGCCATACCCTAAACCTAAAACTAAACCGTACCCTAACCCCAACCCTAACCCTATCCCGTACCCTAACACTAACCCTAACCCTAAACCTGACCCTAAACCTAACCCTAAACTTACACTAACGCTAACCCTAACCCGAACCGGCACCCTAAACCTAACCCTAACCCGTACCCTAACACTAAACTGTAATCTAAACCTAACCCTAACCCTAAACTTAACCCGTACGCTAACCCTATCCCGTACCCAAAACCTAACCCTAACCCTCATCTTAACCCTAAAACTAAAACTAAGCCTAACTCGTACATTAAATGTAACCCTAAACCTAACAATAACCCTACACCGAACTCTAAACCTAACCCTAACCCTAACCCGCACCCTAAACGTAAACCTAACCCTTACCCTAACCATAACACTTCCCCATACCCTCAACCTAACCCAGACCCTAACCCTAACCCTAACCTTGACCATAAACCTGACCCGTACCCTAACCCTAAAACTACCCGGTACCCTAACCCCAACCCTAACCCTAACCCGTACCATAACCCTATCCCTATCCCTAACCCAGACCCTAAACCTAACCCTAAACCGAAACCTAACACGAACCCTAACCCTAACCCGCAGCTAAACCTAACCCTAACCCGTAGCCTAACCCTAACCCGTAACCTAAACCTAACCTTAACCCTAAATTTAACCCGTACGCTAACCCTATCCCGTACCCTAAAACTAACCCTAACCCGTACCCTAAACCTAACTCTAACCCTAACCCTATCTGAACACTAACCCTAACCCTAACCCTAACATGAACACTAACCCTAACCCTAAACCTAAACCTAACCCTAACCCGTACTCTAACCCTAACCATACCCTAACACTAACCTAACCATAACAGTAACCCTAACCCGTACTCTAAACCTATACCTCACTCTAACTCAAAACCTAACCCGTACTACAATCCTAAACCTAAACCTAACCCTAACCCTCACCTTAACCCGTACAGTAACCCTAACCTCTACCCTCACCCTAAACCTAACCCTAACCCTAACCCGTACCCTAAACCTAACCCTAACCCTTGACCTAACCTGTATCCAAATCTATCCCATACACTAACCCTAACCATAACCCGTACACAAACTCTAACCGTAACCCTAACCCTAACCCTAGCGCTAACCCTAACCCTAACCCTAACCCTAAACCTAACCCACACCCTAAACCTAAACCTATCCCTAACCCTAACCATAACCCTTACCCGTACCCTAACCCTAACCCATACACTAACCGTAACCCTAAACTTAATCATAACCCTGACCCGTACCCTAACCCTAAAACTAACCCGTACCTTAACCCCAACCTTAACCCACACCCGTCCATAACCCTATCCCTAACGCTAACCTGACCCTAAACCTAAACCTGACTCGCACCCTAACCCTAACCCTAACCCTCACCTACACCTAACCCTTACACTTACCTAACCCTAACCCGTAACCTAAACCTAACCCTAACCCTAAACTTAACCCGTACGCTAACCCCATCCCGTACCCTAAACCTAACCCTAACCTGTACCCTAACCCTAGCCCTAAACCTAACATGATCCATACACTAACCCTAACCCTAACCCTAACCCTAACACTTACCCTAACCTGTACTCTAACCCTAACCCTAACCCTAAACCTAACCCTATCCCGTACTCCTACCCTAACCCATACTCTAACACTAAACCTAACCCTAACACTAACCCTAACCCGTACTCTAACACTAAACCTAACCCTAACTCTAAACCTAATCCATACTATAAACCTAACCCTAACCCTTACCCTAACCATAACCCTAACCCGTACTCTAACCCTATCCCGTAGCCTAACCCTAACTCTAACCGTAACCCCTTACCCTAAACCTAACCCTAAAATTACCCTAACCCGTACCCAAACGGTAAACCTAAACCGTCCCCTAATACTAACCCAAACCCGTACTCTAACCCTAAACCTATCCATAAACCTAACCCTAAACCGCACCGTAAACTTAAACCTAACCCTAACCCTAAATATAATCCTTAACCATACCATAACCCTAACCCACACCCTAACACTAACCCTAACTTTAACCATAACCCTAACCCGTACCCTAACCCTAAACCTACCCCGTACTCTAACCCCAACCATAACCCTAACTCATACCCGAACATTAACCCTAAACCTAAACCTGACCCTAAACCTAACCCTAACCCGTACCCTAACCCTAACCCTAACCCTAACCCTAACCCGAACCCTAAACCTAACCCTAACCCGTACCCTAACCCTAACCCGTAACCTAAACATAACCGTAACACTAAACTTAACACATACGCTAACCCTATCCCATACCCTAACCCTAACCCTAACCTGTAACCTAACCCTAACCTAACTCTAAGCCTAACCCGTACATTAACCCTAACCCTAACCCTAACACTAACCCTACCCAATAATCTAACCCTAACCCTAACCCTAAGCATAACCCGTACCCTAACCCTAAACCTAAACCTTACCCTAACCCTAACCTTCACCGTACTCTAACCCTAACACTAAACCTCACCCTAACCCTAACCTGTACTTTAAACCTAACCCGTAACATAACCCAAACCCTAACCTGTACCCTAACCCTAACCCTAACTCATATCCTAACCCTAACCCTGACCCTAACACTAACCCTAACCGTAACCTAAACCTAACTCTAACCCTAAACCTAACCCTAACCCTAAATAATACTCTAAACCTAACCCTAACCTTAACCCTAACCATAAACTGTACTCTTACCCTAAAACTAAAAAGTAACCTAACCGCAACACTAACCCTAACCTGTACCCCAACATTAACCCTAAACCTAACCCTGACCCTAAACCTAACACTAACCCTTAAATTAACCCTAACCCTAACCCGCACCCTATACCTAACCCTAACCCGTTCCCTAAACCTAACCCGTAACCTAAACCTAACCCTAACACTAAACTTAACCCGTACGCTAACCCTATCCCGTACCATAAACCTAACCCTAACCCGTATCCAAACCCTAAACCTAACCCTAAGACTAACCCGTATATTAACCCTAACCCTAACCCTAACACTAACCCTACCCCGTACTCTAACACTAACCCTAACCCTAAATCGTACCCTAACCCTAAACCTAACCCTAAACATAACCCTAACATTAACCCTAAACCGTACTCTCACCCTAAACCTAACCCTAACCCTAACTGTACTCTAAACCTAACCCTAACCCTCACCCTAACCCTAACCCGTACTGTAACCCAAACCCGTACCATAACCCTAACCCTAAACCGTAACCTAACCCTAACCCTAACTCGTACCCTAACCCAAACCCTAACCCTGACCCTAACCCTAACCCTAACCCGTACCCTAAACCTAACCCATACTCTAACTCTAACCCTAACTCTAACTCGTACCCTAAACCTAACCCTAACCCGTACCCCAACCCTAACCCTAACCCTAACCCTATCCGTACACTAACCCTAACCCTAACCCTAACACTAACACTAACCCTAACCCGTACTCTAACCCTAACCCTAACCCTAAACCTAACCCTAACCCGTACTCTAACCCTAACCCGTACTCTAACACTAACTCTAACCCTAACACTAACCGTAACTCGTACTCTAACCCTAAACCTAACCCTAACTCAAACCCTAACCCGTACTATAACGCTAACCCTAACCTTAACCATAACCATAACCCTAACCCATACAGTAATCCTAACCGGTACCCTAACCCTAACCCTAAACCTAACCCTGACCTAAACCTAACCCGTACACTAACCCTAAACCGTACCCTAACCCTAATCCTAAACCTAACCCGTACCCTAACCCTAAATGTAACACTAAACCGTAAGCAAACCCTAACCCTAACACGTACCCTAACCCTAACCCGCACACTAAACCTAACCCTAACCCTAGACCTAACACGTACACTAACCCTATCCCATACCCCAACCTTAACCCTAACCCGTATCGTACCCTAACACTAACCCTAACCCTAAACCAGTATCGTAACCCTAACACTAACCCTACGCTAAAACTAACCCTAACCTGTACACTAACCCTAACCCGAACCCTAACCCTAACCCTAACCCGTACCCTATCCCTACCCGTAGCCTAGCTCTATCTATAACCCTAAACCCTAACCCTAAACCTAACCCTTCCTAACCCGTACCCAAACGGTAAACCTAAACCGTACCCTAACACAAACCCAAACCCGTACTCTAACCCTAACTCTAACCCTAAACCTAACCCTAACTCGTACCCTAACCCTAACCCTAACCCTCACCTAAACCTAACCCTTACACTTACCTAACCTTAACCTGTAAACTAAACCTAACCCTAACAAAAAACTTAACCCGTACACTAACCCTATCCCGTAACCAGAACCTAACCCTAACCCGTATCCTAACCCTAAACCTAAACCTAAGCCTAACCTGCACATTACCCCTAACACCAACCCTAACATTAACCCTACCTCGTACACTAACCCTAAAACTAACCCTAACCCGTACCCTAACCCTAACGCTAACCCTAACCCTAACACGAACCCTAACCCGTACTCTAAACCTAACCCTAAACCTAAACCTAACCCTAACCGTACTCTAATCCTAACCCTAACCCTCACCCTAATCCTAAACCGTACTGTAACCCTAACCCATATCATAACCCTAAACCTAACCCGTAACCTAACCCTAACTCGTACCCTAACCCTAACCCTAACCCTGACTCTAACCCTAACCTTAACCCATATCCTAAGCCTCAACCATACACTAACCCTAACCCTAAACATAAACCGTACACTAAACCAGACCCTAACCCTAACCCTAACCCGTACACTAAGCCTAACCCAAACCCTAACCCTAAACCTAACCCTAACCCTAACCCGTAGCCTAAACCTAACCCTAACCCTTGACCTAACCCGTATCCAAATCTATCCCGTACCCTAACCCTAACCATAACACCTCCACAAACTCTAACCGTAACCCTAACCCATCCCTAGCGCTACTGTAACCCTAACCCGAACCCTAAACCTAACCCACACCCTAAACCTAAACCTAACCCTAACCCTAACCATAACTCTTACCCGTACCTTAACCCTAACCCATACCCTAACCGTAACCCTAACCTTAAACGTAACCCTGACCCGTACCCTAACCCTAAAACTAACCCGTACCCTAACCCCAACCCTAACCCTAACTCGTCCCATAACCCTATCCCTAATGGTAACCCTGACCCTAAACCTAACCCTAACTCGTACCCTAACCCTAACCCTAACCCTAACCCTCACTTAAACCTAACCCTTACACTTACCTAACCCTAACCCGTAACCTAAACCTAACCCTAACCCTAAACTTAACCCGTATGCTAACCCTATCCCGTACCCTAAACCTAACCCTAAACCGTACCCTAACCCTAGCCCTAAACCTAACATGATCCATACACTAACCCTAACCCTAACCCTAACACTAACCCTAACCTGTACTCTAACCCTAACCCTAAACCTAAACCTAACCCTAACCCGTACTCTAACCCTAACCCATACTCTAACACTAAACCTAACCCTAACATTAACCCTAACCCGTACTCTAACACTAAACCTAACCCTAACTCTAAACCTAATCCATATTATAACCCTAACCGTAACCCTTACCCTAACCGTAACGCTAACCCGTACACTAACCCTAAACCTAACCCTAACTCTAACCCTAACCCGTACTATAACCTTAATCCTAACCCTAACCGACACCTAAACCTAACCCTAACCCGTACCCTAACCCTAACCCGTAACCTAAACCTAACCCTAACCGTAAACTTAACCCGTACGCTAACCCTATTTCGTACCCTAAACCTAACCATACCCATACCCTAACCCTAACCCTAACCCTAACCCTAACCCTATCCGTACACTAACCCTAACCCTAACACTAACACTAATACTAACCCTAACCCGTACTCTAACCCTAAACCTAACCCTAACCCGGACTATAACCCTAACCGTAACCCTAATCCTAAACCTAACACTAAGCGGTACAGTAAACCTAACCCGTACCCTTACCCTAACACTAATACTAACCCTGACACTAACCCTAACCCTAACCCATAGCCTAAGCCTAACCCATACCCTAACCCTAACCCTAAACCATCCCTAAACCTAACACGTACCTTAAACCTAACCCTATCCCTTGACCTAACCAGTACCCAACCCTATCCCGTAACCTAACCCTAACCCTAACCCGTACCCAAACCCTAACAGTAACCCTAACCCTTACCCTAGCGCTAACCCTAACCCTAAACCTAACCCTAATCCGCACCCTAAACCTAAACCTAACCCTAACCCTAACCATAACGCTTACCCGTACCCTAACCCTAAGCCATGCCCTAACCCTATCCCTAACCTTAACCTTAACCCTGACCCGTAACCTAAACCTAAAACTAACACACTCCCTAACCCCAAACCTAACCCTAACCCGTACCCTAACCCTAACCCTAACCCTAACCCAAACCCTCACCTATACCTAACCCTAACTCGTACCCTAACCCTAACCCGTAACCTAAACCTAACCCTAACCCTAAACTTAACCCGTATGCTAACACTATCCCGTACCCTAAACATAACCCTAACCCGTACCCTAACCCTAACCCTATCTGTAAACTAACCCTAACCCTAACCCTAAATCTAACCCTAACCTTAACCCGTACCCTAAACCTAACCCTTGACCTAACCCGTACCCAAAACTATCCCGTACCCTAACCCTAATCCCAACCCGTACCCAAAACCTAACAGTAAACCTAACTCATACCCTAGCGCTAACCCTAACCCTCAACCTAACCCGGACCCCAAACCTAACCCTCACCCTGGCCCTAACACTAACCCTATCCCGTACCCTAAACCTAAACCGTACCCTAATCCTAACCCTAAACCTAACCCATACCCTAACCCTAAACTTAACCCTAGCCTATACCCAAACCCTAACCCTAACACATATCCTAACCCTAACCACAACCCTAACCCGCACACTGAACCTAACCCTAACCCTAGACTTAACACGTACACTAACCCTATCCCATACCCTAACCTTAACCATAACCCGTACCATGACCCTAACACTAACCCTAAACCTAAACCTAACCCTAACCCTAACACTAACCCGTACACTAACCCTAACCCGAACCTTAACCCTAACCCTAACCTGTAACCTAACCCTACCCATAGCCTAATCCTAACCTGATCCCTAACCCCTAAACCTAAAACTAACCCTAACCCTTACCCTAACCCGTACCCAAACGGTAAACCTAACCCATACCCTAACACTAACCAAAACACGTACACTAACCCTAACGATAACCCTAACCCGCACCCTAAACTTAACTCTAACCCTAACCCAAACCATAACCCTGAACCGTAACAACCCTAACTCATAACCTAAACCTAACCCTAACCTTAACCATAACACTAATCCATACCCTAACCCTAAAACTAACCCGTAACCTAACCCCAAACCTAACCCTAACCCTGACCCTAAGCCTAAACATACCGCTTACCCTAACCCTAACCCTAACCCAACCCGCACCCTAAACCTAACCCTAACCCGTATCCTAACCCTAACCTATAACCTAAACCGAACCAAATCCTAAACTTAACCCGTTCGCTAACCCTATCCCGTACCCTAAACCTAACCCTAAGCCATATCCTAACCTTAACCTAACCCTTAGCCTAACCCGTACATTAACGCTAACCCTAACCCTAACGCTAACCCTACCCCGTACTCTAACCCTAACCCTCACCCTAACCCTAACCCTACTCTAAACCGTACACTAACCCTAAACTGAACACTAACCCTAACCCTAACCCGTACCCTAAACCTACCCGTAGCCTAACCCTAACCCTACCCCTAACCCCTAACCCTAACCCAAACCCTAACCCTTACCCTAACCCTAACCCTGCTCTAAACCTAACGCTAACCCTTACCCTAACCCTAAACCTAACCCGCACCCTAAACCTAACCCTAACCCATAACCTAAACCTAACCCGTACTCTAACCCTAACCCTAACCCAAACCCGTACCCTAAACCTAACCCTAACCCGTACCCGTACCCTAACCCTAACCCTGCCCTAACCGTATCCATACAACAAACCTAACCCTAACCCTAAACTAACACTAACCCTAACCCGTACTCTAACCCTAACACTAAACCTTACTCTAACCCATACTCTAACCCGAACCCATACCCTAACACTAACCCTAACCCTAACACTAACCCTAACCCGTACTCTAAACCTAAACCTAACCCTAACTCTAACCCTACCACGTATTATAACCCTAACCCTAACCCTAAACCGTACAGTAACCCTAATCCGTACCCTAACCCTAAACCTAACCCTAAACCTAACCCTAACCCTGACCCTAACCGTAACGCTAATCCGTACCCTAATCCTAAACCGTACCCTAAACCTAACCTTAACCCTAACCCGTACCCTAACCCTAAACGTAACGCTAACCCGTACCCAAACACTAACCCTAACACGTAACCTAACCCTAACCCTAACGCTAACACTCACCTAACCCTAACCCTAACCCTAGACCTAACACGTACACTAACCCTATCCCGTAACCCAACCTTAACCCTAAACCGTACCGTAACCATAACACTAACCCTAAACCTAACCCTAACCCTAACCCTAACCCGTACACTAACCCTTTCCCGAACCCTAAACCTAACCGTAACCCATACCCTAACGCTACCCGTAGCCTAACCATAACTATAACCCTAACCCTTAACCCTAACCCTAAACCTTACCCTAACCCATACCCAAATGTTAAAACTAACCTGTACCCTAACACTAACCCAAACCCTTACCCTAAACCTAAACCTAACCCTGACCCTAACCCTAACCCGCACCCTAAACTTAACCCTAACCCTAACCCAAACCATAACCCTTAACCGTAATCTTACCCTAAACCATATCCGAAACCTAACCCTAACCTTAACCGTAACCCTAACCCGTACACTAACGCTAAAACTAACCCGTACACTAACCCCAGCCCTAACCCTACCCCGTGCCCTAACACTAACCCTAACCCTAACACTGACACTAAACCTAACCCTAACCCTTACACTAATCCTAAACCTAAACCTAACCCGCACCCTAAACCTAAACCTAACCTGTACCCTAACCCTAACCCGTAACCTAAACCTAACCCTGACCCTAAACTTAACCCGTAGGCTAACCGTATCCCGTACCTTAAACCTAACCCTAACCCATATCCTAACCCTCAACCTAACCCTAAGCCTCACCCATATATTAAACCTAACCCTAACCCTAACACTAACCCTACCCCGTACTCCTCCAGTAACCCTAACCCTAACCCGTACCCTAACCCTAACCCTAACCCTAACCCGTACCCTAAACCTAACACATACCCTAACCCTAACCCTAACCCTTGACATAACCCGTACCCAACCCTATCCCGTAACCTAAACCTAACCCTAACCCATACCCAAACCCTAACAGTAACCCTAACCCATACCCTAGCGCTAAACCTAACCCTAACCGTTAACCGCACCCTAAACCTAAACCTAACCCTAACCCTAACCATAACCCATACCCGTAACCTAACCCTAACCCATACCCTAAACCTAACCCTAAACTTAACCGTAACCCTGACCCGTACCCTAAACCTAAAACTAACCCGTACCCTAACCCCAACCCTAATCCTAACCCGTACCATAATCCTATCCCTAACCCTAACCCTGACCCTGAACCTAACCATAAACCGAACCCTAACTCTAAACTTAACCCTAACCATAACCATAACTGGCACCTAAACCTAACCCTAACCCGTACCCTAACCCTAACCCTAACCCTAAACCTAGCCCTCACCTAAACCTGACCCTAACACGTGCCCTAACACTAACCCGTAACCTAAACCTAAACCTAAACCTAAACTTAACCCGTACGCTAACCCTAGCCCATACCCTAAACCTAACCCTAACCCATACACTAACCCTAACCCTAACCCAAACCCTAACCCAATCCGTACACTAAACCTAACCCTAACCCTTACCCTAATACTAACCCTAACCCTAACCCTCACCCTAACCCTAACCCAACCCTAACCCTCACACTAAACCTAATCCGTACTGTAACCCTAAACCTAAACCTAACTCTAACCCTAACCCGTACTATAACCCTAACCCGAACCCTTACCCTAACCCTAAACCTAACCCTAACCTGTACTCTAACACTATCCCATAGCCTAAACCTAACTCTAACCCTAACCCCTAAACCTAACCCTAACCCTAACCCTTAGCCTAACCCGTACCCAAACGGTATACCTAACGCGTACCCTAACACTAACCCAAACTCGTACTCTAACCCTAACACTAACCCTAACCCGTAATCTAACCCTAACCCTAACCCTAACCCTAACCCTAACCCTAACCGTACTCTAACCCTACCCTAACCCTCACCCTAACCCTAACACGTACCGTAAACCTAACCCGTAACATAATCCTAACCCTATCCTGTACCCTATCCCTAACCCTAACTCGTACTCTAACCCTAAACCTGACCCTAACCCTAACCCTATCCCGAAACCTAAACCCAACTCGTACCCTAACCCTAACACTAACCTGTACTCTAACACTATCCCGTAGCCTAAACCTAACTCTAACCCTAACCCCTAACCCTAACCCTAACCTTAACCCTAACCCTTCCCTAACCCATACCCAAACGGTATACCTAACCCGTACCCTAACACTAACCCAAACCTGTACTCTAACCCTAACACTAACCCTAACCCGAACCCTAAACTACACCCTAAACTTAACCCTAACCCTACCCCTAACCATAACCCTTAACCATACCCTTACCCTAACCCACACCCTAACTCTAAACCTATCTTTAATAGTAACCCTAACCCGTACCTTAACGATAAAACTAACCCGTACCGTAACCCCAACCATAACCCTAACCCATACCCTAACACTAACGCTAACCCTAACCCTGACCCTAAACCTAACCCTAATCCGTACATTAACCCTAACCCTAACCCTAACCCGAACCCTAAACCTAACCCTAACCCGTACCCTAACCCTAACCCGTAACCTAAACCTAATCCTAACCCTAAACTTAACCCGTACACTAACTCTATCCCATAACCTAAACCTAACCCTAACCCGTAACCTAACCCTAAACCTAACCCTAAGCCTAACCCGTACATTAACCCTAACCCTAACCCTAACACTAACCCTACCCCATATTCTAATGCTAACCCTAACCCTAACCCGTAACCTAACCCTAAAACTAACCCTTTCCCTAAAACTAACACTAACCCTAACCCGTACTCTAACCCTAACCCTAACCCTAACCCTAACCGAATTCTAACCCTAACCCTAATCCTCAAACTAACCCTAACCCGTACAGTAACCCTAACCTGTAACATAACCCTAACCCTAACCCATACCCTAACCCTAACCCTAACTCGTACCCTAACATTAACCCTGACCCTAACCCTAACCCATACCCTAAAGCTAACCAGTACCCTAAACATAACCCTAAACCTAACCCGTACCCTAAACCTAACCCCAACCCTAACCATATCACTTACCTGTACCCTAACCCTAACCCATACCCTAACACTAACCCTAACCTTAACCGTAACCCTGACCCATACCCTAACCCTAAAACTAACCCGTACCCAAACTCCAACCGTAACCCTAACCCGTACCATAACCCTATCCCTAACCCTAACCCTGAGCTAAACCTAACCCTTACCTGTACCCTAACCTTAACCCTAACCCTACCATGCACCTAAACATAACCCTAACCTGTACCCTAACCCTAACCCATAACCTAAACCTAACCCTAACCCTAAACTTAAACCCTACGCTAACCCTATCCCGTACCCTAAACCAAATCCTAACCTGTACCCTAACCCTAACCCTAACTCGTACCCTAACCCTAACACTATCCCTGACCCTAAACCTAAACCGTACCCTAACCCTAACCCTAAACCTAACCCTAACCCTAACCCGAAATGTAACACTAACCCGTACCCAAACTCTAACCCTAACACATACCCTAACCCTAACCCTAACCCGCACACTAAACCTAAACCTAACCCTAGACGTAACACGTACACTAACCCTATCCATACCCCAACCTTAACCCTAACCCGTATCGTAACCCTAACACTAACCCTAACCCTAACTCTAAACCGAAACCGTACACTAAACCTAACACCAACCCTAACCCTAACCCGTACCCGTACCCTAACCCTACCCGTAGCCTAATCCTAACTCTAACCCTAACCCTAAACCTCACCTAAACCTAACCCTAACCTGTACCCTTACCCTACCCATAACCTAAACCTAACCCTAAACCTAATCTTAACCCGTACGCTAACCCAAGCCCGTACACTAAACCTAACCCTAACCCGTACCCTAAACCTAACCCTAACCCTAACTCTAACCCATACCCTAACCCTAACCCTAACCCTTTCACTAACCATAACACTAACCCTAACCCATATTCTAACCCTAACCCTAACCCTAAACCTAACCATACTCTAACCCTAACCCTAACCCTATCCGTACACTAACCCTAACCCTAACCGTAACACTAACCCTAACCCGTACACTAAACCTTACCCTAAACCTAAACCTAACCCTAACCCTTACTCTAACCCTAACCCTTACCCTAACACTAACCCTTACCCTAAGCCTAAACCTAACCCGTAACCTAACCCTAAACGTAACCCTAACCCTTACCCAAACCCTAACCCTAACACGTACTCTAAGCCTAACCCTAACCCGCACACTAAACCTAACCCTAACCCTAGACCTAACACGTACACTAAACCTATCCCGTACCGTAACCTTAACCCTACCCTAACACTAACCTTAACCCTAACCCTAACCCTAACCCTAACCCGTACACTAACCCTAACCAGAACCCTAGCCCTAACCCTAACCCGTACTCTAACCCTACCCGTAGCCTAACCCTAACATTCACCCTAACCCGTAACCAAACAGTAAACCTAACCCATACCCTAACACTAACCCAAACCTGACTCTAACCCTAACCCTAACCCGCACCCTAAACTTAACCCTAACCCTAACAAAAACCATAACCCTTAACCGTAACCTAACCCTAACCCATACCCTAACCCTAACGCTAACCTTAACCATAACCCTAACCCGTAACCTAACACTAACCCTAACCCTAACCCTGACTCTAAACCTAACCCTAACCCTTACTCTAACGCGAACCCTAACCCTAACCCTCACCCGTACCCTACCCTACCCGTAGCCTAACCCTAACCCTACCACAAACCCCTAACCCTAACCCTAAACCTAACCCTTACCCTAACCCGTACCAAAACGGTAAACCTAACCCTTACCCTAACACTAACCCAAACCCGTACTCTAACCCTAACCCTAACCCTAACCCTAACCCTAACCCACACCCTAAACTTAACCCTAACCCTAACCCAAACCATAACCCTTAACCATAACCTAACACTAACCCATACCCTAACCCTAACGCTAACCTTAACCATAACCCTAATCCGTAACCTAACACTAACCCTAACCCTAACCCTGACTCTAAACCTAACCCTAACCCTTACACTAATGCGAACTCTAACCCTAACCCTCACCTGCACCCTACCCTACCCGTAGCCTAACCCTAACCCTACCACTAACCCCTAACCCTAACCCTAACCCTAACCCTTACCCTAACCCATACCAAAACGGTAAACCTAAACCATACCCTAACACTAACCCAAACCCGTACTCTAACCCTAACCCTAAGCCTAACCCAAACCCTAAACCTAAACGTAACCCTAACCCTAAACATAACTCTTACCCGTACCCTAACCCTAACCCATACCCTAAAGCTAAACCTAACCTTAACCATAACCCTAACCCGTACCCTAACCCTAAAACTAACCCGTACCCTAACCCCAACCCTAACCCTAACCCGTACCATAACCCTATCCCTAACCCTAACCCTGACCCTAAACCAAACCCTAACCCGTACCCTAAGCCTAACCCGCACCTAAACCTAACCCTAAACCGTACCTAACCCTAACCCTAACCCTAACCCTATCCGTACACTCACCCTAACCCTAAACCTAACACTAACCCTAACCCGTAATCTAACCCTAAACTTAACCCTAAACCTAACCCTAACCCATACCCTAACCCTAAAACTAACCCGTACCCTAACCCCAACCCTAACCCTAACCCGTACCCTAACCTTATGCCTAAACTTAACCGAAACCCTGACCCGTACCAAACCCTAAAACTAACCCGTAACCTAACCCCAACCCTTACCCTAACCCGTACCATAACCCTACCCCTAACGCTAACCCGGACCATAAACATAACCCTAAACTGTACGCTAACCCTAACCCTAACCCTAACCCTAACCCGTAACATAACCCTAACCCTAACCCGTACCCTAACCCTAACCCTAACTCGTACCCTAACCCTAACCCTGACCTAACCCTAAACGTACTCTAAACCTAACCCGTACCTGAAACCTAACCCTAACCCTAACCCTAACCCATACTCTAAACCTAACCCTAACCCTAACTCATACCCTAACCCTAACACTAACCCTGACACTAACCCTAACACTAACACGTACCCTATACCTAACCCATACCCTAACCCTAACCCTAAACCTACCCTAACCCTAACCCGTACACAAGACCGAACCCTAACCCTTGACCTAACCCATACCCAACCCTATCTCGTACCCTAAACCTAACCCTAACCCGTACCCAAACCCAAAAGTAACCTTAACCCTTACCCTAGCGCTGACACTAACCGTAACCCTAATCGTACACTAAACCTAACCCTAACCCTAACCTAACACTAACCCTAGCCCCTACTCTAACCCTAAACCTAACCCTAGCTCTAAACCTAACGCGTACTATAACCCTAACCCTAAACCTTGCCCTAAACCTAACCCTAACCCGTACTCTAACACTATCCCATAGCCTAACCCTAACTCTAACACTAACCCCTAACCCTAACCCTTACCTTAACCGGTACCCAAACGGTATACCTAACCCGCACCCTAACACTAACCCAAACCCGTACTATAACCCTAACCCTAACCCTAAACCACACCCTAAACTTAACCCTAACCCTAACCAAAACCATAACCCTTAACCGTACCCTAACCCTAACCCACACCCTAACCCTAACTTAACCGTAACCCTAACCCGTACCCTAACCCTAAAACTAACCCGTACCCTAACCCCAACCTTAAACCTAACCCGTACCATAACCCTATCCCTAACCTAAAACCTGACCCTAAACCTAACCCTAACCCATACCTAACCCTAACCCGCAACTAAACCTAAACCTAAACCGTACACTAACCCTAACCTGTAACCTAAACCTAACCTTAACCCTAAACTTAACCCAGACACTAACCCTATCCCGTACCCTAAACCTAACCCTAATCCGTACCCTAACACTAACCCTAACCCTAACCCTAACCCTATTCGTACACTAACCCTAACCCTAACCCTAACACTAACCCTAACCCGTACCCTAACCTTAACCCTAACCCTAAACGTAACCCTAACCCGTACTCTAAACCTAATCCGTACCCTAACACTAACCCTAACGCTTACACTAACCCTAACCCGTACTCTAACCCTAACCCTAACCCTAACTCTAACCATAACCCAAACTATAACCCTAACCCTAACCCTAACCCTAAATCTAACCCGAATCTGGACTCTAACCCTATCCCGTAGCCGAAAACTAACTCTATCCCTAACCCCTAACCCTAACCCTAACCCTAACACTTACCCTAACCCGTATTCAATCGTTAAACCTAACCCATACCCTAACACTAACCCAAACCCATACTCTAACCCTAACCATAACACTAACCCTAACCCTAACCCGCACCCTAAACTTAACCCTAACCCTAACCCTGACCCTAAACCTAACCTAACCCTTACACTAACCATAACACTAACCAGAACCCACACCCTAAACCTAACCCTAACCCGTACCCTAACCCTAACCCGTAACCTAAACCTAACCCTAATCCTAAACTTAACCTATACACTAACCCTATCCTTTAACCTGAACCTAACCCTAAACCGTATCCTAACCCTAAACCTAACCCTAAGCCTAACCCGTATATTAACCCTAACCCTAACACTAACCCTACCCCGTACTTTAACCCTAACCCTAAAACTAACCCTATCCCGTAACCTAACCCTAACACTAAACCTAAACTGGACCCTAACCCTAACCCGTACCCGTACCCTAAACCTAACCCGTACCTTAACCCTAACCTTAACCCATAACCTATACCTAAACCAAAACCTAACTCGTACCCTAATGCTAAGCCTAACCCTGACCCTAACCCTAACCCATACCATAATCCTAACCCATACCCTAACCCTAACCCTAAACCTAATCCTAACCCTAACCCGTACCTTAAAACTAACCCTAACCCTTGACCTAACCCGTACCCAACCCTATCCCGTAACCTAACCCTAGCCCTAACCCGTACCCAAACCCTAACAGTAACCCTAACCCATAACCTTGTGCTAAACCTAACCCTAAACCTAAACATAACCATAACCCTTACCCGTACCCTAACCCTAACCCATACCCTAACTCTAAACCTAACATTAACCGTAACCCTGACCCGTACCCTAACCCTAAAACTAACCCATACCCTTACTCCAACCGTAACCCTAACCCGTACCATAACCCTATCTCTAACCCTAACCCTGAGCAAAACCTAAATCTTACCTGTACCCTAATCTTAAACCTAACCCTAACCCTGACCTAAACATAACCCTAACCCGTACCCTAACCCTAACCCATAACCTAAACCTAACCCTAACCCTAAACTTAAACTGTACGCTAACCCTATCTCGTACCCTAAACCTAACCCTAACCCGTACCCTAACCCTAACCCTAACCCTATCCATACACTAACCCTAACCCTAAACCTAACACTAACACTAACCCTAACCCGTACACTAACCATAAACCTAACCCTAAACCTAACCCTAATCTGTACTCTAACCCTAACCCGTACCCTCACACTAACCCTAACCCTAACACTAACCCTAACCCGTACTCTAACTCAAAACCTAACCCTAACCCGGACTATAACCCTAACCCTAACCCTAACACTAACCAGTACAGTAAACCTCACCCGTACCCTAAACCTAACCCTAACCCTAACCCTAACCCTGACCCTAACCCTAACCCTAACCCGTACCCTAAGCCTAACCCATAATCTAACCCTAACCCTAAACCATCCCTAACCCTAACCTGTACCCTAAATCTAACCCTATCCCTTGACCTAACCTCTACCCAACCCTATCACGTAACCTAAACCTAATCCTAACCCGTACCCAAACCCGAACAGTCACCCTAACCCATACCCTAGCGCTAACCCTAACCTGCACCCTAAACCTAAACCTAACCCTAACCCAAATCATAATCCTTACCCGTACGCTAAACCTAACCCATACCCTAACCCTAACACTAACCTTACTGTAATTCTGACCTGTACCCTAACCCTAAAACTAAACCGTACCCTAACCCCAACCCTAAACCTAAACCGTACCCTAACCCTAACCCTAACCCTAACCCTCACCTATACCTAACCCTAACCCGTACCCTCTCCCTAACCCGTAACCTAAACCTAACCCTAACCCTAAACTTCACCCGTACGCTAAACCTATCCCGTACCCTAAACCTAAACCTAACCCGTACCCTAACCCTAACCCTAACCCTAAACCTAACACTAACCCTAAAGCGTACTCTAACCCTAACCTTAACCCTAAAACTAACCCTAACCCAAACTCTAACCCTAACCCGTACCCTAAAACAAACCATAACCCTAACAGTAACCCTAACCCGTACTCTAACCCTAAACCTAACCCTAACACTAACCCTAACCCGTACTATAACCCTAACCCTAACCCTAAACCTAACCCTTACCCTAACCCGCACCTAAACCTAACCCTAACCCGTACCCTAACCCTAACCCGTAACCTAAACCTAACCGTAACCCTAAACTTAACTCGTACGCTAACCCTATCTCATACACTAAACCTAAACCTAACACGTACCCTAACCCTATCCCTAACCCAATCCGTACTCTAACCCTAAACCTAACCCTAACCCGGACTGTAACCCTAACCCTAACCCTAACCCGTACCCTAACCCTAACCCGGACTGTAAACCTAACCCGTATCCTAACCCTAACCCTAACACTTACCCTGACCCTAACCCTAACCCATACCCTAAGCCTAACCCATACCCTAACCCTAAACCTAAACCTTCCTTAACATTAACCCGTACCCTAAACCTAACCCTATCACTTGACCTAACCCATACTCAACCCTATCCGTACCTAACCCTAACCCGTACCCAAACCCTAACAGTAACCCTAACCCATACACTAGCGCTAACCCTCACCCTAACCCTAACCCACACCCTAAACCTAAACCTAACCCTAACCTAACCATAAACCTTACCCATACCCCAACCCTAACCCATACCCTAAACCTAACCCTAACCTTAACCGTAAACCTGACCCGTATCCTAGCCCTAAAACTAACCCGTACCCTAATACCGACCCTAAACCTAACCCGTACCCTAACCCTAACCCTAAACCTAACCCTCACCTACACCTAACCCTAACACATACCCTAAACCTAACCCGTAACCTAAACCTAACCCTAACCCTAAACTTAACCTGTACGCTAAACCTATGCCGTACCCTAAACCTAACCCTAACCCGTACCCTAACCCGTACCCTAACCCTAAACCGTACTCTAAACCTAACCCTAACCCTAAACCTAACCCTAAACTGAACTCTAACCCTAACCCGTACCCTAACACTAACCCTAACCCTAACCCTAACACTAACCCTAACCCTAACACGCACCTAAACTTAACCCTAACCCGTACCCTAACCCTTACCCGTAACCTAAACCTAACCCTAACCCTAAACTTAAGCCGTACGCTAACGTATCTTGTACCCTAAACCTAACCCTAACCCGTACCCTAACCCTAACCCTAACCTTACCCGTACACTAACCCTAACCCTAAGCCTAAACTAACACTAACCTTAAACCGTACTATAACCCTAACCTAACCCTAACCCTAAACCTAACCCAAACTCTAACCCTAACCCGTACCCTAACACTAACCCTAACCCTAACACTAACCCTAACCCTAACACTAACCCTAACCCGTACTACAACACTAAACCTAACCCTAACTCTAACCCTAACCCGTAACAGAACCCAAAACCTAACCCTAACGGTAACCCTAAACCTAACCCGTACCCTAACCCTAACCCGTAACCTAAACCTAACCCTAACCCTAAAATTAACCCATACGCTAACCCTATTTCGTACCCTAAACCTAACTCTGACCCGTACCCTAACCCTAACCCTAAACCCTATCCGTACACTAACCCTAACCCTAACCCTAACACTAACACTAACCCTAACCTGTACTCTAGCCCTAAACCTAACCCTAACCCGGACTATAAACCTAAACCTAACCGTAACCCTAAACCTAACTTTAAGTGGTACAGTAAACCTAACCCCTTACCCTAACCCTAACCCTAATACTAGCCCTGACACTAACGCTAACCCTAACCCGTACCCTAAGCCTAAGCCATACCCTAAACCTAACCCTAAACCATCCCTAACCCTAACCCGTACCCTAAACCTAATCCTATCCCTTGACCTAACCCGTACCCAACACTATCCTGTAACCTAACCCTAACCCAAACCCATACCCAAACCCTAACAGTAACCCTAACCCATACCCTAGCGCTACCCCTAACTCTAAACCTAACCCTAACCCGCACCCTAAACCTAAACCTAACCCTAACCCTAACCATAATCCTTACCCGTACCCTAACCCTAAGCCATAGCCTAACCCTAACCCTAAACTTAACCGTAACCCTGAACCGTAACCTAACCCTAAAACTAACTTGTTCCTTAACACCAACCCTAACCCTAACCCGTACCCTAACCCTAACCCTAACCCTCACCTATACCTAACTCTAAGGCGTACCCTAACCCTAACGCGTAACCTAAACCTAACCCTAACCCTAAACTTGACCCATATGCTAACCCTATCCCGTACCCTAAAACTAACACTAACTTGTACCCTAACCATAACCCTAACCCTAACCCTATCCGTACACTAACCCTAACCTGAACCCTAAACCTAACACTAACCCTATACCATACTCTAACCCTAAACCTAACCCTAAACCTAACCCTAACCTGAATTCTACCACTAACCCGTAACCTAACACTAACCCTAACCTAACACTAACCCTAACCCGTACTCTAACCCTAAACCTAACCGTAACTCTAACCCTAACCCGTACTATAACCCTAACCCTAACGCTAACCCTAACCCTAACTGGCACCAAAACTTAACCCTAACCAATACCCTAACCCTAACCCGTAACCTAAACATAACCCAAACCCTAAACTTAACCCGTACGCTAACCCTATCTCGTACCCTAAATCTAACCCTAACCCATACCCTAACCCTAACCCTAACCCTATCCGTACACTAACCCTAACCCTAACCCTAACACTAACACTAACCCTAACCCGTACGCTTACCCTCAACCTAACCCTAACACGGACTATAACCCTAAAACTAACCCTAACCCTAAACCTAACCCTAACCTGTAGAGTAAACCTAACCCGTACCCTAACCCTAACCCTAACCCTAACCCTAACCCTAACACTGACCCTAACCCTATACTGTACCCTAAGCCTAACCCATACCCTAACCCTAACCCTAAACCATCCCTAACCATAACCTGTACATTAAACCTAACGCTATCCCTTGACCGAATCCGTACCCAACCCTATCCCATAACCTAACCCTAACACTAACCCGTACCCAAACCCTAACAGTAACCCTAACCCATACCCTAGCGCTAACACTAACCCTAACCTTAACCCGCACCCTATCCTAAACCTAACCCTAAGCCTAACCATAACCCTTACCTGTACCCTAACTCTAACACATACCCTTACTCTAACCCAAACCTTAACCGTAACCCTGACCCGTACCCTAACCCTAAAACTAACCCGTACCCTAACCCCAACCCTAACCCTAAACCGTAACCTAACCCTAACCCTAACCCTCACCTATATCTAACCCTAACCCGTACCCTAACCCTAACCCATAACCTAAACCTAACCCTAACCCTAAAATTAACCCGTATGCTAACCCTATCCCGTACCCTAAACCTAACCTTAACCCGTACCCTAAACCTAACCCTAACCCTAACCTATCCGTAAACTAACCCTAACCCTAACCCTAAACTTAACACTAACCCTAAACCGTACTCTAACCCTAACCCTAACCCTAAACCTATCCCTAACCTGAGCTCTAAACCTAACCCGTACCATAACACTAACCCTAACTCTAACACTAACCCTAACCCGTACTGTAACCCTAAACCTAACCCTAACTCTAGCCCTAACACGTACTATAACACTAACCCTTATCCTAACCCTAACCCTAACTCGACTCTAACCCTATCCCGTAGCCTAAACCTAACTCTAACCCTAACAACTAACCCTAACCCTAACCCTAAACCTTAATGTAATCCGTACCCAAACGGTAAACCTAACCCGTACCCTAACACTAACCCAAGCCCGTACTCTAACCATAACCCTAACCCTAACCCTAAACCTAAACCGCACCCTAAACTTAACCCTAATACTAACCCTAACCATAACCCTTAATCGTACACTAACCCTAACCCACACCCTAACCCTATCCCTAACTTTAACCGTAACCCTAACCCGTACCCTAACCCTAAAACGAACCTGTACCCTAACCCCAACCCTAACCCTAACCCATAGCCTAACACTAACCCTAACCCTAACTCTGACCCTAATCCTAACACTAATCCATATTCTAACCCTAACCCGTACCCTAACCATAACCCTAACCCTATCCCGTACCCTAAACCTAACCCTAACCCTAACACGTACCCTAACCCTAACCCTGACCCTAACCCTATCCTTAATGTGTACCCTAAACTTAACCCATAACCTAACCCTAACCCTAAACCTAACCCTAACCCTAACCCGTACCTTAAACCTAACCCAAACCCTTGACCTAACCCGTACCCAACCCTATCACGTACCCTTACCCCAAACCTAACCCGTACTCAAACCCTAACAGTAACCCTAACCCATACCCAAGGGCTAACCCAAACCCTAACTCTAAGCCTAACCCGTACCCTAAACCTAAACCTAACCCTAACCCTAACTATAAACCTAACCCGTACCCTAACACTAACCCATACCCTAACACTAACCCTAAGCTTAACCATAACCCTAACCCGTACCCTAACCCTAAAACTAACCCGTAACCTAACCCCAACCCTAACCATAACCCGTACCATAACCCTATCCCTAACCCTATCCCGGACCCTAAACCTAACCATAACCCGTACCCTAACCCTAACCCGCACCTAAACCTAACCCTAACCCGTACCCTAACCCTATCCCTGACCCTAAACCTAACCATAACCCGTACCCTAACCCTAACCCGCACCTAAACCTAACACTAACCCGTACCCTAACCCTATCCCGTACCCTAAACCTAACCCTAACACGTACCCTAACCCTAACCCTAACTCTAACCCTATCTGTACACTAACCATAACCCTAACCCTAACACTAACCCTAACCAGTACTCTAACACTAAACCTAACCCTAAACCTAACCCTAACCCGTACTCTAACCCTAACCCGTACCATAACACTAACCCTTACCCTAACCCTAAACCTAACTTGTACCCTAACCCTAAACGTAACCCTAACCCGTACCCAAACCCTAACCCTAAAACGTACCCTAACCCTAACCCTAACCCGCACGCCAAACCTAACTGTAAACCTAGACCTAACACGTAAACTAAACCTATCCCATACCGAAACCTTAACCCCAACCCGTAACGTACCCCTAACACTAACCCTAACCCTAACCCTAATCCTAACACTAACCCTAACCCGTACACTAACCCTAACCCGAACCTTAACCCTAACCCTAACCCATACCCTAACCCTACCCGTAGCCTAACCCTAACTCTAACCCTAACCCCTAAACCTAACACTAAACCTTACCCTAACCCGTACCCAAATGGTAAACCAAACCCGTACCCTAACACTAACCCAAACCCGTACTCTAACCCTAACCTTAACCCTAACCCTAACCCTAACCCGCACCCTAAACTTAACCCTAACCCTAATCCACACCATAACCCTTAACTGTAACTAACCCTAACCCATACCCTAACCCTAAACCTAACATTATCCGTAACCCTAACCCATACCCTAACCCTAAAACTAACCCGTACCCTTACCCCAACCATAACCCTAACCCGTACCCTAACACTAACCCTAACCCTAACCCTGACCCTAAACCTAACCCTAACCCTTACACTAATCCTAACCCTAAACCTAACCAGCACCCTAAACCTAACCCTAACCCGTACACTAACCCTAACGGGTAACCTAAACCTAAACCTAACCCTAAACTTCATCCGAATGCTAACCCTATCCCGTACCCTAAACCTAACCCTAACCCATATCCTAACCCTAAACGTAACCCTAAGCCTAAAACGTACATTAACCCAAACCCTAACACGTACTCTAAACCTAACCCTAACCCGTACCCTAACACTAACCCTTACCCTAACCCTAAACCTAACCCGTACCCTAAGCCTAACAGTAACCCTAACCCGTACCCAAACCCTAACCCTCACACGTACCCTAACCCTAAACCTAACACTAACCCACACACTAAACCTAACCCTAACCCTGGACCTAACACGTAAACTAAACATATCCCGTACTGAAACCTTAACCCTAACCCGTACCGTAACCCTAACACTAACATTAACCCTAACCCTAACCCTAACCCTAACCCGTACACTAACCCTAACCCGAACCCTAACCCTAACCCTAACCCGTACCCTAACCCTACCCGTAGCCTAACCCTAACCCTAACTCTAACCCTAACTCTAACCCTAACCCTAACCCTAACCCTAACCCTTACCGTAACCCATACCCAAATGGTAAACCTAACCCGTAACCTAACACTAACCCAAACACGTACTCTAATCCTAACCCTAACCCTAACACGCACCTTAAACTTAACCCTAACCCTAACCCAAACCATAACCCTTAACCGTTACCTAACCCTAACCCATACCCTAACCCTACCCTAACCTTAACCATAACCCTAACCTGTACCCTAACCCTAAAACTAACCCGTACCCTAACCCCAACCCTAACCCTAACCCGTACTCTAACACTAATTCTAACCCTAACCTTGACCCTAAACCTAACCCTAACCCTTACACTAACCCTAACCCTAACCCTAACCCGGACCCTAAAACTAACCCTAACCCCTACCCTAACCCTAACCCGTAACCTAAACCTAACCCTAACCCTAAAGTTAATCCGTATGCTAACCCTATCCCGAACCCTGAACCTAACCCTAAACCGTATCCTAATCCTAAATCTAACCCTAAGCCTAACCCGTTCATTAACCCTAACCCTAACACTAACACTAACCCTACCCCGTAATTTAGCCCTAACCCTAACCCTAACCCTAAACCTAACCCTAACCCGTACCCTAACACTAATCCGTAACCTAAACCTAACCCTAACCCTAAACTTAACCTGTACGCTAACCCTATCCCATACAATAAACCTAACCCTAAACTGTATCCTAACCCTAAACTTAAACCTAAGCCTAACCCGTCCATTAACCCTGACCCTAACCCTAACACTAACCCTACCCTGTACTTTAAACCTAACCCTAACTCTAACCCTAACCCTAAACCTAAACCTAACCCGTACCCTATCCCTAACATGTACCCTAACCCTAACCCTAACCCGCACACTAAACCTAACACTAACCCTAGACCTAACACGTACACTAACCTTATCCCGTACTGTAACCTTAACCCTATCCCGTACCATAACCCTAACACTAACCCTAACCCTAACCCTAACCCGTACACTAAAACGAAACCGAACCCTAACCCTAACCCGTACCCTAACGCTACCCGTACCCTAAACCTAACCTAACACGTACCCAAACCCTAACAGTAACCCTAACCCATACCCTAGCGCTACCCGAACACTAAACCTAACCCTAACCCTAACCCGGAACCCAAACCTAACCCTAACCCTGACCCTAACACTAACCCTATCCCGTACCCTAACCCTAAACCGTAGCCTAAACCTAACCCTAAACCTAACCCATACCCTAACCCTAAACTTAACCCTAGCCCGTACCCAAACCATAACCCTAACACGTATCCTAACCCTAACCCTAACCCTAACCCGCACACTGAACCTAACCCTATCTCTAGACTTAACACGTACACTAACCCTATCCCGTACCTTAACTTAAACCTAAACCGAACCGTGACCCTAACACTAACCCTAACCCTAACCCTAACCCTAACCCGTACACTAACACTAACCCGAACCTTAAACCTAACCCTAACCCGTACCCAAACGGTAAACCTAACCCGTACCCTAACACTAACGCAAACCCAGACTCTAACCCTAACCCTAACCCGCACGTGAAACTTAAATCTAACCCTAACCCAAACCATAACCCTTAACCGTAACCTAACCCTAACTCATAACCTAACCCTAACCCTAACCTTAACCATAACCCTAATCCGTACCCTAAACCTAAAACTAACCCGTACCCTAACCCCAACCCTAACCCTAACCCGTACCCTAACACTAACCCTAACCCTAACCCTGACCCTAAACCTAACCCTAACCCTTACACTAACCCTAACCCTAACCCAACCCGCACCCTAAACCTAACCCTAACCAGTATCCTAACCCTAACCTAACCCTAAGCCTAACCAGTACATTAACCCTAACACTAACCCAAACACTAATCTTACCCCGTAATCTAAACCTAACCCTAACCCTAACCCTAACCCATACCCTAAACCTAACCCTAACACTGACCCGTACCCTAACCCTAACCCTAAACCTGACCCTAACCCTATCCTTAACCCGTACCCTAAACCTAACCCATACCCTAACTCTAACCCTAAACCTAACCCTAACCCTAACCCGTACCCTAAACCTAACCCTAACCCTTGACCTAACCCGTACCCAAACCTATCCCGTACCGTAACCTTAACCCTAACCCATACCCAAACCCTAACAGTAACCCTAACCCATACCCTAGCGCTAACCCTTACCCTAACCCTAAACCTAAACCATACCTTAACACTAAACGTAACCCTAACCCGTACCCAAACCCTAACCCTGACACGTACGCTAACCCTAACCCTATCCCTAACCCGCACACTAAACCGAACCCTTACCATAGACCTAACACGTAAACTAAACCTATCCCATACCGAAACCTTAACCCTAACCCGTACCGTAACCCTAACACTAAACCTAAACCTAACCCTAACCCTAACCCTAACCCGTACACTAACCCTAACCCGAACCGTAACCCTAAACGTAACCCGTACACTAACCCTACCCGTAGCCTAACCCTAACTCTAAACCTAAACCCTAACCCTAAAACTAACCCTAAACTTACCCTAACCCATACCAAAACAGTAAACCTAACCCGTATCCTAACACTAACCCAAACCCGTACTCTAACCCTAACCATAACCCTAACCCACACCTTAAACTTAACTCTAACTCTAACCCAAATCATAACCCTTAAGAGTAACCTAACCCTAACCCTACCCTAACCCTAACGCTAACCTTAACCATAACCCTAAACTGTACCCTAACCACAACCCTAACCCTAAACCGTACCCTAACACTAACCCTAACCCTAACACTGACCCTAAACCTAACCCTAACCCTTACACTAACCCTAACCTAACCCATACCCTAACACTAAACCTAACCTTAACCATAACCCTAACCCGTAACCTAAACCCAACCCTAACCCTAACCCGTACTCTAACACTAACCCTAACCCTAACCCTGACCCTAAACGTAACCCTAACCCTTACACTAACCCTGACCCTAACCCAAAACCGGACCCTAAACCTAACACTAACCTGTACCCTAACATTAAACCGTAACCTAACCCTAATCCTAACACTAAAGTTAACCCGTACGCTAACCCTATCCCGTACCCTGAACCTAACCCTAAACCGTATCCTAACCCTAAATCTAACCCTAAGCCTAACCCATACATTAACCCTAACCCTAACCCTAACACTAACCTTACCCCGTACTTTAACCCTAACCCTATCCCTAACCCTAAACCTAAACCTAACCCTAACCCGTACCCCATCCCTAACACGTACCCTAACCATAACCTTAACCCGCACACTCTCCCTAACACAAACCCTAGACCTAACACGTACATTAACCCTATCCCGTACCGTAACCTTAACCCTAACCCGTACTGTAACCCTAACACTAACCGTAACCCTAACCCTATTCCTAAACCTAACCCTAACCCGAACCCTAACCCGTACCCTAACCTGTACCCTAACCCTACCCGTACCCTAACCCTAATTCTAACACTAACCCCTAACCCTAACCCTAACCCTAACCCTAACCCTAAACCTTAACCTAACCCGTACCCAAACGGTAAACCTAACCCGTACCCTAACACTAACCCAAAACCGTACTCCAACCCTAACCCTAACCCGCACCCTAAATGTAACCCTAACCCTAACCCAAAACATAAACCTTAACCGTAACCTAACCCTAAACCATAGCTTAACCCTAACCCTAACCTTAACCATAACCCTAACCCGTACCCTAACCCTAAAACTAACCCGTACCCTAACACCAACCCTAACCCTAACCCATACACTAACACTAACCCTAATCCTAACCCGCACCCTAAACTTAACTATAACCCATACCCTAACCCTAACCCGTAACCTAAACCTAACCCTAACCCTAAACTTAACCCGTACGCTTACCCTATTCCGTACCCTAAACCTAACCCTAACCCGTATCCTAACCCTAAACCTAACCCTAAGCCTAACCCGTACATTAACCATAACCCTAACCCTAACACTAACCCTACCCCGTACTCTAACCCTAACCCTAACCCTAACCGTAACCCTACCCGTACCCTAACCCTAATCCTAACCCTTACGCTAACACTAACCCTAACCTGTTCTCTAACCCTAACCCTAACCCTAACCCTAAACGTACTCTAACCGTAACCTTAACCCTCACCCTACACCTTCCCCGTACTGTAACCCTAACACAAACCCTCACCCTACCCCTAACCCGTACTCTAACCCTAACCCGTAGCATAACCCTAAAACTAACAAATACCCTAACCCTAATCCTAACCCTAACTCATACCCTAACCCTAACCCTAACCCTGACCGTAAACCTAACCTTAAACCGTACATTAAACTTAACCCGTATCCTAACCCTAAACCTAACCCGTAACCTAAACCTAACCCTAACCCGTACCCTAACCCTAACCTAACCCTAAAGCTAACCCTGACCCTAAACCTAACCCTTACCCGTACCCTAACCCTAACCCATACACTCACCCTATACCTAATCCTACCCTAACCCTAACCCGTACCCTAAACCTAACCCTAACCCTTGACCTAACCCGTACCCAACCCTATCCCCTAACCTAACCCTATCCCTAACCCGTACTCAAACCCTAAATGTAACCCTAACCCATACACTAGCGCTAACACTAACCCTAACCCTAAATCTAACCCGTAACCTAAACCTAAACCTAACCCTAACCCAAACGATAACCCTTACACCTACCCTAAACCTAACACATACCCTAACCCTAACCCTAACTTTAATCATAACTCTGACCGTAACCTAACCCTAAACTAATCCGCAGCCTAACCCCAACCCTAACCCTAACCTGTACCATAACCCGATCCCTAACCCTAACCCTGACCCTAAACCTAACCCTATCCCGTAACCTAAACCTAACCCTTACCCTAAACTTAACCCGTACGCTAACCGTATCCTGTACCCTCAACCTAACCCTAACCCGTACCGTAACACTAACCCTAATCCTACCCATACTCTAACTCTAAACCTAACCCTAACCCTCACCCAAACCCTAAACCGTACTGTAACCCTAACCTGTAACATAACCCTAACCCTAACCCATACCCTAACCCTAAACCTAACTCGTACACTAACACTAACCCTAACCCTGACCCTAACCCTAACCCTAACCCTAACCCGTACCCTAAACCTAACCCGTTCACAAACCCTAACCCTAACGTTATCCTGTGCCCTAAACGTAACGCTAACACTAACCCTAACCCTATTCATACACTAAACCTAACCCTAACCCTAACACTAAGCCTACCCCGTACTCTAACCCTAACCCTAACGATAAACCTAACCCTAAACCTAACCCTAACCCTATCTCGTACCCTAACCCTAACCCTAAACCTGACCCTAACCCTAACCTTAACCCGTACCCTAAACCTAACCGATACCCTAATCCTAACCCTAAACCTAACCCTAACCCTAACCTGTACCCTAAACCTAAACCTAACCCTTGACCTAACCCATACCCAACCCTATCCCGTACCCTAACCCTAACCCTAACCTGTTCCCAAACCCTAACAGTAACCCTAACCCATACCCTAGCGCTAACCCTAACCCTAACCCAAAGCCTGACCCGCACCCTAACCTAAACCTAACCCTAACCCTAACCATAATCCTTACCCGTACCCTAAACCTAACCCATACCCTAACACTAACCCTAACCTTAACCATAACCCTAACCCGTACCCTAACCCTAAAACTAACCCATACCCTATTCCCAACCCTAACCTGCACCAAAACCTAACCCTAACCCGTACCCTAACCCTAACCCATAACCTAAACCTAACCCTAACCCTAAACTTAACCCGTACTCTAAACCTATCCCGTACCCTAAACCTAACCCTAACACGTACCTAACCCTAACCCTAAACCTAACCCTATCCGTACACTAAACCTAACCCTAATCCTAACACTAACCCTAACCCGTACTCTAACCTTAACCCTAACTCTAAACCTAACTCTAACCCGTACTCTAAACCTATCCCGTACCCTAACACTAACCCTTACCCTAACCCTAACCCTAAACCTAACCCTAAACAGTACACTAAAACTATCCCGTACCCTAACACTAACCCTTACACTAACCCTAAACCTAAACCGTACCCTAACCCTAAACGTAACCCTAACCCGTACCCAAACCCTAACACTAACACGTACCCTAACCGGACCCCTAACACTAACCCTCACCCTAACCCTAACCCGTACTGTAACCCTAACCTATACTGTAACCCTAACCCATACCATAACCCTAACCCTAAACGGTACCCTAAACCTAACCCTAATTCGTACCCTAACCCTAACCCTAACCCTGACCCTAACCCTAACCCTAACCCATACCCTAAACCAAACTCTAACCCGTACCCTAACCCTAACCCTAACACTAAACCTGACCTTACCCCGTACTCTAACCCTAACCCTAACTCTAAACCTGACCCTAACCCTAACCCTAAACCGTACCCTAGCCCTAACCCTAACCCTCACCCTAAACCTAACGCGTACTGTAACCCTAACCCGTACCATAAACCTAACCCTAAACCGTACCCTAACCTAACCCTAATTCGAACCCTTACCCTAACCCTAACCCAGACCCTAACCCTAACCCTAACCCTTACCCTAAACCTAACCATAACCCGTACACTAAACCTGACCCTAACCCTAAATCTGACCCTAACCCTAACCCTAACCCTAAACCATACCCTAAGCCTAACCCATACCCTAACCCTAACCCTAACCCTAACCCGTACCCGTACCCTAACCCTAACCCTAACCCTAACACTAAACCTAACCCGTACGCTAGCCCTAACCCTAACACTAACTTTAACCGTACTCTAACCCACCCTAACCCTCACCCTAATCCTAACCCGTACTGTAACCCTAACCCGTACCATAACGCTAACCCTAACCCGTACCCTAGACCTAACTCTAATTCGTACCCTAACCCTAACCCTAACCCTGACCCTAACCTAACCCTAACCCGTACACTAAACCATCCCTAACCCGTACCCGAACCCTAAACCTAACCCTAAACCTGACCCTAACCCTAAACCTAACCCCTACCCTAAGCCTAACCCATACCCTAACCCTAAATGTAACTCTAACCCTAACACTAACCCTACCTCGTACTCTAACCCTAACCCTAACCCGTACCCGTACCCTAACCCTAACACTAACCCTAACCCGTACTCTAGCCCTAACCCTATCACTAACTTTAACCGTACTCTAACCCTAACCCTAACCCTCAACCTAACCCTAACCCGTACTGTAACCCTCACCCGTACCATAACGCTAACCCTAACCCGTTCCCTAACCCTAACCCTAATTCGTACCCTAACCCTAACCCTAACCCTGACCCTAACCCTAACCCTAACCCGTACCCTAAACCTAACCCTAATCCTAACCCTGACCCTAACCCTAACCCTAACCCGTACCCTAAGCCTACCCATACCCTAACCCTAACCCTAAACCCAACCCTAACCCTAACCCGTACCCTAAACCTAAATCTAACCCTTGACCTCACCCGTATCCAACCCTATCCCGTACCCTAACCCTAACCCTAACCCGTACCCAAACCTAACAGTAACCCTAACCCATACCCTAGAGCTAACCCTAACCCTAAGCCTAACCCGCACCCTAAACCTAAAACTAACCCTTACCCTAACCAAAACCCTTACCCGTACCCTAACCCTAACCCATACCCTAACAAACCCTAACCTTAACCATAACCCTAACCCGTACCCTAATCCTAAAACTAACCCATACCCTAACCCCAACCCTAACCCAAACCCATACCATAACCCTATCCCTAACCCAAACCTGACCCTATACCTAACCATAACCCATACCCTAACCATACATCGCACCTAAACCTAACCCTAACCCGTACCCTAACCCTAACCCATAACCTAAACCTAACCCTAACCCTAAACTTAACCCGTACACTAACCCTATCCCGTACCCGAAAGCTAACCCTAACACGTACCCTAACCCTAACCCTACCCTAACCCTAACCCTATCCATACACTAAACCTAACCCTAACCCTAACACTAACCCTAACCTGTACTCTAACCTTAATCCTAAACCTAAACCTAACCCTAACCCGTACTCTAACCCTATCCTGTACCCTAACACTAACCCTTACCCTAACCTAAACCTAACCCGTACCCTAACCCTAAACCTAAGCCTAACCCGTACCCTAAACCTAACCCTAACCTGTACCCTGACCATAACCCTAATCCTAACCCTGATCCTAACCCTAAACCTAACCCGTACCCTAAGCCTAACCCTAACCCTAACGCATACACTAGCGCTAACCCTAACCCTAACACTAACCCACACCCTAAACCTAAACCTAACCCTAAACTTAACCCATACGCTAACCCTATCTCGTACCCTAAACCTAACCCTAACCAGTACCCTAACCCTAACCCTAACCCTATCCGTACACTATCCCTAACACTAACCCTAATACTAACACTAACCCTAACCCGTGTTCTAACTCTAAACTTAACCCTAAACCGGACTATAACCTTAACCCTAAACCTAACCCTAAACCTAACCCTAACCCATACAGTAAACCTTGTCCCGTACCCTACCCCTAACCCTAACCCAGCCCTGACCATAACCCTAACCCTAACCCGTTCCCTAAGACTAACCCATACCGTAACCCTAACCCTAAACCTTCCTTAAACCTAACCCGTACCCTAAACCTAAACCTATCCCTTGAACTAACCTGTACCCAACCCTATCCTGTAACCTAACCCTAACCCTAACCCGTACCCAAACCCTAACAGTAACCCTAACGCATATCCTAGCACTAATCCTAAACCTAACCCTAACCCTAACCCGCACCCTAAACCTAAACCAAACCCTAACCCTAACTATAACCCTTACCCGTACCCTAACCCTAACACATACCCTAACCCTACCCTAACCTTACCCGTAACCCTGACTCATATCCTAACCGTAAAACTAACCCGTACCCTAACCCCAAACCTAACCTTATCCCGTACCCTAACCCTAACCCTAACCCTCATCTATACCTAACCCTAACCCTTACCCTAACCCTAACCCATAACCTAAACCTAACCCTAACCCTAAACTTAACCCGTACGCTAACCCTATCCCGTACCCTAAACCTAACACTAACCCATACACTAACCCTAAAGCAAACCCTAACCCTATCCGTACACTAACCCTAATCCTAACCCTAAACCTAACACTAACCCTAAACCGTACTCTAACCCTAACCCTAAACCTCACCCTAACACGAACTCTAACACTAACCCATACCCTAACACTAACCCTAACCCTAACCCGTACACTAACCCTAAACCTAACCCTAACTCTAACCCTAACCTGTACTATATCCCTAACTCTAACCCTAACCCTAACCCTAACCCGACTCTAACCCTATCTCGTAGCCTAACACTAACTCTAACACTAATCATTGCCCTAAACCTAACCCTAAAACTTAACCTAACCAGTACCCAAACGGTAACCCTAACCCGTACCCTAACCCTAACCCTAACTCGTACCCTAACGCTAAACCTGACCCTAAGCCTAACCCGTACCCTAAACCTAATTCGTACCCTAACCCTAACCCTAACCCGTACTCTCAACCTAAACCTAACCCTAATTCGTACCCTAACCCTAACCCTGACCCTGACCCTAACCCTAACCCGTACCCTAACCCTAACCCTAACGCTAAACCTCACCCTAACCCGAACTCTAACCCTATCCCTTACCCTAACACTAACCCTTACCCTAAAACTAACCCTAAACCTAACCCTAACCCATACTCTAAACCTATCCCGTACCATAACACTAAGCCTTACACTAACCCTAAACCAAACCCGCACCCTAAACCTAAACGTAACCCTAACCCGTACCCAAACCCTAACCCTAACACGTACCCTAAACCTAACCCTAACCATAATGCTAACCCTCACCCTAACCCTAAACCTTACTGTAACCCTAACCCGTACCATAACACTAACCCTAAACCGTACCGTAAACCTAACGCTAAGTCGTACCCTAACCCTAACCTAACCCTGACCCTAACCCTAACCCTAACCCGCACCCTAAACCTAAACCTAAACCGTACCCTAACCCTAACCCGTAACCTAAAACGAACCAAACCCTAAACTTAACCCGTTCGTTAACCCTATCCTGTACCCTAAACCTAACCCTAACCCGTATCCTAACCAGAACCTAACACAAAGCCTAACCCGTACAATAACCCTAATCCTAACACTAACACTAACCCTACCCCATACTCTAACTCTAACCCTACCCTAACCCTAACCTTACCCTAATGCTAAAACTAACCCTAACCCATACTCTAACCCTAACCCTAACCCTAACCGTACTCTAACACTAACCCTAAGCCTCACCATAAACCTAACCCATACTGTAACCCTAACCCGTACCATAACCCTAAACCTAACCCATACCCTAACCCTAACCGTAACTCGTAACCTAACCTTAACCCTAACTCTGACCTTAACCCTAACCCGTACCCTAAAACTAACCTGTACCCTAACCCTAATCCTAACCCTAACCAGTACCCTAAACCTAACCCTAAACCGTACCCTAAACCTAACCCTAATCCTAACCCTGACCTAACCCTAACCCTAACCCGTATCCTAAGCCTAACCCATAACCTAACCCTAACCCTGAACCTAACCCTAACCCTAACCCGTACCCTAAACCTAACCCTTGACCTAACCTGTACTCAAAACTATCCAGTACCCTTACCTTAACCCTAACCCATACCCAAACCCTAACAGTAACCCTAACCCATACCCTAGCGCTAACCCTAACCCTAACCCTAACCCTAACCCGGACCCCAAACCTAACCCTAACCCTGACCCTAACACTAACCCTATCCCGTACCCTAAACCTAACCCATACCCTGACACTAACCCTAACCTTAACCGTAACTCTAACACGTACCCTAACCCTAAAACTAACCCATACCCTAAACCCAACCCTAACCCTAACCCGTACCATAACCCTATCCCTAACCCTAACCCTGTCCCTAAACCTAACCATAACCCGTACCCTAACCCTAACCAGCACCTAAACCTAACCCTAACCCGTACCCTAACCCTAACCCATAACCTAAACCTAACCCTAACCATAAACTTAGCCCATACACTAACCCTATCCTGTACCCTAAACCTAACCCTAGCACGTACCCAAACCCTCACCCTAACCCTAACCCTATCCGCACACTAAACCTAACCCTAAGCCTAACACTAATCCTAACCCGTACTCTAACGCTAACCCTAACCCTAAACCTAACCCTAACCCGTACTCTAACCCTATCCCATACCCTAACACTAACCCTTACCAACCCTAACCCTAAACCTACCCCTACCCCGTACTCTAAAGCTATCCCGTACCATAACACTAATCATTACCCTAACCCTATACCTAACCCGTACCCTAAACCTAAACATAACCCTAACCCGTACCCAAACCCTAACCCTAACACTACCCTAACCCCAAACTTAACCCTCACCCTAACCCTAACCAGTACTGTTACCCTAACCCGTACCATAACCCTAAAGCTAACCATACCCTAAACCTACCCTAACACTAACCCTAACCCGTACTCTAACCCTAACCCAAACCCAAACCCTAACCGTACTCCTACCCTAACCCTAAACCTCACCCTACCCTAAACCGTACTGTAACCCTAACCCGTACCATAACCCTAACCCTAACCCGTAACCTAACCCTAAACCTAATTCGTACCCTAACCCTAACCCTAACACTGACCCTAACCCTAACCATAACCCGTACCCTAAACCTAACCCGAACCCTAACCCTAAACCTAACCCGTACCCTAATCCTAAACCTAACCCTAAACCATACCCTAATCCGTACCCTAACCCTAACCCTGACGCTAACCCTAACCCTAACCCGTACCCTAAGCCTAACCCATACCCTAACCCTAACCCTAATCCTAACCCTAAACCTAACCCGTACCCTAAACCTAACCCTAACCCTTGACCTAACCTGTACCCAAACCTATCCCATAACCTAACCCTAACCCTAACCCGTACCCAAACACTAACAGTAACCATAACCCATACCCTAGCACTAACCCGAACCCTAACCCATACCCACACCCTAAAACTAAACCTAACCCTAACCCTAACCATAACCCTTACCCGTACCCTAACCCTAACCCATACCCTAACCCTAACACTAAACTTAACCGTAACCCTGACCCATACCCTAACCCTAAAATTAACCCGTACCCTAACCCCAACCCTAACCCTAACCCATACCCTAACCCTCAGCCTAACCCTAACCCACACATAAACCTAACCCTAACCCGTAACCTAAACCTAACCCTAACCTTAAACTTAACCCGTACACTAACCCTATACCGTACCCTAAACCTAACCCTAAACCGTAACCTAAACCTAAACATAACCCTAAGCCTAACCCGTACATTAACCCTATCCCTAAACCTAACACTAACCCTACCCCGTACTCTAAACCTAACCCTATCCCTATCCCTAACCAGCACCCTAAACCTAAACCTAACACTAACCCTAACCCGTGCCCTAACCCTAACCCTAACTCTAACCCTAACCCTAACCCTCAGCTATACCTAACCCTAACCCGTACACTAACCCTAACCCGTAACCTTAACCTAAACCTAACCCTAACCCGTACCCTAACCCTAACCCTAACCCGTACCCTATCTGTACACTAACCCTAACCCTAACCCTAAACCTAAAACTAACGTTAAACCGTACTCTAACCCTAACTCTAACCCTAAAACTAACCCTAACCAGAACTCTAACACTAACCCGTACCCTAACACTAAACCTAACCCTAACTCTAACCCTAACCCGTACTATAACCCTAACCCTAACACTAACCCTAACCCTAACCCGCACCTAAACTTAACCCTAACCCGTTCCCTAACACTAACCCATAACCTAAACCTAACGCTAACCCTAAACTTAACCCGTACGCTAACCCTATCCCGTACCCTAAACGTAACCCTAACTCGTACCCTAACCCTAACCATAACCCTAACCCTATCCGTACACTAAACCTAACCCTAACCCTAAACCTAACATTAACCCTCAACCGTACTCTAACCCTAACCCTAACCCTAAACCTAACCCTAAACCGAACTCTAACCCTAACCAGTACCCTAACACTAACCCTAACCCTAACACTAACCCTAACCCGTACTCTAACCCTAAACCTAACCCTAACTCTAACCCTAACCCGTACTATAACCCTAACCCTGACCCTAAGCCTAATCCTAACCCACATCTAAACTTAACCCTAACCGGTACCCTAACCCTAACCCGTAACCTAAACCTAACCCAAACCCTAAACTTAACCCGTACACTAACCCTATCTCGTACCCTAAACCTAAACCTAACCCGTACCCTAACCCTAACCCTAACCCTATCCGTACACTAAACCTAAACCTAACCCTAACACTAACACTAACCCTTACCCGTAATCTTACCCTAAACCTAACCCTAACCCGGACTATAACCCTAACCCTAACCCTAAACCTAACCCTAACCCGAACAGTAAACCTAACCAATACCCTAACCCTAAACCTAACCCTAACCCATACCCTAAATCTAACCCTCTCCCGTACCCTAACCCTAACCCTAATCCTAACACTGACCCTAAACCTAACCCTAACCCGTACCCAAACCCTAAAAGTAACCCTAACCCATACCCTAACCCTAACCCTAACCTTAGCCGTAATCCTGACCGGTACCCTAACCCTAAAACTACCCAGTACCCTAAACCCAACCCTAACCCTAACCCGTACCATAACCCTATCCCTATCCCTAACCCTGACCCTAAACCTAACCCTAAACCGAAACCTAACCCTAACCCTAAACCTAACCCTAACCCTAACCCTAACCCGCACCTAAACCTAACCCTAACCCGTACCCTAACCCTAACCCGTAACCTAAACCTAACCCTAAACCTAAAATTAACCCGCATGCTAGCCCTATCCCGTACCTTAAAACTAACCCTTACCCGTACCCTAAACCTAACTCTAACCCTAACCCTATCCGAGCACTAACCTAACCCTAACACTAACGCGAACACTAAACCTAACCCGTACTCTAACCATAACCCTAACCCTAACCCAAAACCGTACTCTAACCCTAACCGTACCCTAACACTAACCCTAACCCTAACCCTGACCCTAAACCTAACCCTAACCCTTACACTAACCCTAACCCTAACCCAACCCCCACCCTAAACCTAAACCTAACCTGTATCCTAACCCTAACCTAACCCTAAGCCTAACCCGTACATTAACCCTAACACTAACCCTAACACTAACCCTACCCCGTACTCTAAACCTAACCCTAACCCTAACCCTAACGCGAACACTAACCCTAACCCGTACTCTAACCATAACCCTAACCCTAAACCTAACCCTAACCCGTACTCTAACCCTAACCGAACCCTAACACTAACCCTAACCATAACAGTAACCCTAAACCGTACTCTAAACCTATACCTCAAATAACTCAAAACCTAACCCGTACTACAACCCTCAACCTAAACCTAACCCTGACCCTAACACGTACAGTAACCCTAACTTGTACCCTAACCCTAACCCTAACCCTAAACCTAACCCTAACCCTGACCCTAACCCTAACCCTAACCCATTCCCTAAGCCTAAACCGTACCTTAACCCTAAACCTAAACCTAACCCGTACCCTAACATAAACATAACGCTAACCCATACACAAACCCTAAACCTAACACGTACCCTAACCCTAACCCTAACCGGTACCCTAAACCTAACCCTAACCCGTACCCCAACCCTAACCCTAACCCTAACCCTATCCGTACACTAACCCTAACCCTAACCCTAACACTAACACTAACCCTAATCTGTACTCTAACCCTAACCCTAACCCTAAACCTAACAGTAACCCGTACTCTAACCCTAGGCCGTACTCTAACACTAACACTAACCCTAACACTAACCGTAACCCGTACTCTAACCCTAAACCTAAACCTAACTCAAATCCTAACCCGTACTATAACCCTAGCCCTAACCCTATACATAACCATTACCCTAATCCATACAGTAACCCTAACCGGTACCCCAACCCTAACCCTAAACCAAACCCTGACCTAACCCTAACCCATACACTAACCCTAAACCATACCCTAACCCTAACCCTAAACCTAACCCGTACCCTAAACCTAAACGTAACGCTAAACCGTAACCAAACCCTAACCCTAACACGTACCCTAACCGTAACCCGCACACTAAACCTAACCCTAACCCTAGACCTAACACTTACACTAACCCTATCCCATACCCCAAACTTAACCCTAACCCGTATCATAAACCTAACACTAACCCTACCCTAAACCTAACCCTAAACCGTACACTAACCCTAACCCGAACCCTAACCCTAACCCTAACCCATACCCTAACCCTACCCGTAGCCTAACCCAATCTATAACCCTAAACCCTAACCCTAAACCTAACCCTTCCCTAACCCGTACCCAAATGGTAAACCTAACCCGAAACCTAACACTGACCCAAACCCGTACTCCAACCCTAACCCTAAAACTAAACCTAACCCTAACCCGCACCCTAAACTTAACCTGACCCCTAACCGAAACCATAACCCTTAACCATAACCTAACCCAAACCCATACCCTAACCCTAACCCTAACCTTAACCATAAATCTAACCTATACCCTAACCCTAAAACTAACCCATACCCTAACCCCAAACCTAACACTAACGCGTACCCTAACACTAACACTAACCCTAAACCTGACCCTAAACCTAACCCTAACCCTTACACTAATCCTAAACCTAACACCAACGCGCACCCTAAACCTAACCCTAACCCGTACCCTAACCCTAACCCGTATCCTTAACCTAACCCTAAACCTAAACTTAACCCGTATGCTAACCCTATCCCGTACCCTGAACCTAACCCTAACCCGTATCCTAACCCTATACCTAAACCTAAGCCTAACCTGTACATTACCCCTAACACCAAGCCTAACATTAACCCTACCCCGTACTCTAACCCTAACCCTAACCCGTACCCTAAACCTAACCCTAACCCTAACACTAACCCTAACCCGTACTCTAAACCGAACCCTAAACCTACCCCTAACCCTAACCGTACTCTAATCCTAACCTTTAACCCTCACCCTAACCCTAACCCGTACTGTAACCCTAACCCGTACCATAACCCTAAACCTAACCCGAACCTAACCCTAACCCTAACTCGTACCCTAACCATAAAACTTACCCTGACTCTAACCCTAACCTTAACCTGTACCCTAAACCTCAACGGTACCCTAACCCTAACCATAAACATAAACCGTACCCTAAACCTTACCCTAACCCTAACTCATACCCTAACCCTAACCCTAACCCGGACCCTAACCCTAACCCTAATCCATACTCTAAGCCTTACCCATACTCTAACCCTAACCCTAAACCTAACCCTAACCCTAACCCGTAGCCTAAACCTAAACCTAACCCTTGACCTAACCCGTATCCAAATCTATCCCGTACCCTAACCCTAACCATAACCCGTACACAAACTCTAACCGTAACCCTAACCCATACCCTAGAACTAACCCTAACACTAAACCTAACCCTAAACCTAACCCACACCCTAAACCTAAACCTAACCCTAACCCTAAACATAACCTTTACCCGTACCCTAACCATAACCCATACCATAACCGTAACCCTAACCTTAAACATAACCCTGACCCGTACCTTAACCCTAAAACTAACCCGTACCCTAACCACAACCCTAACCCTAACCCGTCCCATAACCCTATCCCTAACGCTAACCTGACCCTAAACCTAACCCTAACTCGTACCCTAACCCTAACCCTAAACCTAACGCTCACCTAAACCTAACCCTTACACTTACCTAACCCTAACCCGTAACCTAAACCTAACCCTAACCCTAAACTTAACCCGTATGCTAACCCTATCCCGTACCCTAAACCTAACCCTAACCCGTACCATAACCCTAGCCCTAAACCTAACATGATCCATACACTAACCCTAACCTTAACCCTAAAACTTACACTAACTTGTACTCTAACCCTAACACTAACCCTGAACCTAACCCTAACCCGTACTCTAACCCTAACCCATACTCTAACACTAAACCTAACCCTAACCATAACCCTAACCCGTACTCTAACCCTATCCCGTAGCCTAATCCTAACTCTAACCCTAACCCCTAACCCTAAACCTAACCCTAAACCTTAGCCTAACATGTACCCAAACGGTAAACCTAAACCGTACCCTAACACTAACCCAAACCCGTACTCTAACCCTAACCCTATCCCTAAACCTAACCCTAAACCGCACCCTAAACTTAAACTTAACCCTAACACTAAACATAATCCTTAAACGTACACTAACCCTAACTAACACCCTTACCCTAACCCTAACTTTAACCATAACCCTAACCCGTACACTAACCCTAAACCTAACACGTACTCTACACCCAACCCTAACTCTAACTCATACCCTAACACTAACCCTAACCCTAACCCTGAACCTAAACCTAACCCTAACCCGTACTCTAACCCTAACCAGTACCCTAACATTAACCCTTACTCTAACCCTAAACCTAACCGGTACCCTAACCCTAAAAGTACCCTAACCCGTACCCAAACCCTAACCCTAACACGTACCCTAAACCTAACCCCAACCCGCACACTAAACCTAACCCTAACCCTAGACCTAACACGTACAATAACCCTTTCCCGTACCGGAACCTTAACCCTAACCCGTACCGTAATCCTAACACTAAACCTAACCCTAACCCGTACACTAACCCTAGCCCTAATGCTAACCTTATCCGTACACTAAACCTAAACCTAACCCTAACCCTAACACTAACCCTAACCCGTACTCTAACCCTAAACCTAACCCTAACACTAACCCTAACCCGTACTATAACCCTAACCCTAACCCTTACCCTAACCCTAACCTTAACCCGTACTCTAACACTATCTCATAGCCTAACCCTAACTCTTACCCTAACCCCTAAACCTAACCTTAACCCTAACCCTTACCCTAACCCGTACCCAAACGGTATACCTAACCCGTACCCTAACACTAACCCAAACCCATACTCTAAACCTAACCCTAACCCTCACCCTAACCCAAACTGTAACCGTAACCCGTAACATAACCCTAACCCTAACCCGTACACTAACCCTAACTCGTACCCTAACCCTATCCCTGACCCTAACCCTAACCGTACCCTAAACCTAACCCGTACACTAAACCAAACCCTAACCCTAACTCTAACCCGTACCCTAAACCAAACCCAACCCTAAATCATGCCCTAACCCTAACTCTAACCCTGACCCTAACCCTAAACCTAACCCCTACCCTAAACCTAACCCATACCCTAAACTTAACCCTAATCCTAACCCTAACCCTAACCTCTACCCTAAACCAAACCCTAACCCTTGACCTAACCCGTACCCAACCCTATCTCGTACCCTAAACCTAACCCTAACTTGTACCCAAAACCTAAAGTAACCCTAACCCATACACTAGCGCTAACCCTAAACCTAACCCGAAGCCTAACCCGCATCCTAAACATAAACCTAACCCTAAACCTAACCATAACCCTTACCCGTACCCTAACCCTAACCCATACCCTAAAAGTAACCCTAACCTTAACCGTTACCCTAAACCGTACACTAACCCTAAAACTAACCCGTACCCTAACCCCAACCCTAACCCTAACCTGTATCCTAACACTAACCCTTACTCTAACCCTAAACCTAACCCATACTTTAACCCTAAACGTAACCCTAACACGTACCCAAACCCTAACCCTAACACGTACCCTAAACCTAACCCTAATCCGCACACTAAACCTAAACCTAACCCTAGACCTAACACGTACACTAACCCTATCCCATAATGTAACCTTAACCCTAAACCTAACACTAACCCTAACCCTAACCCTAACCCTAACCCTAACCCTAACCCTAACCCGTACACTTGCCCTAACCCGAACCCTAACACTAACCCTAAACCGTACTCTAACCCAACCCGTAGCCTAACCCTAACCTTAACCCTAACCCTTACCCTAACCCGTAACCAAATGGTAAACCTAACCCGTACCCTAACACTAACCCAATACCGTACTCTAACCCTAACCTTAACCCTAACCCGCACCCTAAACTTAACCCTAACCCTAACCCAAACCATAACCCTTAACCGTAACCTAACCCTAACCCATACGCTAACCCTAACGCTAACCTTAACCATAACCCTAACCTGTACGCTAACACTAACCCTAACCCTAACCCGGACCCTAAACCTAACCCTAACCGTTACACTAACCCGAACCCTAACCCTAACCCTAACCCGTACCCTACCATACCCGTAGCCTAACCATAATCCTACGACTTACCCCTAACCCTATCCCTAAACCTAACCCTTACCCTAACCCATACCCAAACGGTAAACAAACCCATACCCTAACACTAACCCAAACCCGTACTCTAACCCTAACCCTAACCCTCACCCGCACCCTAAACTTAATCCTAACCCTAACCTAAACCATAACCCTTAAATGAAACCTAACCCTAACCCATACCCTAACCCTAACCCTAACCTTAACCATAACCCTAACCCGTACCCTAACCCTAAAACTAACGCGTAGCCTAACCCCAACACTAAACCTAACCCGTACCGTAACAATAACCCTAACCTTAACCGTAACCCTAACCCGTACGCTAACCCTAAAACTAACCCGTACCCTATCCCCAAACCTAACCGTAACCCGTACCATAACCCTATCCATAACCCTAACCCTGACCCTAAACCTAAACCTAACCTGTACCCTAACCCTAACCCGCACCTAAAACTAACCCTATCCCTAAAAATAACTCGTACACTAACCCTAACCCATACCCTAAACCTAACTCTAACCCGTACCCTAACCCTAACCCTAACACTAACCCTATCTGTACACTAACCCTAACCCTAAACCTAAAACTAAACCTAACCCGTACTCTAACCCTAAACCTAACCCTAAACCTAACCCTAACCCGTACTCTAACCCTAACCCGTACCCTAACACTAACCCTTACCCTAACCCTAAACCTAACCCGTACCCTAACCCTAAACGTAACCCTAACCCGTACCCAAACTCTAACCCTAATCAGCACACTAAACCTAACCTTAACCCTAGACCTAACATGTACACTAACCCTATCCCGTACCGGAACCTTAACCCTAACCCGTACCGTAACCCTAACACTAACCCTAACCCTAACCCTAACCCTAACCCTAACCCTAACCCTAATGCGTACACTAACCCTAACCCGAATCCTAACCTTTAATCTAACCCGTACCCTAACACTCACCCATAGCCTAACCCTAACCCTAACCTTAACTGTAACCCTGACCCGTACCCTAACCCTAAAACAAACCCGTACCCTAACCCCAACCCTAAGCCTAACCGATACAATAACCCTATCCCTAAAGCTAACCCTGACCCTAAACATAACCCTAACCTGTACCCTAACCCTAACCCTAATCCTAACCCGTAGCATAACCTTAACCCAACCCGTACCCTAACTCTAACCCTAACTCGTACCCTAAGCCTAACCCTGACCCTAACCGTAACACTAACCCGTACCTAAGCCTAACACATACACTAACCCTAAACCTAACCCGTACCCAAATCCTAACAGTAACCCTAACCCATACCCTAGCGCTAACCCTAACTCTAAACCTAAGACTAACCCGCACCCTAAACCTAATCGTAACCCTAACCCTAACCATAACACTTACCCGTACCCTAACCCTAACTATCACATAATCCTAACCCTAACCCTGACCCAAACCCTAACCCGTAACCTAAACCTAACCCATACCCTAACCCTTATCCTAACACTAAATCGTACCCTAAACCTAACCCTAACCCTAACTCATACCCTAACCCTAACCCTAACCCTAACCCTAATACTAACCCGTACTCTAACCCTATCCCGTAGCCTAAACCTAACCCTAACCCGTACCGTAACCCTAACCCTAACCCTATCCGTACACTCACCCTAACCCTAACACCAACACTAAACCAAACCTGTACTCTAAACCTAACCCTGACCCTAAACCTAAACCTAACCCGTACCCTAACACTAACCCGCACCTAAATGTAACCCTAACACATACCCTAACCCTAACCCGTAACCTAAACCTAAACCTAACCCTAAACTTAACCCGTACACTAACCCTATCCCATACCCTAAATCTAACCCTAACCCGTACCCTAACCCTAACACTAACCCTAAACCTATCTGTACACTAACCCTAACCCTAACACTAACACTAATCCTAACCCGTATTCTAAACCTAACCATTACCCTAAGCCTAAACCTAACCCGTACCCTAACCCTAAAACTAACCCGTACCCTAACACTAACCCTAACCCTAACCCTGACACTAAACCTAACCCTAACCCTTACACTAACCCTAACCCTAACCCTAACCCGCACCCTAAACCTAACCCTAACCCGTACCATAACCCTAACCCGTGACCTAAACCTAACCCTAACCCTAAACTTAACCCATACGCTAACCCTATCCCGTACACTAAACCTAACCCTAACTCTTATCCTAACCCTAAACTTAACCCTAAGCCTAACCCGTATATTAACCCTAACCCTAACCCTAACACTAACCCTACCCCGTACTCTAAACCTAACCCTAACCCTAACCCTAACACTAAACCTAACCCGTACTCTAACCCTAACCCTAACCGTACTCTAACCCTAACCCTAACCCTCACCCTAACACTAACCCGTACTGTAACCCTAACCCGTACCATAACCCTAACCCTAAAGCATACCTTAACCCTAACACTAACTCGTACACTAAACCTAACCCTGACCCTAACCCTAACCGTACTCTAACCCTAATCCTAACCCTCACCCTAACACTAACCCGTACTGTAACCCTAACACGTACCATAACCCTAACCCTAACCCGTACCCTATACCTAACCCGTACCCTAACCCTAAACCTAACCCGTAACCTAAACCTAACCCTAACCCTAAATCGTACCCTAACCCTAACCCTAACACGGACCCTAACCCTAAACCTTACCCGTACCCTAAACCTAACCCGTAACCTAACCCTAACTCTAACCCTAACCCGTACTATAACCCTAACCCTAACCCTAACCATAATACTAACCCGTACTCTAACCCTATCCCATAGCCTAACCCTAAATCTAACCCTAACCCGTAACCCTAAACATTACCCTAACGCTTTCCCAAACGGTAAACCTAACCCGTACACTAACACTAACCCAAACCCGTAGTCTAACCCTAAACCTAACCCTAACCGTAACCGTACCTTAACCCTAAACCTAACCCTTTCCCTAAACCTAACACTAACCATAACCCGTACTCTAACCCTAAACCTAACCCTAACCCTAACCCTAACCGTACTCTAACCCTAACCCTAACCCTCACCCTAACCCTAACCCATACTGTAACCGTAACCCATAACATAACCCTAACCCTAACCCGCACGTAAACCTAACCCTAACACGTACCCTAACCCTAACCCTGACCCGAACCCTAACCGTACCCTAACCTAACCCGTACCCTAAACCAAACCCTAACCCTAACCCTAACGCGTACCCTAAACCTAAAACAACCCTAAATCATACCCTAACCCTAACCCTAACCCTGACCCTAACCTTAACCCTAACCCCTACCCTAAACCTAACCCATACCCTAAACTTAAACCTAACCTAACCCTAACCCTAACCTCTACCCTAAACCGAACCCTAACCCTTGACCTAACCCGTACCCAACCCTATCTCGTACCCTAAACCTAACCCTAACCTGTACCCAAAACCTAAAGTAACCCTAACCCATACACTAGCGCTAACCCTAAACCTAACCCGAAGCCTAACCCGCATCCGAAACATAAACCTAACCCTAAACCTAACCATAACCCTTACCTGTGCCCTAACCCTAACCCATACCCTAACAGTAACCCTAACCTTAACCGTTACCCTAAACCGTACCCTAACCCTAAAACTAACCCGTACCCTAACCCCAACCCTAACCCTAACCCGTACCATAACCCTATCCCTAACCCTAACCCTGACCCTAAACCTAACACTAACCCGTACCCTAACCCTAACCCGCAATTAAACCTAACCCTAACCCGTACCCTAACCCTAACCCTGACCCTATCCGTACACTAACCCTAACCCTAACCCTAACACTAACCCTAACCCGTACTCTAACCCTAACCCTAACCCTAAACCTAACCCTAACCCGTACTCTAACCCTAACCTGTACCCTAACACTAACCCTTACTCTAACCCTAAACCTAACCCATACCCTAACCCTAAACGAAACCCTAACACGTACCCAAACCCTAACCCTAACACGTACCCTAAACCTAACCCTAATTCGCACACTAAACCTAAACCTAAACCTAACCCTAGACCTAACACGTACACAAACCCTATCCCGTAATGTAACATTAACCCTAAACCTAACACTAACCCTAAACCTAACCCTAACCCTAACATTAACCTGTACACTTGCACTAACCCAAACCCTAAAACTAACCCTAACCCGTACTCTAACCCTACCCGTAGCCTAACCCTAAACTTAACCCTAACCCTTACCCTAACCCGTAACCAAATGGTAAACCTAACCCGTACCCTAACACTAACCCAATACCGTACTCTAACCCTAACCCTAACCCTAACCCGCACCCTAAACTTAACCCTAACCCTAACCCAAACCATAACCCTTAACCGTAACCTAACCCTAACCCATACGCTAACCCTAACGCTAACCTTAACCATAACCCTAACGCGTACGCTAACACTAACCCTAACCCTAACCCGGACCCTAAACCTAACCCTAACCGTTACACTAACCCGAACCCTAACCCTAACCCTAACCCGTACCCTACCATACCCGTAGCCTAACCCTAATCCTACGACTAACCCCTAACCCTATCCCTAAACTTAACCCTTACCCTAACCCGTACCCAAACGGTAAACAAACCCGTACCCTAACACTAACCCAAACCCGTACTCTAACCCTAACCCTAACCCTCACCCGCACCCTAAACTTAATCCTAACCCTAACCCAAACCATAACCCTTAAACGAAACCTAACCCTAACCCATACCCTAACCCTAACCCTAACCTTAACCATAACCCTAACCCGTACCCTAACCCTAAAACTAACGCGTAGCCTAACCCCAACACTAAACCTAACCCGTACCATAACAATAACCCTAACCTTAACCGTAACCCTAACCCGTACGCTAACCGTAAAACTAACCCGTTCCCTAACCCCAACCCTAACCGTAACCCGTACCATAACCCTATCCATAACCCTAACCCTGACCCTAAACCTAACCCTAACCCGTACCCTAACCCTAACCCGCACCTAAAACTAACCCTATCCCTAAACATAACTCGTACACTAACCCTAACCCATACCCTAAACCTAACCCTAACCTGTACCCTAACCCTAACCCTAACACTAACCCTATCCGGACACTAACCCTAACCCTAAACCTAACACTAAACCTAACCCATACTCTAACCCTAAACCTAACCCTAAACCTAACCCTAACCCGTACTCTAACCCTAACCCTTACCCTAACACTAACCCTTACCCTAACCCTAAACCTAACCCGTACCCTAACCCTAAACGTAACCCTAACCCGTACCCAAACTCTAACCCTAACTCGTACACTAACCCTAACCCTAATCTGCACACTAAACCTAACCCTAACCCTAGACCTAACACGTACACTAACCCTATGCCGTACCGGTACCTTAACCCTAACCCGTACCGTAACCCTAACACTAACCCTAACCCTAACCCTAACCCTAACCCTAACCCTAACCCTAATGCGTACACTAACCCTAACCCGAATCCTAACCTTTAATCTAACCCGTACCCTAACACTCACCCATACCCTAACCCTAACCCTAACCTTAACTGTAACCCTGACCCGTACCCTAACCCTAAAACAAACCCGTACCCTAACCCCAACCCTAAGCCTAACCGATACAATAACCCTATCCCTAACGCTAACCCTGACCCTAAACATAACCCTAACCTGTACCCTAACCCTACCTAATCCTAACCCGTAGCATAACCTTAACCCAACCCGTACCCTAACTCTAACCCTAACTCGTACCCTAAGCCTAACCCTGACCCTAACCCTAACCGTACCCTAAACCTAACCCGTACCCTAAACCTAACCCATAGCCTAACCCTAACCCGTACCCTAAACCTAACCCTAACTCATACCTTAACCCTAACCCTAAGCCTATCCCTAACACTAACCTTTACCCTAAACCTAACCCATACCCTAACCCTAACCCTAAACCTAACCCTAACCCTACCCCATACCCTAAACTTAACCCTAACCCTTGACCTAACCCATACCCAACCCTATCTCGTACCATAAATCTAACCCTAACCCGTACCCAAACCCTAAAGTAACCCTAAACCATACACTAGCGATAACACAAACCCTAACCCTAAGCCTAACCCGCACCCTAAACCTAAACGTAACCCTAACACTAACCACAACCCTTACCCGTACCCTAACCCTACCCATACCCTAACCCTAAACCTAAACTTAACCGTAACCCTAACCCGTACCCTAACCCTAAAACTAACCCGTACCCTAACCCGAACCCTAACCCTAACCCGTACCATAACCCTATCCTTACCCTAACCCTGACCCTAAACCTAACCCTAACCCGTACCCTAACCCGAACCCGTACCTAAACCTAACCCTAACCCGTACCCTAACCCTAACCCTTAATCTAAACCTAATCATAACCCTAAACTTAACTCGTACACTAACCCTATCCCGTACCCTAAACCTAACCCTAACCCATAATCTAACCCTAACCCTAACCCTAAACCTAACCCTAAACCGTACTCTAACCCTAACCCGTACCCTAACACTAACCCTTACCCTAACCCAAAACCTAACCTGTACCCTAACCCTAAATGTAACCCTAACCCGTACCCAAACCCTAACCCTAACACGTACCCTAACACTAACCCTAACCTGCACAAGAAACCTAACCTTAACCCTAGACCTAACACATACACTAACCCTCTCCCATACCGGATACTTAACCCTAATCCGTACCGTAACCCAAACACTAACCCTAACCCTAACCCTAACACTAAGCCGTACACTAACCCTAGCCCGAACCCTAAACTTAAACCTAACCTGTATCCTAACACTCACCCATACCCTAACCCTTACCCTAACCTTAACCGTAACACTGACCCGTAGCCTAAAACTAACCCGTACCCTAACCCCAAACCTAACCCTAACCCGTACCATAACCCTATCCCTAATGCTAACCCTGACCCTAAACCTAACCCTAAACCGTACCCTAACCCTAACCCTAAACCTAACCCTCAACTAAACCTAACCCTAACCCATACCCTAACCCTAACCCGTAACCTAAACCTAACCCTAAACCTAAACTTAACCCATACGCTAAACCTAGCCCGTACCCTAAACCTAACCCTAACGCGTACCCTAACCATAACCCTAACCCTAACCCTAATTGTACACTAAACCTAACCCTAACCCTAACCCTAACACTCACCCTAGCCCGTTCTCTAACCCTAAACCTAACTCTAGCTCTAACCCTAACCCGTACTATAACCCTAACCCTAACCCTTACCCTAAACCTAACCCTAACCCGTAATCTAACACTATCCCGTAGCCTAACTCTAACTCTAACCCTAACCCCTAACCCTAACCCTAACCCTTACCCTAACCTGTACCCAAAAGATATACCTAACCCGCACCCTAACACTAACCCAAACCTGTACTCTAACCCTAACGCTAACCCTAAACCGCACCCTAAACTTAACCCTAACCCTAACCATGACCATAACCCTTAACTGTACCCTAAATCTAACCCACACCCTAACCCTAACCCTAACTTTAACCGTAACCCTAACCCGTACCCTAACCCTAAAACTAACCCGTACCCTAACCCCAAACCTAACCCTAACCCGTACCATAACTCTATCCCTAACCCTAAACCTGACCCTAAACCTAACCCTAACCCGTACCCTAACCCTAACCTGTAACCTAAACCTAACCCTAACCCTAAACTTAACCCGTACACTAACCCTAACCCATACCCTAAACCTAACCCTAACCCGTACCCTAACCCTAACCCTAACACTAACCCTATCCGTACACTAACCCTAACCCTAACCCTAACACTAACCCTAACCCTTACTCTAACCCTAACCCATACCCTAACACTAATCCTTACCCTAACCCTAACCTAACCCGTAACCTAACCCTAAACGTAACCCTAACCCTTACCCAAACCCTAACCCTAACATGTACCCTAACCTTAACCCTAACCCTAACCCTAAGCCGCACACTAATCCTAACCCTAATCCTAGACCTAACACGTACACTAACCCTATCCCGTACCGTAACCTTAACCCTAACCGGTACCGTAACCCTAACCCTAACCCTAACACTACCCCTAACCCCTAAACCTAACCCTAAACTTAACCCTTACCCTAAACCGTACCCAAACGGTAAACCTAACCCGTACCCTAACACTAACCCAAACCCGTAATCTAACTCTAACCCTAACCCTAACACTAACTTGCACCCTAAACTTAACCCTAACCCTAACCCAAACCAAAACACTTAACCGTAACATAAACCTAACCCATACCCTAACCCTAACCCTAACCTTAACCATAACCATAACCATAACCCTAACCTGGAACCTAACCCTAAAACTAACCCATACCCTAACCCCAACCCTAACCCTAACCCGTACCCTAACACTAATCCTAATGCTAACCATGACCCTAAACCTAACCCTAAACCGTACCCTAACCCTAACCCTAACCTTCACCTAAACCTAAACTTCACCCGTACCCTAACCCTAACCCGTAACCTAAACCTATCCCTAACCCTAAACTTAACCCGTACACTAAACCTAGCCCGTACCCTAAACCTAAACCTAACCCGTACCCGCACCCTAACCCTAACCCTAATCGTACACTAAACCTAACCCTAACCCTAACCCTAACCCTAACACTAACCCTAGCCCGTACTCTAACCCTAAAACTAACCCTAGCTCTAAACCTAACCCGTACTATAACCCTAACCCTAACTCTTGCCCTAAACCTAACCCTAACCCATACTCTAACACTAGCCCGTAGCCTAACTCTAACTCTAACCCTAACCCCTAGCCCTAACCCTAACCCTTACACTAACCCGTACCCAAAAGGTATACCTAACCCGCACTCTAACACTAACCCAAACCTGTACTCTAACCCTAACGCTAACCCTAAACCTCACCCTAAACTTAACCCTAACCCTAACCATGACCATAACCCTTAACTGTACCCTAAATCTAACCCACACCCTAACCCTAACCCTAACTTTAACCGTAACCCTAACACGTAACCTAACCCTGAAACTAACCCGTACCCTAACCCCAAACCCAACCCTAACCCGTACCATAAACCTATCCCTAACACTAAACCTGACCCTAAACCTAACCCTAACCCATACCCTAACCCTAACCCGCAGCTAAACCTAACCCTAACCCGTACCCTAACCCTAACCCGTAACCTAAACCTAACCCTAACCCTAAACTTAACTCGTACACTAACCATATCCCGTACCCTAATCCTAACCCTAACCCGTACCCTAACCCTAACCCTATCCGTACACTAACCCTAACCCTAACACTAAACCTAACACTAACCCTAAACCTAACCCTAAACCTTACTCTAAACCTAACCCTTACCCTAACACTAACCCTTACCCTAACCCTAAACCTAACCCGTAACCTAACCATAAACGTAACCCTAACCCGTACCCAAACCCTAACCCTAACATGTACCCTAACCCTAACACTAACCCTAAATCGTACCCTAACCCTAACCCTAAAATGGACCCTAACCCTAAACCTAACCCGTACCCTAAACCTAACCAGAACCCTAACCCTAACTCTAACCCTAACACGTACTATAACCCTAACCCTAACCCTAACCCTAATACTAACCCGTACTCTAACCCTATCCCGTAGCCTAACCCTAACTCTAACCCTAACCACTAACCCTAACCCTTAACCTAACCCGTATCAAACGGTAAACCTAAACCGTACCCTAACACAACCCAAACCCGTACTCTAACCCTAACCCTAACCCTAACCCTAAATTGCACCCTAAACTGAACACTAACCCTAAGCCTAACCATAACCCTTAACCGTACCCTAACCCTAACTCACACCCGAACCCTAACCCTAACTTTAACCGTAACCCTAACACGTACCCTAAACCTAAAACTAACCCGTACCCTAACCCCAAACCTAACCCTAACCCATACCCTAACAGTAAACCTAACCCTAACCCTGACCCTAAAAATAACCCTAACCAATACACTAACCCTAACCCTAACCGGTACCCTAAACCTAACCCTAATCCGTACCCTAACCCTAACCCGTAACCTGAAACTCAACCTAACCCTAAACTTAACCCGTACGCTAACCCTATCCCATAACGTAAACCTAACCCTAACCCGTAACCTAACCCTAAACCTAACCCTAAGCCTAACCCGTACGTTAAACCTAACCCTAACCCTAACACTAACCCTACACCCACTCTAACCCTAACCCTAACCCTAACCCTAACCCTAACCCTAACCCTAAACCTAAACCGTACCCTAACCCTAACAGTAACCCTTACCCTAAACCTAACACTAACACTAACTCGTACTCTAACCCTAACCCTCAACCTAACCCTAACCCTAACACTAACCCTAACCTGTACTCTAACCCTAACCCGTCCCCTACCCTAACCCTAACTCGTTCTGTAACCCTAACCCTGACCCTAACACTAACCCTAACTCGTAACCTAAAGCTAACCCGTACCCTAACCCTAACCAGTACCCTAAACCTAACCCTAACCCTAACTCATACCCTAACACTAACCCTAACCCTTACCCTAACCCTTACCCAAACGGTAAACCTAAACCGTACCCTAACAATAACCCAAACCCGTACTCTAACCCTAACCCTAACCCTAACCCTAACACTAAACCGCAATCTAAACATAACACTAACCCTAACCCTAACCATAACCCTTAACCGTATCCTAACCCTAACCCACACCCTAACATAACCCTAACTTTAACCGTAACCCTAACACATACCCTAACTCTAAAACTAACCCGTACCCTAACCCCACCCTAACCCTAACCCATACCCTAACACTAACCCTAAACCTAACCCTTACCCTAAACATAACCCTAACCCGTACACTAACACTAACCCTAACCCTAACCCGTAACCTAAACTTAACCCTAACCCTAAACTTAACCCGTATGCTAAACCTATTCCGTACCCTAAATCTAACCCTAACCCGTAACCTAACCCTAAACCTAAACCTAAGCCTAACCCGTATTTAACCCTCACCCTAACCGTAACACTAACCCTACCCCATACTCTAACCCTAACCTAACCCTAACCCTAAACCTAACCCATACCCTACCCCTACCCTAAACCTTTCCCTAACCCTAACACTAACCCTAAACCGTACTCTAACCCTAACCTTAACCCTAACCCTAACCGTACTCTAACCATAACCCTAAACCTCACCCTAACCCTAACCCGTACTGTAAACTTAACCCGTAACATAACCTGTACCCTAACCCGTACCCTAACCCTAACCCTAACTCGTACCCTAAACCTAACCCTAACCCTAAACTTAATGCATACACTAACCCTATCCTAAACCTAACCCTAACCCGTACCGTAACCCTAACCATAACCCTATCCGTACACTCACCCTAACCCTAACCCTAACACTCAACCTAACCTGTACTCTAAACCTAACCCTAACCCTAAACCTAACCCTACACCCGTAACCTAACCCTAAAACTAAACCGTAACCTAACACTAACCCTAACGCTAACCCTAACCCTAAACCGTACACTAACCCTAACCCGAACCTTAACCCTAACCCTAACCCGTACCCTAACCCTACCCGTATCCTAATCCTAACTCTAACCCTAACCCCTAACCCTAAGCCTAACCCTAACCCTTACCATAACCATACCCAAACGGTAAACCTAACCTGTACCCTTACACTACCCAAACCAGTACTCTAACCCTAACCCTAACCCTAACTCGCACCCTAAACTTAACTCTAACCCTAACCCAAACCATAACCCTTAACCGTAACCTAACCCTAAACCATAACCTAACCCTAACCCTAACCTTAATCATAACACTAATCCATACCCTAACCCTAAAACTAACCCATAACCTAACCCTAAACCAAACACTAACCTGTACCCTAACCCTAACCCGTAACCTAAACCAAACCAAACCCTAAACTTATCCCGTTCGCTAACCCTATCCCATACCTAAAACCTAACCCTAACCCGTATCCTAACCCTAACCTAACCCTAAGCCTAACCCGTACATTAACCCTAACCCTAACACTAACACTAACCCTACACTGTACTCTAACCCTAACCTCACCCTAACGCTAAACCTAACCCGTACACTAAAACTAAACCTAACCCTAACTCATACCCTAACCCTAACCCTAAACCTGACCCTAACCCTAACCTTAACCCGTACCCTAAACCTAACCCACACCCTAACCCTAAACCTAAACCTAACCCTAACCCTAACCCGTACCCTAAACCTAACCCTAACCCTTGACCTAACCTGTACCCAACCCTATCCCGTAGCCTAACCCTAACCCTAACCCGTACCCAAACTCTAACAGTAACCGTAACCCATTCCCTAGCGCTAACCCTAAACCTGACCCTAAACCTTACCCGTACCCTAAACCTAAACCTAACCCTAATCCTAACCATAATCCTTACCCGTACCCTAACACTAACCCATACCCTAACACTAACCCTAACCTTAACCGTAACCCTAACCCGTACCCTAACACTAACCCGCACCTAAACCTAACCCTAACCAGTACCCTAACCCTAACCTACACCTAAACATAACCCTAACCCGTACCCTAACCCTAACCCATAACCTAAACCTAACCCTAACCCTAAACTTAACCCGTACTCTAACCCTATCCCATACCCTAAACCTAACCCTAACCCATACCTTAACTCTAACCCTAACTCGTACACTAACCCTAACGCTGACCCTAACCCTAACCGTACTCTAACCCTAACCCTAACCCTCACCCTAACACTAACCCGTTCTGTAACCCTAACACGTACCATAACCCTAATCCTAACCCGTACCCTAAACCTAACCCGTACCCTAACCCTAACCCTAAACCTAACCCGTACCCTAAACCTAACCCTAACCCTAAATCGTACACTAACCCTAACCATAACATGGACCCTAACCCTAAACCTAAATCGTACCCTAAACCTAACCCGTACCCTACCCCTAACTCTAAACCTAACCCGTACTATAACCCTAACCCTAACCCTAATACTAACCCGTACTCTAACCCTATCCCGTCGCCTAACCCTAACTCTAACCATTACCCCTAAACCTAACCCTTACCCTAACCCGTACCCTAATGGTAAACCTAACCCGTACCCTAACACTAACCCAAACCAGTACACTAACACTAACAGTAACCCTAACCCTAACCATAACTTAACCCTAACCCTAAGCCTAACCATAACCCTTAACCTTACCCTAACCCTAACCCACACCCAAACCCTAACCCTAACTTTAACCGTAACCCTAACACGTACCCTAACCCTAAAACTAACCCTAACCCTAACCCTGACCCTAAACCTAACCCTAACCTGTACACTAACCCTAACCCTAGCCTTAACCTGCACCCTACACCTAACCATAACCCGTACTCTAACCCTAAACCGTAAACTAAACCTAAACCTAACCCTAAACTTAACCCGTACGCTAACCCTATCCCGTACACTAAACCTAACCCTAACCCGTACCCTAACCCTAAACCTAACCCTAAGCCTAACCCGTACATTAACCCTAACCCTAACACTAACACTAACCTTACTCTGTACTCTAACCCTAACCCTAACCCTAACCCTACTCGTACTCTAACCCTAACACTAACACTCACCCTAACCCTAACCCGAACTATAACCCTAACCCGTAACATAACCCTAACCCTTACCCGTACACTAACCCTAACCCTAACCCGTACCCTAAACCTAACCCTAACCCTAACTCGTACCCTAACCCTAACCCTGACCCTAACCCGCACCCTAAACCTAAAACTAACCCTAAACCTAACCATAACACTTACCCGTACCCTAACCCTAACCCATAACCTAACCCTAACCCTAACCTTAACCGTAACCCTGACCCGTACCCTAACACTAAAACTAACCCATACCCTAACCCAACCCTAACCTCACCCATACCATAACCCTATCCCTAACGCAAACCCTGACACTAAACCTAACCCTAACCTGGACCCTAACCCTAACCCTAACCCTAACACTAGACCTCACCTAAACCTAACCTTCTCCCGTACCTTAAATCTAACCCTAACCCGAACCCTAAACCTAACCCTAACCCGTACCCTAACACTAACCCGTAACCTAAACCTAACCCTAACACTAAACTTAACCCGTACGCTAACCCTAACCCGTACCTTAAACCTAACCCTAACCCATATCCTAACCCTAAACCTAACCCTAAGCCTAACCCGTACATTAACCCTAACCCTAACCCTAACACTAACCCTACCCTGTACTCTAACACTAACCCTAACCCTAAATCGTACCCTAACCCTAAACCTAACCCTAACCGTACTCTAACCCTAAGCCTAAACCTCACCCTAACCCTAACCTGTACTGTAACCCAAACCCATACCATAACCCTAACCCTAACCCGTAACCTAACCCTAAACCTAATCCGTACCCTAACCCTAACCCTAAACCTAACCCGTACCCTAAACCTAACCCTAACACTAACACTAACACTAAACCTAACCCGTACTCTAACCCTAACCGTAACCCTAAACCTAAACCTAACCCGTGCTCTAACCCTAACACGTACTCTAACACTAACCCTAACCCTAACACTAACCGTAACCCGTACTCTAACCCTAAACCTAAGCCTAACTCAAACCCTAAACCGTACTATAACGCTAAACCTAACCCTAACCATAACCGTAACCCTAACCCATACAGTAACCCTAACTGGCACCCTAACCCTAACCCTAAACATAACCCTGACCGAACCCTAACCCGTACACTAACCCTAAACCGTACCCTAAACCTAACCCTAAACCTAACCCGTACCCTAACTCTAAACGTAACGCTAAACCGTAACCAAACCCTAACCCTAACACGTACCCTAACCCTAACCCTAACCCGCACACTAAACCTAAACCTAACCCTAGACATAACACGTACACTAACCCTATCCCATACCCCAACCTTAACCCTAACCCGTATCGTAACCCTAACAATAACCCTAACCCTAAACCTAACCCTCACCCATACACTAACCCTAACCCGAACCCTCAACCGTACCCTAACCCGTACCCTAAACCCACTCGTAGCCTAAACCTATCTATAACCCTAAACCCTAAACCTAAACCTAACCCTTCCCTAACCCGTACCCAAACGGTAAACCTAACCCGTACCCTAACATTAACCCAAAACCGTACTCTAACCCTAACCCTAAACCTAACCCTAACCCGCACCCTAAACTTAACCTGAACCCTAACCGAAAACATAACCCTTAACCGTAACCTATCCCAAACCCATACCCTAACCCTAACCTTAACCATAAATCTAACCTGTACCCTAACCCTCAAATTGACCCATACCCTAACCCCAAACCTAACACTAAAGCGTACCCTAACACTAACACTAACCCTAACCCTGACCTTAAACATAACCATAATCCTTAGACTAATCCTAAACCTAACCTTAACCCGCACCCTAAAACTAACCCTAACCCGTACCCTAACTCTAACCCGTAACCTTAACCTAACCCTAAACTTAACCAGTACGCTAACCCTATCCCGTACCCTGAACCTAACCCTAACCAGTTTCCTAACACTAACCCTAAATCTAATCCTAACCCGTACTCTAACCCTATCCCGTACCCTAACACTAACCCTTACCAACCCGAACCCTAAATCTAACCCTAACCCGTACTCTAAACCTATCCCATACCCTAAAACTAACCCTTAACCTAACCCTAAACCTAACCCGTACCCTAACCCTAAACGTAACCCTAACCCGTACCCAAACCCTAACCCTAACGCGTACCTTAACCCTAAACCTAAACCTAACCCTCACCCAAACCCAAACCAGTACTGTAACCCTAACCCGTACCATAACCCTAACCCTAAACGGTACCCTAAACCTAACCCTAATTCATACCTAACCCTAACCCTAACCCTGACCTTAAACCTAACCCTAACCCATACCCTAAACCTAAACCGAACCCATACCCTAACCCTAACCCTAAACCTGACCCTAAACCTAACCCTAACCCGTACCCTAAGCCTAACCCATACACTAACCCTAACCCTAACCCTAACACTAACACTAACCCTACCCCATACTCTAACCTTAATCCAAACCCGTACTCGTACCCGTACCCTAACCCTAGCCCTAACCCTAACACTAACGCTAACCCGTACTCTAGCCCTAACCCTAACACTAACTTTAACCGTACTCTAACCCTAACCCTAACCCTCACCTGAACCCTAACCCGTACTGTAACCCTAACCCAGACCATAACGCTAGCCCTAACATGTACCCTAACCCTAACCCTAATTCGGCACTAACTCTAACCCTAATCCTAACAGTTACCCTAAACCTAACCCGTACCCTACCCCTAAACCTAACCCTAACCCATAACCTAAACCTAACCCGTACCCTAACCCTTACCCTAACACTAACCCGTACCCTGAAACTAACCCTAACCCTAACTCATACCCTAACCCTAACCCTGAACCTAACCCTAACCCTAACCCGTACCTTAAACTTAACCTGTACCCTAATCCTAACCCTAAACAGCACCCTAAACTTAACTCTAACCCTAACTCGTACCCTAACCCTAACCCTGACCCTAACCCACACCCTAAACCTAAAACTAACCCTAACCCTAACCATAACACTTACCCGTACTCTAACCCTAACCCATACCCTAACCGTATACCTAAACTTAACCGTAACACTGACCCGTATCCTAACCCTAAAACTAACCCGTACCCTAACCCCAACCGTAACCCTAACCCGTACCATTACCCTATCCCTAAACCTAACCCTGACCCAAACCTAACCCTAAACCGTACCCTAACCCTAACCCTAACCCTAACCCTAACACAAACCCTCATCTAAACCTAACCCTATCCCGTACCTTAAACCTAACCCTAACCCGTACCCTAACCCTAACCCTAACCCGAACACTAACCCTAACCCATACTCTACCCTAAACTTAACCCTAAACCTAACCCTAACCCGTACTCTAACCCTAACCCGTACCCTAACACTAACCCTAACCCTCACACTAACCTTAACCTGTACTCTACCCTAAACCTAACCCTAACTCTAACCCTAACCCATACTATAACCCTAACCCTTACCCTAACCGTAACCCTAACTCGTACTCTAACCCTATCCCGTAGCCAAACCGTAACTCTAACCCTAACCCCAAACCCTAACCCTAACCCTAAACCTTACCCTAACCCGTACCCAAACGGTAAACCTAACCCGTACCCTAACACTAACCCAAACCTGTATTCTAACCCAAACCCTATCCCTAAACCTAACCCTAAACCGCACCCTAAACTTAACCCTGACCCTAACCCTAAAAATAACCCTTAACCGTACCCTAACCCTAACCCATACCCTAAAGCTAACCCTAACTTTAACCATAACCCTAACCCGTACCCTAACCCTAAACCTAACCCGTACTCTAACCCCAAACCTAACCCTAACTCATACCCTAACCCAAACCCTAACCCGAACCCTAAACCTAACCCTTACCCATACCCTAACATTAACCCGTAACCTAAACATAACCCTAACACTAAACTTAACCCATACGCTAACCCTATCCCGTACCATAACCCTAACCCTAACCTGTAACCTAACCCTAACCTAAATATAAGCCTAACCCGTACATTAACCCTAACACTAACCCTAACACTAACCCTACCCAATACTCTAACACTAACCCTAACCCTAAGCTTAACCCGTACCCTAACCCTAAACCTTTCCCTAACCCTAACCCTAACCCTAACCCTAACCCTCACCGTACTCTAACCCTAACCCTAACCCTAACCCGTACTCTAAACTTAACACGTAACATAACCCAAACCCTAACCCGTACCCTAACCCTAACCCTAACTCTTACTCTAACCCTAACCCTGACCCTTACACTAACCCTAACCCGTAACCTAAACCTAACCTGTACCCTAACCCTAACCCTAACCCTAACCCTAACCCATACCCTAAACCTAAACCTAACCCTAACTCATACCCTAACCCTAACCCTAACCCTGACCCTAAACCTAACCCAAATCGTACCCTAAACCTAACCCATACCCTAACCCTAAACCTAAACCTAATCCTAACCCTAACCAGTACACTAAACCTAACCCTAACCCTTGACCTAACCCGTACCCAACCCGATCTCGTACCCTAACCCTAACCCTAACCCGTATCCAAACCCTAACAGTAACCCTTACCCATACCCTAGCGCTAAACCTAACCCTAAACCTAAGCCTAACCTGCACCCTAAACCTAAACCTAACCCTAAGCATAACACTTACCCGTACCCTAACCCTAACCCATAACCTATCACTAACCCTAACCTTAACCATAACCCTAATCCGTACCCTAACCCTAAACCTAACCCTAGACCTAACACGTACAGTAAACCTATCCCTTACCATAACCTTTACCTTAACCCGTACCGTAACCCTAACACTGACCCTAAACCTAATCCTAAACCTAACCCTAACCCTAACCCGTACCCTAAACCTACCCGTAGCCTAACCCTAACTCTAACCCTAACCCCTAACCCTAACCCTAACCCTAACCCTTCCCTAACCCGTACCCAAATGGTTAACATAACCCGTACCATAAAACTAACCCAAACCTGTACTCTAACCCTAACTCTGACTCTAACCCGCAGCCTAAAGTTAACCCTAACACTAACCCAAACCATAACCCTTAACCGTAACCTAACCCTAACCCATACCCTAAACCGAACACTAACCTTAAACATAAACCTAAACTGTACCCTAACCCTAAAACTAACCCGTAACCTAACCGCAACCCTAACCCTAACCCGTACCCTAACACTACCCCTAACCCTAACCCTGACCCTAAACCTAACCCTAACCCTTACACTAACCCTAACCCTAGCCCGAACCCTAAACCTAACCCTAACCCGTACCCTAACACTAACCCGTAACCTAAACCTAACCCTAACACTAAACTTAACCCATACGCTAACCCTAACCCATACCCTAAACCTAACCCTAACCCATATCCTAACCCTAAACCTAACCCTAAGCCTAACCCGTACATTAACCCTAACCCTAACCCTAACACTAACCCTACCCTGTACTCTAACACTAACCCTAACCCTAAATCGTACCCTAACCCTAAACCTAACCCTAACCGTACTCTAACCCTAAGCCTAAACCTCACCCTAACCCTAACCCATACTGTAACCCAAACCCATACCATAACCCTAACCCTAACACGTACCCTAACCCTAAACCTAACCCGTACCCTAACCCTAACCCTAACCCGTACTCTAAACCTAACCCTAACACTAACACTAACACTAAACCTAACCCGTACTCTAACTCTAACCGTAACCCTAAACCTAACCCTAACCCGTACTCTAACCCTAACCCGTACTCTAACACTAACCCTAACCCTAACACTAACCGTAACCTGTACTCTAACCCTAAACCTAACCCTAACTCAAACCCTAAACCGTACTATAACGCTAAACCTAACCCTAAACATAACCGTAACCCTAACCCATACAGTAACCCTAACCGGCACCCTAACCCTAACCCTAAACATAACCCTGACCGAACCCTAACCCGTACACTAACCCTAAACCGTACCCTAAACCTAACCCTAAACCTAACCCGTACCCTAACTCTAAACGTAACGCTAAACCGTAACCAAACCCTAACCCTAACACGTACCCTAACCCTAACCCTAACCCGCACACTAAACCTAAACCTAACCCTAGACATAACATGTACACTAACCCTATCCCGTACCTAGACATAGGTACCCCAACCTTAATCTTAACCCGTATCGTAACCCTAACACTAACCCTAACCCTAAACCTAACCCTCACCCATACACTAACCCTAACCCGAACCCTCAACCGTACCCTTACCCGTACCCTAACCCTACTCGTAGCCTAAACCTATCTATAACCCTAAACCCTAAACCTAAACCTAACCCTTCCCTAACCCGTACCCAAACGGTAAACCTAACCCGTACCCTAACATTAACCCAAAACCGTACTCTAACCCTAACCCTAAACCTAACCCTAACCCGCACCCTAAACTTAACCTGAACCCTAACCGAAAACATAAACCTTAACCGTAACCTAACCCAAACCCATACCCTAACCCTAACCCTAACCTTAACCATAAATCTAACCTGTACCCTAACCCTCAAACTAACCCATACCCTAACTCCAAACCTAACACTAATGCGTACCCTAACACTAACACTAACCCTAACCCTGACCCTAAACATAACCATAACCCTTACACTAATCCTAAACCTAACCTTAACCCGCACCCTAAAACTAACCCTAACCCGTACCCTAACTCTAACCCGTAACCTTAACCTAACCCTAACCCTAAAGGTAACCCGTACGCTAAACCTATCCCGTACCCTGAACCTAACCCTAACCCGTATCCTAACCCTAACCTTAACCTAATTCTAACCCGTACTCTAATCCTATCCCGTACCCTAACACTAACCCTTACCAACCCTAACCCTAAATCTAACCCTAACCCGTACTCTAAACCTATCCCGTACCCTAAAACTAACCCTTAACCTAACCCTAAACCTAACCCGTACCCTAACCCTAAACGTAACCCTACCCGTACCCAAACCCTAACCCTAACGCGTACCTTAACCCTAAACCTAACCCTAATCCTCACCCTAACCCAAACCAGTACTGTAACCCTAACCCGTACCATAACCCTAACCCTAAACGGTACCCTAAATCTAACCCTAATTCGTACCTAACCCTAACCCTAACCCTGAACCTAAACCTAACCCTAACCCATACCCTAAACCTAAACCTAACCCATACCCTAACCCTAACCCTAAACCTGACCCTAAACCTAACCCTAACCCATACCCTAAGCCTAACCCATACACTAACCCTAACCCTAACCCTAACACTAACACTAACCCTACCCCGTACTCTAACCTTAATCCAAACCCGTACTCGTACCCGTACCCTAACCCTAGCCCTAACCCTAACACTAACGCTAACCCGTATTCTAGCCCTAACCCTAACACTAACTTTAACCGTACTCTAACCCTAACCCTAACCCTCACCTGAACCCTAACCCATACTGTAACCCTAACACGGACCATAACGCTAACCCTAACCTGTACCCTAACCATAACCCTAATTCGTACACTAACCCTACCCCTAACCCTAACAGTTACCCTAAACCTAACCCGTACCCTACCCCTAAACCTAACCCGAACCCGTACCCTAAACCTAACCCTAACCCATACCCAAACCCTAACTCTAATCCTAACCCTGACCCTAACCCTAACCCTAACCCTAACCCGTACCTAAGCCTAAAACATACACTAACCCTAACCTTACCCGTACGCAAACCCTAACAGTAACCCTAACCCATACCCTAGCGCTAACCCTAACTCTAACCCTAAGACTAACCCGCACCCTAAATCTAATCGTAACCCTAACCCTAACCATAACACTTACCCGTACCCTAACCCTAACTATCCCCTAACCCTAACCCTAACCCTGACCCAAACCCTAACCCGTACCCTAAACCTAACCCATACCCTAACCCTTACCCTAACACTAACCCGTACCCTAAACCTAACCCTAACCCTAACTCATACCCTAACCCTAAGCCTAACCCTAATACTAACCCGTACTCTAACCCTATCCCGTAGCCTAAACCTAACCCTAACCCGTACCGTAACCCTAACCCTAACCCTATCCGTACACTCACCCTAACCCTAACACCAACACTAAACCAAACCTGTACTCTAAACCTAACCCTGACCCTAAACATAACCCTAACCCGTACCGTAACACTAACCCGCACCAAATGTAACCCTAACCCGTACCCTAACCCTAACCCGTAACCTAAACCTAAACCTAACCCTAAACTTAACCCGTACACTAACCCTATCCCGTACCCTAAATCTAACCGTAACCCGTACCCTAACCCTAACACTAACCCTAACCCTATCCGTACACTAACCCTAACCCTAACACTAACACTAACCCTAACCCGTATTCTAAACTTAACCATTACCCTAAGCCTAAACCTAACCCGTTCCCTAAAACTAACCTGTACCCTAACACTAACCCTAACCCTAACCCAAACCCTGACCCTAACCCGTACCCTAACCCGTACCCTAAGCCTAACCCATAATCTAACCCTAACCCTAAACCATCCCTAACCCTAACCCGTACCCTGAACCTAACCCTATCCCTTGACCTAACCAGTACCCAACCCTATCACGTAAACTAAACCTCACCCTAACCCGTACCCAAACCCGAGCAGTCACCCTAACCCATACCCTAGCACTAAACCTTAACTGCACCCTAAACCTAAACCTAAACCTAACCCAAACCATAATCCTTACACGTACGCTAACCCTACCCCATACCCTAACCCTAACCCTAACCTTACCGTAATTCTGACCTGTACCCTAACCCTAAAACTAACCCGTACCCTAACCCCAAACCTAACCCTAACCCATACCCTAACCCTAACCCTAACCCTAACCCTCACCTATACCTCACCCTAACCCGTACCCTAACCCTAACCCATAACCTAAACCTAACCCTAACCCGTACGCTAACCCTATCCCGTACACTAAACCTAACCCTAACCCGTGCCCTAACCATAACCCTAACCCTATCCCGTACCCTAAACCTAACCCTACCCTAACACGTACCCTAACCCTAACCCTGAACCTAACCCTATCCTTAATGTGTACCCTAAACCTAACCCATACCATAAACCTAACCCTAAACCTAACCCTAACCCTAACCCGTACCCTAAACCTAACCCAAACCCTTGACCTAACCCGTACCCAACCCTATCACGTACCCTAACCCTAAACCTAACCCGTACCCAAACCCTAACAGTAACCCTAACCCATACCCAAGGGCTAACCCAAACCCTAACCCTAACCTTAACCCGCACCCTAACCTAAACCTAACCCTTAGCTTAACCATAACCCTTACCCGTACCCTAACCCTAACACATACCCTTACTCTAACCCTAACCTTAACCGTAACCCTGACCCGTACCCTAACCCTAAAACTAACACATACCCTAACCCTAAGCCTAACCCTAAACAGTAACCTAACCCTAACCCTAACCCTCACCTATACCTAACCCTAACCCGTACCCTAACCCTAACCCATAACCTAAACCTAACCCTAACCCTAAACTTAACCCGTATGCTAACCCTACACCGTACCCTATACCTAAATTTAACCCGTACCCTAAACCGAACCCTAACCCTAACCCTATCCGTACACTAACCCTAAACCTAACCCTAAACCTAACACTATCCCTAAACCGTACTCTAACCCTAACCCTAACCCTAAACCTATCCCTAACCCGAATTCTAAACCTAACCCGTACCCTAACACTAACCCTAACTCTAACACTTACGCTAACCCGTACTGTAACCCTAAACCTAACCCTAACTCTAGCCCTAACCCGTACTATAACACTAACCCTAATCCTAACCCTAACCCTAATTCGACTCTAACCCTATCCCGTAGTCTAACCCTAACTCTAACCCTAACAACTAACCCTAACCCTAACCCTAACCCTAAACCTAAACCACACCCTAAAATTAACCCTAATACTAACACTAACCATAACCCTTAATCGTACCCTAACCCTAACCCACACCCTAACACTATCGCTAACTTTAACCGTAACCGTAAGCCGTACCGTAACCCTAAAACGAACCTGTACCCTAACCCCAACCCTAACCCTAACCCATACCCTAACACTAACCCTAACCTTAACTCTGACCCTAATCCTAACACTAATCCGTATTCTAACCCTAACCCGTAACCTAAACCTAACCATAACCCTAAACTTAACCCGTACGCTAACCCTATCCCGTACACTAAACCTAACCCTAACCCGTGCCCTAACCATAAACCTAACCCTATCCCGTACCCTAAACCTAACCCTAACTCTAACACGTACCCTAACCATAACTCTGACCCTAACCCTATCCTTAATGTGTACCCTAAACCTAACCCATACCCTAAACCTAACCCTAAACCTAACCCTAACCCTAACCCGTACCCTAAACCTAACCCAAACCCTTGACCTAACCCGTACCCAACCCTATCACGTACCCTTACCCTAAACCTAACCCGTACCCAAACCCTAACAGTAACCCTAACCCATACCCAAGGGCTAACCCAAACACTAACTCTAAGCCTAACCCGCACCCTAAACCTAAACCTAACCCTAAACCTAACCATAAACCTAACCCGTACCCTAACACTAACCCATACCCTAACACTAACCCTAAACTTAACCATAACCCTAACCCGTACCCTAACCCTAAAACTAACCCGTAACCTAACCCCAACCGTAACCCTAACCCGTACCATAACCCTATCCCTAACCCTAACCCTGACCCTAAACCTAACCATAACCCACACCCTAACCCTAACCCGCACCTAAACCTAACCCTAACCCGTACCCTAACCCTAACCCGTGACCTAAACCTAACCCTAACCCTAAACTTAACGCGTACACTAACCCTATCCCGTACCCTAAACCTAACCCTAACCCGTACCCTAACCCTAACCCTAACTCTAACCCTATCTGTACACTAACCATAACCCTAACCCTAACACTAACCCTAACCAGTACTCTAACACTAAACCTAACCCTAAACCTAACCCTAACCCGTACTCTAACCCTAACCCGTACCATAACACTAACCCTTACACTAACCCTAAACCTAACTTGTACCCTAACCCTAAACGTAACCCTAACCCGTACCCAAACCCTAACCCTAAAACGTACCCTAACCCTAACCCTAACCCGCACGCTAAACCTAACCCTAAACTTAGACCTAACACGTAAACTAAACCTATCCCGTACCGAAACCTTAACCCTAACCCGTAACGTAACCCTAACACTAACCCTAACCTTAACCCTTACCCTAACACTAACCCTAACCCGTACACTAACCCTAACCCGAACCCTAACCCTAACCCTAACCTGTACCCTAACCCTACCCGTAGCCTAACCCTAACTCTAACCCTAACCCCTAAACCTAACACTAAAACTTACCCTAACACGTACCCAAATGCTAAACCTAACCCGTACCCTAACACTAACCCAAACCTGTACTCTAACCCTAACCTTAACCCTAACCCTAACCCTAACCCGCACCCTAAACTTAACCCTAACCCCAATCCACACCATAACCCATAACTGTAACTAACCCTAACCCATACCCTAACCCTAACCCTAACCTTAACCGTAACCCTAACCAATAGCCTAACCCTAAACCTAACCCGTAACCTTACCCCAACCGTAACCCTAACCCGTACCCTAACATTAACCCTAACCCTAACCTGACCCTAAACCTAACCCTAACCCTTACACTAATCCTAACCCTAACCCTAGACCTAACACATACACTAACCCTCTCCCATACCGGAAACTTAACCCTAATCCGTACCGTAACCCAAACACTAACCCTAACCCTAACCCTAACACTAAACCGTACACTAACCCTAGCCCGAACCCTAACCTTAAACCTAACCCATACCCTAACACTCACCCATACCCTAACCCTTACCCTAACCTTAACCGTAACACTGACCCGTAGTCTAAAACTAACCCGTACCCTAAACCCAACCCTAACCCTAACCCGTACCATAACCCTATCCCTAATGCTAACCATGACCCTAAACCTAACCCTAAACCGTACCCTAACCCTAACCTAACCCTCACCTAAACCTAACCCTAACCCGTACCCTAACCTTAACCCGTAACCTAAACCTATCCCTAACCCTAAACTTAACCCGTACACTAAACCTAGCCCGTACCCTAAACCTAAACCTAACCAGTACCCTATCCCTAACCCTAACCCTAACCCTGACGGTAACCCTAACCCTAACCTGTACCCTAAGCCTAACCCATACCCTAACCCTAAACCATCCCTAACCCTAACCCGTAATCTAAACCTAACCCTATCCCTTGACCTAACCCGTACCCAACCCTATCCCGTAAAATAACCCTAACCCTAACGCGTCTCCAAACCCTAACAGTCACCCTAAACCATACCCTAGCGCTAACCCTAACCATAAACCTAAACCTAACCCGTACCCTAACCCTAAACGTAACCCTAACCCATACCCAAACCCTAACCCTAACACGTACCCTAACTCTAACCCTAACCTGCACACTAAACCTAACCCTAACCCTAGACCTAACACTTACACTAACCATATCCCATACCAGAAACTTAACCCTAATCCGTACTGTAACCCAAACACTAACGTTAACTCTAACCCTAACCCGAACAATAACCCGTACACTAACCCTAGCCCGAACCCTAAACTTAAACCTAAACCGTACCCTAACACTCACCCATACCCTAACCCTAACCCTAACTTTAACCGTAACCCTGACCCGTAGCCTAAAACTAACCAGTACCCTAACCCCAAACCTACCCTAACCTGTACCATAACCCTATCCCTAATGCTAACCCTGACCCTAAACCTAACCCTAAACCGTACCCTAACCCTAACCCTAAACCTAACCCTCACCTAAACCTAAAACTAACCCGTACCCTACCCTACCCGTAACCTAAACCTAACCCTATACCTAAACTTAACCCATACACTAAACCTAGCCCGTACCCTAAACCTAACCCTAACCCGCACCCTAACCCTAAACCTAACCCTAATTGTACACTCAACCTAAACCTAACCCTAACCCGTACCCTAACCCTAACCCTAACTCTAACCCTATCTGTACACTAACCATAACCCTAACCCTAACACTAACCCTAACCAGTACTCTAACACTAAACCTAACCCTAAACCTAACCCTAACCCGTACTCTAACCCTAACCCGTACCATAACACTAACCCTTACACTAACCCTAAACCTAACTTGTACCCTAACCCTAAACGTAACCCTAACCCGTACCCAAACCCTAACCCTAAAACGTACCCTAACCCTAACCCTAACCCGCACGCTAAACCTAACCCTAAACTTAGACCTAACACGTAAACTAAACCTATCCCGTACCGAAACCTTAACCCTAACCCGTAACGTAACCCTAACACTAACCCTAACCTTAACCCTTACCCTAACACTAACCCTAACCCGTACACTAACCCTAACCCGAACCCTAACCCTAACCCTAACCTGTACCCTAACCCTACCCGTAGCCTAACCCTAACTCTAACCCTAACCCCTAAACCTAACACTAAAACTTACCCTAACACGTACCCAAATGCTAAACCTAACCCGTACCCTAACACTAACCCAAACCTGTACTCTAACCCTAACCTTAACCCTAACCCTAACCCTAACCCGCACCCTAAACTTAACCCTAACCCCAATCCACACCATAACCCATAACTGTAACTAACCCTAACCCATACCCTAACCCTAACCCTAACCTTAACCGTAACCCTAACCAATAGCCTAACCCTAAACCTAACCCGTAACCTTACCCCAACCGTAACCCTAACCCGTACCCTAACATTAACCCTAACCCTAACCTGACCCTAAACCTAACCCTAACCCTTACACTAATCCTAACCCTAACCCTAGACCTAACACATACACTAACCCTCTCCCATACCGGAAACTTAACCCTAATCCGTACCGTAACCCAAACACTAACCCTAACCCTAACCCTAACACTAAACCGTACACTAACCCTAGCCCGAACCCTAACCTTAAACCTAACCCATACCCTAACACTCACCCATACCCTAACCCTTACCCTAACCTTAACCGTAACACTGACCCGTAGTCTAAAACTAACCCGTACCCTAAACCCAACCCTAACCCTAACCCGTACCATAACCCTATCCCTAATGCTAACCATGACCCTAAACCTAACCCTAAACCGTACCCTAACCCTAACCTAACCCTCACCTAAACCTAACCCTAACCCGTACCCTAACCTTAACCCGTAACCTAAACCTATCCCTAACCCTAAACTTAACCCGTACACTAAACCTAGCCCGTACCCTAAACCTAAACCTAACCAGTACCCTATCCCTAACCCTAACCCTAACCCTGACGGTAACCCTAACCCTAACCTGTACCCTAAGCCTAACCCATACCCTAACCCTAAACCATCCCTAACCCTAACCCGTAATCTAAACCTAACCCTATCCCTTGACCTAACCCGTACCCAACCCTATCCCGTAAAATAACCCTAACCCTAACGCGTCTCCAAACCCTAACAGTCACCCTAAACCATACCCTAGCGCTAACCCTAACCATAAACCTAAACCTAACCCGTACCCTAACCCTAAACGTAACCCTAACCCATACCCAAACCCTAACCCTAACACGTACCCTAACTCTAACCCTAACCTGCACACTAAACCTAACCCTAACCCTAGACCTAACACTTACACTAACCATATCCCATACCAGAAACTTAACCCTAATCCGTACTGTAACCCAAACACTAACGTTAACTCTAACCCTAACCCGAACAATAACCCGTACACTAACCCTAGCCCGAACCCTAAACTTAAACCTAAACCGTACCCTAACACTCACCCATACCCTAACCCTAACCCTAACTTTAACCGTAACCCTGACCCGTAGCCTAAAACTAACCAGTACCCTAACCCCAAACCTACCCTAACCTGTACCATAACCCTATCCCTAATGCTAACCCTGACCCTAAACCTAACCCTAAACCGTACCCTAACCCTAACCCTAAACCTAACCCTCACCTAAACCTAAAACTAACCCGTACCCTACCCTACCCGTAACCTAAACCTAACCCTATACCTAAACTTAACCCATACACTAAACCTAGCCCGTACCCTAAACCTAACCCTAACCCGCACCCTAACCCTAAACCTAACCCTAATTGTACACTCAACCTAAACCTAACCCTAACCCTAACACTCACCCTAGCCCGTACTCTAACCCTAAACCTAACCCTAGCTCTAACCCTAACCCGTACTATAACCCTAACCCTAACCCTTACCCTAAACCTAACACTAACCCGTACTCTAACACTATCCCGTAGCCTAACTCTAACTCTAACCCTAACCCCTAACCCTAACCCTAACCCTTACCCTAACCCGTACCCAAAAGGTATACCTAACCCGCACCCTAACAATAACCCAATCCTGTATTCTAAAACTAACGCTAACCCTAAACCGCACCCTAAACTTAACCCTAACCCTAACCATGACCATAACCCTTAACTGTACCCTAAATCTAACCCACACCCTAACCCTAACCCTAACTTTAACCTTAACCCTAACCCGTACCCTAACCCTAAAACTAACCCGTACCCTAACCCCAAACCTAACCCTAACCCATACCCTAACAGTAAACCTAAACCTAACCCTGACCCTAAAAATAACCCAACCAATACACTAACCCTAACGCTAACCCTAACCGGTACCCTAAACGTAACCCTAATCCGTACCCTAACCCTAACCCGTAACCTGAACCTACACCTAACCCTAAACTTAACCCGTACGCTAACCCTATCCCATACCGTAAACCTAACCCTAACCCGTAACCTAACCCTAAACCTAACCCTAAGCCTAACCCGTACATTAAACCTAACCCTAACCCTAACACTAACCCTACACCCACTCTAACCCTAACCCTAACCCTAACCCGTACCCTAACCCTAACCATAACCCTTACCCTAAACCTAACACTGACACTAACTCGTACTATAACCCTAACCCTAACCCTAACCCTAACACTAACCCTAACCTGTACTCTAACCCTAACCCTAACCCTCACCATAACCCTAACACGTACTGTAACCCTAAACCGTTACATAAACCTAACCCTAACCCGACCCCTAACCCTAACCCTAACTTGTACCCTAACCGTAAACCGAACCCTGACCCTAACCCTAACCGTAACCCGTACCCTAAAACTAACCCGTACTCTAACCCAAATCCTAACCGTAACCCGTACCCTAAATGTAACCCTAACCCCAACTCGTTCCCTACCCCTAAACCTAACGTACCCTAAACTTAACCCTAACCCGTACCCAAAGCCTAACCCATACCCTAACACTAACGCTATACCTAACTCTAACCCTAACCCGTACCCTAACCCTAACCCTATCCGTACGCAAACCCTAACCCTAACCCTAACACCAACACTAACCCTATCCCGAACTCTAACCCTAAACCTAACCCTAAAACTAACCCTAACACTAACCCTAACCCGTACTCTAAACCTAAACGTAACCCTAAATCTAACCCTAACCCGTACTATAACGCTAACCCTAACCATAATCATAACCATAACCATAACCCTAAACCGTACCCTAACCCTAACCCTAACCCTGACCTAACCCTAACCCTAACCTGTACCCTAACCCTAAACCGTACCCTAACCCTAAACCGTGCCCTAACCCTAACCCTAAAACTAACCCGTACCCTAAACCTAAACGTAACGCTAACCCGTACCCAAATCCTAACCCTAACACATACCCTAACCCTAACTCTAACCCGCACACTAAACCTAAACCTAACCCTAGACGTAACACGTACACTAACCCTAACCCATACCCCAACCTTAACCCTAACCCATATTGTAACCCTAACACTAACCCTAAACCTAAACCTAAACCGTACACTAACCCTAAAAAGAACACTAACCCGTACCCTAACCTGTACCCTAACTCTACCCGTAGCCTAATCCTAACTCTAACCCTAACTCCTAACCCTAACCCTAACCCTCACCTAAACCTAACCCTAACCCGTACCCTTACCCTAACCCGTAACCTAAACCTAACCCTAAACCTAATCTTAACCCGTACGCTAACCCTAGCCCTTAACCTAAACCTAACCCTAACCCGTACCCTAACCCTAACCCTAACCCTAACCCTAACCCTAACTCTAACCCTAACCCTAACCCTAACCCTAACCCTTTCCCTAACCCTAACACTAACCCTAATCCATATTCTAACCCTAACCCTAACCCTATCCGTACACTAACACTAACCCTAACCCTAACACTAAACTTAACCCGTACTCTAAACCTAACCCTAAACCGAAATCTAACCCTAACCCGTACTCTAAACCTATCCCGTACCCTAACACTAACACTTACCCTAAACCTAAACCTAACCCGTAACCTAACCCTAAACGTAACCCTAACCCTTACACAAACCCTAACCCTAACACGTACCCTAACCCTAACCCTAAACCGCACACTAAACCTAACCCTAACCCTAGACCTAAGACGTACACTAACACTATCCTGTACCGTAAACTTAACCCTAACCCTAACACTAACCCTAACCCTAAACCTAACCCTAACCCTAACCCGTACACTAACCCTAACCAGAACCCTAACCCTAAACCTAACCTGTACTCTAACCCTACCCATAGCCTATCCCTAACCTTATAACCTAACCCGTAACCAAACGGTAAACCTAACCCGTACCCTAACACTAACCCAAACCCGTACTCTAACCCTAAACCTAACCTGCACCCTAAACTTAACCCTAACCCTAACCCAAACCATAACCCTTAATCGTAACCTAACCCTAACCCATACCCTAACCCTAACGCTAACCCTAACGATTACAATAACCCGTACACTAACACTAACCCTAACCCTAACCCTGACTCTAAACCTAAACCTAACCCTTACACTAATGCGAACCCTAACCCTAACCCTCACCGTACCCTACCCTCCCCGTAGCCTAACCCTAACCCTACCACTAACCCCTAACCCTAACCCTAACCCTAACCCTTACCCTAACCCGTACCCAAAAGGTAAACCTAACCCGTACCCTAATAAAACCCAAACCCGTACTCTAACCCTGACCCTAACCCTAACACGCACCCTAAACATAACCCTAACCCTAACACAAACCATAACCCTTAACCATAACCTAACCCTAACCCATACCCTAACCCTACCCTTACCTTAACCATAACCTTAACCCGTACCCTAACCCTAAAACTAACCCATACCCTAACCCCAACCCTAACCCTAACAAGTACCATAACACTAACCCTAACCTTAAACGTAACCCTAACCCATACGCTAACCCTAAAACTAACCCGTACCCTAACCTCAAACCAAACCCTAACCCGTACCATAACCCTATCCATAACCCTAACACTGACCCTAAACCTAACCCTAACCCGTACCCTAAATCTAACCCGCACATAAACCTAACCCGAACCCGTATCCTAACCCTAACCCATAACCTAAACCTAACCCTAACCCTAAATTTAAACCGTACACTAACCCAACCCAATCCCGTAGCCTAAACCAAACCCTAACACGTACCCAAACACTAACCTAACCCTAACCCTATCCGTACACTAACCCTAACCCTAACCCTAACACTAAACCTAACCCGTACTCTAACTCTAACCCTAACCCTAAACCTAACCCTAACCCGTACTCTAACCCTAACCCATTAACTAACACTAACCCTTACCCTAACCCTAAAACTAACCCATACCCTAACCCTAAACGTAACCCTAACCTGTACCCAAATCCTAACCCTAACACGTACCTTAATCCTAACCCTAACCCTAACCCTAATCCTAACCCGCACACTAAACCTAACCCTAACCCTAGACCTAACACGTACACTCACCCTATCCCGTACTGTAACCTTAACCCTAACCTGTACTGTAACCCTAACACTAATCCTAACCCTTAACCTAACCCTAACCCTAACCCTAACCCTAACCCGTACACTAACCCTAACCCGACCCTAACCCTAACCTTAACCCGTACCCTAACCCCTAACCCTAACCCTAAACCTTACCCTAACCCATACCCAAACGGTAAACCTAACCCGTACCCTAAAACTAACCCAAACCCGTACTCTAACCCTAACCCTAACCCTAACCCTAACGCGCACCCTAAACTTAACCCTAACCATAACCCAAACCATAAAATTAACCATAACCTAACCCTAACCCATACCCTAACCCTAATCCTAACCTTAACCATAACCCTAAGCCGTACCCTAAACCTAAAACTAAACCGTACCCTATCCCGTACCCTAACACTAACCCTAACCCTAAACCTGACCCTAAACCTAACCCTAACTTACACTAACGCTAACCCTAACCCTAACCTGCACCCTAAACCTAAACCTAACCCATACCCTAACACTAAACCGTAATCTAAACCTAACCCTAACCCTAAACTTAACCCGGACGCTAACCCTATCCCGTACAGAAAACCTAACCCTAACCCTCATCCTAACCCTAAAACTAAAACTAAGCCTAACTCGTACATTAAACGTAACCCTAAACCTAACACTAACCCTACACCGAACTCTAAACCTAACCCTAACCCTAACCCTAACCCGCACCCTAAACATAAACCTAACCCTTACCCTAACCATAACACTTCCCCGTACCCTCACCCTAACCAGACCCTAACCCTAACCCTAACCTTGACCATAAACCTGACCCGTAACCTAACCCTAAAACTACCCGGTGCCCTAACCCCAACGCTAACCATAACCCGTAACATAACCTTATCCCTATTCCTAACCCTGACACTAAACCTAACCCTAAACCGAAACCTAACCCTAACCCTAACCCTAACCCGCACCTAAACCTAACCCTAACCCGTACCCTAACCCTAACCCGTAACCTAAACCTAACCCTAACCCTAAATTTAACCCGTACGCTAACCCTATCCCGTACCCTAAACCTAACCCTAACCCGTACCCTAACCCTAACCCTAACCCTAACCCTATCCGAACACTAACCCTAACCCTAACCCTAACACGAACACTAACCCTAACCCTAACCCTAAACCTAACCCTAACCCGTACTCTAACCCTAACTGTACCCTAACACTAACCCTAACCATAACAGTAACCCTAACCCGTACTCTAAACCTATACCTCACCCTAACTCAAAACCTAACCCGTACTACAACCCTAAACCTAAACCTAACCCTAACCCTCACCCTAAGCCGTACAGTAACCCTAACCTGTACCCTCACCCTAACCCTAACTCTAACCCTAACCCTAACCCGTACCCTAAACCTAACCCTAACCCTTGACCTAACCCGTATCCAAATCTATCCCGTACACTAACCCTAACCATAACCCGTACACAAACTCTAACCGTAACCCTAACCCATACCCTAGCGCTAACCCTAACCCTAAACCTAAACCTAACCCACACCCTAAACCTAACCCTAACCCTAACCCTAACCATAACACTTACCCGTACCCTAACCCTAATCCATACCCTAACCATAACCCTAACCTTAAACATAACACTGACCCGTAACCTAACCCTAAAACTAACCCGTACCCTAACCCCAACCCTAACCCTAACCCGTCCATAACCCTATCCCTAACGCTAACCTGACCCTAAACCTAACCCTGACTCGTACCCTAACCCTAAAACTAACCCTAACCCTCACCTAAACCTAACCCTTACACTTACCTAACCCTACCCGTAACCTAACCCTATCCCGTACCCTAAACCTAACCCTAACCCGTACCCTAACCCTAGCCCTAAACCTAACATGATCCATACACTAACCCTAACCCTAACCCTAACACTTACCCTAACCTGTACTCTAACCCTAACCCTAACCTTAAACCTAACCCTAACCCGTACTCTAACCCTAACCCATACTCTAACACTAAAACTAACCCTAAAAATAACCCTAACCCGTACTCTAACACTAAACCTAAACCTAACTCTAAACCTAATCCATACTATAACCCTAACCCTAACCCTTACCCTAACTGTAACCCTAACCCGTACTCTAACCCTATCCCGTAGCCTAACCCTAACTCTAACCCTAACCCCTAACCCTAAACCTAACCCTAAAACTTACCCTAACCCATACCCAAATGGCAAACCTAAACCGTCCCATAATACTAACCCAAACCCGTACTCTAACCCTAAACCTATCCATAAACCTAACCCTAAACCGCACCGTAAACTTAAACCTAACCCTAACCCTAAACATAATCCTTAACCGTACCCTAACCCTAACCCACACCCTACCCTAACCCTAACTTTAAACATAACCCTAACCCGTACCCTAACCCTAAAACTAACCCGTACTCAAACCCCAACCCTAACCCTAACTCATACCCTAACAATAAACCTAACCCTAACCCTGACCCTAAACCTAACCCTAACCCGTACACTAACCCTAACCCTAACCCTAACCCGAACCCTAAACCTAACCTTAACCCGTACCCTAACCCTAACCCGTAACCTAAACATATCCCTAACACTAAACTTAACACATACGCTAACCCTATCCCGTACCCTAACCCTAACCCTAACCTGTAACCTAACCGTAACCTAACTCTAAGCCTAAACCATACATTAACCCTAACCCTAACCCTAACACTAACCCTACCCAATACTCTAACCCTAACCCTAACCCTAAGTCTAACCCTAACCCTAACCCTAACCCTAAACCTTACCCTAACCCTAACCTTCACCGTACTCTAACCCTAACACTAACCCTCACCCTAACCCTAACCCGTACTCTAAACATAACCCGTAACATAACCCAAAACCTAACCCGTACCCTAACCCTAACCCTAACTCGTACCCTAACCCTAACCCTGACCCTAACACTAACCCTAACCCGTAACCTAAACCTAACCCGTAACCTAACCCTAACCCTAACCCATAACCTACACCTAACCCTAACCTTAACCATAACCCTAAACTGTACTCTTACCCTAAAACTAAACAGCAAACTAACCACAACCATAACCCTAACCCTAAACCTAACTCTGACCCTAAACCTAACCCTAACCCTTACACTAACCCTAACCCTAACCCGCACCCTAAACCTAACCCTAACACTAAACTTAACCCGTACACTAACCCTATCCCGTACCCTAAACCTAACCCTAACCCGTATCCTAACCCTAAACCTAACCCTAAGCCTAACCCGTACATTAACCCTAACCCTAACACTAACCCTACCCCGTACTCTAACACTAACCCTAACCCTAAATCGTACCCTAACCCTAAACCTAACCCTAACCATAACCCTAACATTAACCCTAAACCGTACTCTCACCCTAACCCTAACCCTAACCCTAACCGTCCTCTAACCCTAACCCTAATCCTCACCCTAACCCTAACCCGTACTGTAACCCAAACCCGTACCATAACCCTAACCCTAACCCGTAACCTAACCCTAACCCTAACTCGTACCCTAACCCTAACCCTGACCCTAAACCTAACCCTAACCCGTACCCTAAACCTAACCCATACCCTAACTCTAACCCTAACACTAACCCGTACCCTAAACCTAACCCTAACCCGTACCCCAACCCTAACCCTAACCCTAACCCCATCCGTACTCTAACCCTAACCCTAACCATAAACCTAACCCTAACCCGTACTCTAACCCTAACCCGTACTCTAACACTAACTCTAACCCTAACACTAACCGTAACTCGTACTCTAACCCTAAACCTAACCCTAACTGAAATCCTAACCCGTATTATAAAGCTAACCCTAACCCTAACCATAAACATAAACCTAACCCATACAGTAACCTTAACTGGTACGCTAACTCTAACCCTAAACCTAACCCTGACCTAAACCTAACCCGTACACTAACCCTAAACCATACCCTAACCCTAACCCTAAACCTAACCCGTACCCTAACCCTAAATGTAACACTAAACTGTAACCAACCCTAACCCTAACACGTACCCTAACCCTAACCCGCACACTAAACCTAACCCTAACCCTAGACCTAACACGTACACTAACCCTATCCCATACCCCAACCTAAACCCTAACCCGTATCGTAACCCTAACACTAACCCTACACTAAAACTAAACCTAACCCGTTCACTAACACTAACCCAACCCTAACCTTAACCCTAACCCGTACCCTAACCCTAACCCTAACCCTATCTGCAGAGTAAAATTTACACTAACCCTAAAACTAACCCTAACCCGTACTCTAACCCTAAACCTAACCCTAAACCTAACCCTAACCCGTTCTGTAACCCTATCCCGTACCCTAACACTAACCCTTAACCTAACCCTAAACCTAACCCGTACCCTAACCCTAAACGTAACCCTTACCCGTACCCAAACCCTAACCCTAACACGTACCCTAACCCTATGCCAAACCCTAACCCTAAACCGCACACTAAACCTAACCCTAACCCTAGACCTAACACGTACACTAACCCTATCCCGTACCGGAATCTTAACCCTAACCCGTACCGTAACCCTAACACTAACCCTAACCCTAACCATGACCATAACCTTATCCCGAATCCGTACACTAACCCTAACCTGAATCCTACCCGTAGCCTAACTCATACCCTAACCCTACCCATAGCCTAACCCTAACTCTAAACCTAAACCCTAACCCTAACACTAAACCTAAACCTTACACTAACCCGTACCCAAAAGGTAAACCTAACCAGTACCCTAACAGAAACCAATACCCGTACTCTAACCCTAACCCTAACCCTAACCCGCACCCTAATCTTAACCCGAACCCTAAGCGAAACCATAACCCTTAACCGTAACCTAACCCTAACCCATACCCTAACCCTGACCCTAACCTTAACCATAACCCTAAACTGTACCCTAACCCTAAAACTAACCCGTACACTAACCCCAACCCTAACACTAACGCGTACCCTAACACTAACCCTAACCCTAACCCTGACCCTAAAAAAACCAGAACCCTTACACTAACCCTAACACTAACCCGCACCCTAAACCTAACCCTAACCCGTACCCTAACCCTAACCCGTAACCTAAACCTAACCCTACCCTAAACTTAACCCGTACGCTAACCCTATCCCATACCCTAACCCATATCCTAACCCTAACCCTAACCCTAACCTGTAACCTAAACCTAACACTAACCTGTACCCTAACCCTAACCCTAACCCTATCCGTACACTAACCCTAACCCTAACCCTAACACTAACACTAACCCTACCCGTACTCTAACCCTAACCCTAACCATAAACCTAACCCTAACCCGTACTCTAACCCTAACCCGTACCCTAACACTGACCCTAACCCTAACACTAACCCTAACCCATACTCTAACCCTAAACCTAACCCTAACTCTAACCCTAACATGTACTATAACCCTAACCCTAACCCTAAACCGTACAGTAACCCTAATCCGTACACTAACCCTAACCCTAAACCTAACCCTAACCCTGACCCTAAACCTAACGCTAACCCGTACCCTAATCCTAAACCGAATCTAACCCTAACCCTAAACCTAACCCATACCCTAACCCTAAACGTAACGCTAACACGTACCCAAACCCTAAACCTAACACGTAGCCTAACCCTAACCCTAACCCGCACCTAAACCTAACCCTAACCCTAGACCTAATACGTACCCTAACCCTATCCCGTACCCAACCTTAACACTAACCCGTACCGTAACCATAACACTAACCCTAACCCTAACCCTAACCCTAACCCTAACCTGTACACTAACCCTATCCCGAACCCTAACCCTAACCCTAACCCGTACCCTAATGCTACCCGTAGCCTAACCATAACTCTAACCCTATCCCCTAAACCTAACCCTAAACCTTACCCTAACCCATAACCAAACGGTAAACCTAACTGGTACCCTAACACTAACCGAAACCCGTACCCTACACCTAACCCTAACCCTGACCCTAACCCTAACCCGCACCCTAAACTTAACCCTAAACCTAACCCAAACCATAACCCTTAACCGTAATCTAACCCTAACCGATATCCTAACCTAACCCTAACCTTAACCGTAATCCTAACCAGTACCCTAAACCTAACCCGTAACCTAAACCTAACCCTAACCCTAAACATAACCCGAACGCTAACCCTATCCCGTACCTTAAACATAACCCTAACCCGTATCCTAACCCTAAACCTAACCCTAAGCCTAACCCGTACATTAACCCTAACCCTAACCCTTACAATAACCCTACCCTGTACTCTAACACTAACACTAACCCTAACTCGTACCCTAACCCTAACCCTAACCCTGACCCTAACCCTAACCCTAAACCGTACCCTAAACATAAAACATACCCTAACCCTAACCCTAACCCTTGACCTAACCGATACCCAACCCTATCCCAACCCTAACCCTAACCCTAACCCGTACCCAAACCCTAACAGTAACCTTAAACCATGCCCTAGCGCTAACCCTAAGCCTAACCCAAAGCCTAACACGCACCCTAAACCTAAACCTAAACCTAACCCTAGCCATAAAACTTACCCGTACCCTAACCCTAACCCAAACCCTCACACTAAACCTAACCTTAACCATAACCCTAACCCGTACCCTAACCCGTACCATAACCCTATCCCTAACCTTAAAATCGCACCTAAACCTAACCCTAACCCATACCCTAACCCTAACCCATAACCTAAACCTAACCCGTAACCTAAACTTAACCCGTTCACTAAACCTATCCCGTTCCCTAAACCTAACCCTAACCTGTTCCCTACCCCTAACCCTAACCCTAACCCTAACACTAACCCTAACCCGTACTCTAACCCTAACCATAACCCTAACCCTCTCCGTACTCTAACCCTAACCCTAACCCTCACCCAAACCCTAACCCATACTGTAACCCTAACCCATACCATAACCCTAAACCTAACACGTACCCTAACTGTAACCCTAACGCGTACCTAAACCTAAACCTACCCTGACCCTAACCCTAACCCTAACCCGTACCCTAAACCTAACCCATACCATAACCGTAACCCTTACCCGTACACTAAACTTAAACCTAACCCTAACTCGTACCCTAATCCTAACCCTAACCCTGACCATAACCCTAAACATAACCCGTACTCTAAGCTTAACCCATACCCTAACCCTAACCCTAAACCTAACCCTAACCCTAACCCGCAACCTAAACTTAAACCTAACCCTAAACTTAACCATAACCCTTAACCGTACCCTAACCCTAACCCATATCCTAACCCTAACCCTAACCTTAACCGTAACCCGGACCCGTACCCTATCCCTAAAACTAACCTGTTCCCTAACCCCAACCCTAACCATAACCCGTAACATAATCCTATCCCTAACCCTAACACTGACCCTAAACCTATACCTAAACCGAACCCTAACCCTAAACCTAACCCTAACCCTAACCCTAACCCGCACCTAAACCTAACCCTAACCCGTACCCTAACCGTAACCCGTAACCTAAACCTAACCCTAACCGTAAACTTAACCCGTACGCTAACCTTTCCCATACCCTAAAACTAACCCTAACCCGTTCCCTACCCCTAACCCTAACCCTAACCCTAACACTAACCCTAACCCGTAATCTAACCTTAACCCTAAACCTAACCCTCTCCGTACTCTAACCCTAACCCTAACCCTCACCCAAACCCTAACCCGTACTGTAACCCTAACCCATACCACAACCCTAAACCTAACACGTACCCTAACTGTAACCCTAACGCGTACCTAAACCTAAACCTACCCTGACCCTAACCCTAACCCTAACCCGTACCCCAAACCTAACCCATACCATAACCGTAACCCTTACCCTTACACTAAACTTAAACCTAACCCTAACTCGTACCCTAAACATAACCCTAACCCTGACCATAACCCTAACCATAACCCGTACCCTAAGCCTAACCCATACCCTAACCCTAACCCTAAAACTAACCCTAACCCTAACCCGCACCCTAAACCTAAACCTAACCCTAAACTTAACCATAACCCTTAACAGTACCCTAACCCTAACACATACCCTAACCCTAACCCTAACCCTAACCTTAACCGTAACCCGGACACGTACCCTATCCCTAAAACTAACCTGTTCCCTAACCCCAACCCTAACCATAACCCGTAACATAACCCTATCCCTAACCCTAACACTGACCCTAAACCTATACCTAAACCGAACCCTAACCGTAAACCTAACCCTAACCCTAACCCGCACCTAAACCTAACCCTAACCCGTACCCTAACCCTAACCCGTAACCTAAACCTAAACCTAACCCTAACCCTAAACTTAACCCGTACGCTAACCTTTCCCATACCCTAAAACTAACCCTAACCCGTACCCTAAACCTAACCCTAACCCTAAACCTATCCGTACACTAACCCTAACTCTAACTCTAACACTAACACTAACCCTAACCCGGACTCTAACCATAACCCTAACCCTAACCCTAACCCTAACCCGTAATCTAACCCTAAACAGTACCCTAACACTAACCCTAACCCTAACACTAACCCTAACCCATACTCTACCACTATACCTAACACTAACTCAAACCCTAAACTGTACTATAAACCTTACCCTAACCCTAACCCTACCCGTACAGTAACCCTAACCCGTACCCTAACCCTAACCCTAACCTTAAACCTAACCCTAACCCTGACCCTAACCCAACCCTAACCCTAAACCGTACCCTAACCCTAAGCCTAAACCTAACCCGTACCCTAATCTAAACATAACGCTAACCCGTACCCAACCCCTAACCCTAACACGTACCCTAACTCTAACCTTAACCCGCACACTAAACCTAACCCTAACCCTAGACCTAACACGTACACTAAACCTATCCCGTACCCTAACCTAACCCTAACCCGTACCGTAACCCTAACCCATACCCTAACACTACCCGTAGCCTAACCCTAACTCTAACCCTAACCACTAACCCTTACCTTAACCCTAACGCTTACCCTAACCCGTACCCAAAAGGTAAACCTAATCCGTACCCTAACACTAACCCAAACCCGTACTCTAACCCTAACACTAACCCTAACCCTAACGCTAACCCACACCCTAAACTTAACCCTAACCCTAACCCAAACCATAAGCCTTAACCGTAACATAACCCTAACCCGTACCCTAACCCTAAACCTAACCCTTTCCCTAAACCTAACACTAACCCTAACCCTAAACCTGACCCTAAACCTAACCCTTACCCTTACACTAACCCTAACCCTAAACCTAACCCGCACCCTAAACCTAACCCTAACCCGTTCCCTAACCCTAACCTGTAACCTAAAAATAACCCTAACCCTAAACTTAACCCGTACACTAACCCTATCCCGTACCCTAAACCTAACCCTACCCTTATCCTAACCCTAAACCTAAACCTAAGCCTAACCCGTATATTAACCCTAACCCAAAACCTAACACTAACCCTACCCCTTTCTCTAAACCTAAACCTGACCCTAACCCTAACCATAACCTTAAACCTAACCCTAACACTAACCCTAACTGGTACTCTAACCCTAACCCTAACCCTAACCCTAACCGTAATCTAACCGTAACCCTAACCCTCACCCTAACACTAACCCGTACTGTAACCCTAACCCATAATATAATCCTAAACCTAACCCGTACCCTAACCCTAACTCGTACCCTAAACCTAACCCTAACCCTAAACTTATCCTGTACACTAACCCTATCCCGTACCCTAAACTTAACGCTAACCCGTACCCTAACCCGTACCCTATTCCTATCTGCACAGTAACACTAACACTAACCCTAACACTAACCCTAACCCGTACTCTAAACCTAAACCTAACCCTAAACCTAACCCTAACCCGTTCTGTAACCCTAACCCGTACCCTAACACTAACCCTTACCCTAACCCTAAACCTAAACCGTACCCTAATCCTAAACGTAACCCTTACCCGTACCCAAACCCTAACCCTAACATGTATCCTAACCCTAACCCAAACCCTAACCCTAAACCACACACTAAACCTAACCCTAACCCTAGACCTAACACGTACACTAACCCTATCCCATACCGGTATCTTAACCCTAACCCGTACCGTAACCCTAACACTAAGCCTAACCATAACCATAACCTTATCCCTAATCCGTACACTAACCCTAACCCGAATCCTAACCCGTACCCTAATCCATATCCTAACCCTACCCATAGCCTCACCCTAACTCTAAACCTAAACCCTAACCCTAACACTAACCCTAAACCTTACACTAACCCGTACCCAAAAGGTAAACCTAACCCGTACCCTAACAGTAACCCAAACCCGTACTCTAACCCTAACCTAACCCTAAACCGCACCCTAATCTTAACCCGAACCCTAAGCGAAACCATAACCCTTAACCGTAACCTAACCCTAACCCATACCCTAACCCTAACCTTAACCATAACCCAAAACTGTACCTTAACCCTAAAACTAACCCGTACACTAACCCCAACCCTAACACTAACGCGTACCCTAACACTAACCCTAACCCTATCCCTGACCCTAAAAAAACCATAACCCTTACACTAACGCTAACCCTAACCCGCACCATAAACCTAACCCTAACCCGTAACCTAAACCTAACCCTAACCCTAAACTTAACCCGTACGCTAAACCTATCCCGTACCCTAAACTTAACCCTAACCCATACCCTAACCCTAACCCTAACTCATACCCTAACCCTAACACTAACCCTGACCTAACCCTAACCCGTACCCTAAACCTAACCCGTACCCTAACCCTAACCCTAACCCTAACTCGTACCCTAAACCTAACCCTAAACCGTACGCTAACCCTAACCCTAACACTATCCGTACACTAACCCTAACCCTAACCCTAACACTAACACTAACACTAACACTAACCCTACCCGTACTCTAACCCTAACCCTAACCATAAACCTAACCCTAACCCGTACTCTAACCCTAACCCGTACCCTAACACTGACCCTAACCCTAACACTAACCCTAACCCGTACTCTAACCCTAAACCTAACCCTAACTCTAACCCTAACATGTACTATAACCCTAAACCTAACCCTAAACCGTACAGTAACCCTAATCCGTACCCTAACCCTAACCCTAAAACTAACCCTAACCCTGACCCTAAACCTAACGCTAACCCGTACCCTAATCCTAAACCGAATCTAACCCTAACCCTAAACCTAACCCATACCCTAACCCTAAACGTAACGCTAACAAGTACCCAAACCCTAACCCTAACACGTAGCCTAACCTTAACCCTAACCCGCACCTAAACCTAACCCTAACCCTAGACCTAACACGTACACTAACCCTATCCCGTAACCCAACCTTAACACTAACCCGTACCATAACCATAACACTAACCCTAACCCTAACCCTAATCCTAACCTGTACACTAACCCTATCCCGAACCCTAACCCTAACCCTAACCCGTACCCTAACGCTACCCGTAGCCTAACCATAACTCTAACCCTATCCCCTAAACCTAACCCTAACCCTTACCCTAACCCATACCCAAACGGTAAACCTAACCCGTACCATAACACTAACCGAAACCCGTACCCTACACCTAACCCTAACCCTGACCCTAACCCTAACCCGCACCCTAAACTTACCCCTAAATCTAGCCCAAACCATAACCCTTAACCGTATAAAACCCTAACCGATATCCTAACCTAACCCTAACCTGAAACGTAACCCTAACCAGTACCCTAAACCTAACCCACAACCTAAACCTAACCCTAACCCTAAACTTAACCTGAACGCTAACCCTATCCCGTACCTTAAACCTAACCCTAACCTGTATCATAACCCTAAACCTAACCCTAAGCCTAACCCGTACATTAACCCTAACCCTAACCCTAACCCTTACACTAACCCTACCTCGTACTCTAACACTAACACTAACCCTAACTCGTACCCTAACCCTAACCCTAACCCTGACCCTAACCCTAACCCTGACCCGTACCCTAAACATAACACATACCCTCACCCTAACCTTAACCATTGACCTAACCCATACCCAACCCTATCCCAAACCTAACCCTAACCCTAACCCGTACCCAAACCCTAACAGTAACCTTAAACCATGCCCTAGCGCTAAACCTAACCGTAACCCAAAGCCTAACACGCACCCTAAACCTAAACCTAACCCTAGCCATAACACTTACCAGTACCCTAACCCTAACCCAAACCCTCACACTAAACCTAACCTTAACCATAACCCTAACCCGTACCCTAACCCGTATCATAACCCTATCCATAACATTCACCCCGACCCTAAAACTAACTCTTACCCGTACACTAAACCTAACCCGCTCCTAAAGCTAACCCTAAGCCGTACCCTAACCCTAACCCGTAACCTAAACCTAACCCTAACCCTAAACTTAACCCGTACACTAACCCTCTCACGTTCCCTAAACCTAACCCTAACCCGTTCCCTACACCTAACCCTAAACCTAACCCAGCACTAACCCTAAACCGTACTCTAACCCTAACCCTAACACTAACCCTATCCGTAATCTAACCCTAACCCTAACCCTCACCCAAACCCTAACCCGTACTGTAACCCTAAACCATACCATAACCCTAAACCTAACACGTACCCTAACCGTAACCCTAACTCGTACCCTAACCCTAACCCTACCCTGACCCTAACCCTAACCCTAACCCGTACCCTAAACCTAACCCATACCATAACCCTAACCCTAACCCGTACACTAAACTTAACCCTAACCTTAACTCATACCCTAATCCTAACCCTAACCCTAACACTAACCCTAACCCGTACTCTAACCCTAAAACTAACCCTAAACCTAACCCTAACCCGTTCTGTAACCTTAACCCGTACCCTAACACTAACCCTTACCCTAACCCTAAACCTAACCCGTACCCTAACCCTAAACGTAATCCTTACCCGTACCCAAACCCTAACCCTAACACATACCCTAACCCTAACCCAAACCCTAACCCTAAACCGCACACTAAACCTAACCCTAACCCTAGACCTAACACGTACACTAACCCTATCCCATACCGGTATCTTAACCCTAACCCGTACCGTAACCCTAACACTAACCCTAATGATAACCATAACCTTATCCCTAATCCGTACACTAACCCTAACCCGAATCCTAACCCGTACCCTAACCCATATCCTAACCCTACCCATAGCCTAACCCTAACTCTAAACCTAAACCCTAACCCTAACACTAACCCTAAACCTTACACTAACCCGTACCCAAAAGGTAAACCTAACCCGTACCCTAACAGTAACCCAAACCCGTACTCTAACCCTAACCCTAACCCTAAACTGCACCCTAATCTTAACCCGAACCCTAAGCGAAACCGTAACCCTTAACCGTAATCTAACCCTAACCCATACCCTAACCTTAACCCTAACCTTAACCATAACCCTAAACTGCACCCTAACCCTAAAACTAACCCGTACACTAACCCCAACCCTAACACTAATGCGTACCCTAACACTAACCCTAACCCTAACCCTGACCCTAAAAAAACCATAACCCTTACACTAACGCTAACCCTAACCCGCACCCTAAACCTAACCCTAACCCGTACCCTAACCCTAACCCGTAACCTAAACCTAACCCTAACCCTAAACTTAACCCGTACGCTAACACTATCCCGTACCCTAAACCTATCCCTAACCCGTACCGTAACCCTAAACCTAACTCGTACCCTAACCCTAACACTAACCCTGACCCTAACCCTAACCCGTACCCTAAACCTAACCCGTACCCTAACCCTAACACTAATCCTAACCCGTACCCTAAACCTAGCCCTAACCCGTACCCTAACCCTAACCCTAACCCTAGCCGTACACTAACCCTAACCCTAACACTAACACTAACACTAACACTAACCCTACCCGTACTCTAACCCTAACCCTAACCATATACCTAACCCTAACCCGTACTCTAACCCTAACCCGTACCCTAACACTGACTCTAACCCTAACACTAACCCTAACCCGTACTCTAACCCTAAACCTAACCCTAACTCTAACCCTAACACGTACTATAACCCTAAACCTAACCCTAAACAGTACAATAACCCTAATCCGTACCCTAACCCTAACCCTAAACCTAACCCTAACCCTGACCCTAAACCTAACGCTAACCCGTACCCTAATCCTAAACCGAATCTTACCCTAACCCTAAACCTAACCCATACCCTAACCCTAAACGTAACGCTAATACGTACCCAAACCCTAACCCTAACACGTACCCTAACCCTAACCCTAACCCGCACCTAAACCTACCCCTAACCCTAGACCTAACAAGTACACTAACCCTATCCCGTAACCCAACCTTAACACTAACTCGTACCGTAACCATAACACTAACCCTAACCCTAACCCTAACCCTAACCTGTACACTAACCTATCCCGAACCCTAACCTTAACCCTAACCCGTACCCTAACGCTACCCGTAGCCTAACCATAACTCTAACCCTATCCCCTAAACCTAACCCTAACCCTTACCCTAACCCATACCCAAACGGTAAACCTAACCCATACCCTAACACTAACCGAAACCCGTACCCTACACCTAACCCTAACCCTGACCCTAACCCTAACCTGCACCCTAAACGTAACCCTAAATCTAACCCAAACCATAACCCTTAACTGTAATCTAACCCTAACCGATCCTAACCTAACCCTAACCTTAACCGTAACCCTAACAGGTACCCTAAACCTAACCCGTAACCTAAACCTAACCCTAACCCTAAACTTAACCTGAACGCTAACCCTATCCCGTACCTTAAACCTAACCCTAACCCGTATCCTAACCCTAAACCTAACCCTAAGCCTAACCCATATATTAACCCTAACCCTAACCCTAACCCTTACACTAACCCTACCCCGTACTCTAACACTAACCCTAACTCAAACCCTAACCCTAACCCTAACCCTGACCCTAACCCTAACCCTAACCCGTACACTAAACATAACACATACCCTCACCCTAACCTTAACCATTGATCTAACCCATACCCAACCCTATCCCAACTCTAACCCTAACCCTAACCCGTACCCAAACCCTAACACTAACCTTAAACCATGCCCTAGCACTAACCCTAACCCTAACCCTAACCCAAAGCCTAACACGCACACTAAACCTAAACCTAAACCTAACCCTAGCCATAACACTTACCCGTACCCTAACCCTAACCCAAACCCTCACACTAAACCTAACCTTAACCATAACTATAACCCGTACCCTAACCCGTATCATAACCCTATCCCTAACATTAACCCCGACCCTAAAAATAACTCTAACCCGTATCCTAAACCTAACCCGCTCCTAAAGCTAACCCTAAGCCGTACCCTAACCCTAACCTGTAACCTAACCCTAACCCTAACCCTAAACTTAACCCGTACACTAACCCTCTCACGTTCCCTAAACCTAACCCTAACCCGTTCCCTAAACCTAACCCTAACCCTAACCCAGCACTAACCCTAAACCGTATTCTAACCCTAACCCTAACACTAACCCTATCCATACTCTAACCCTAACCGTCAACCAAACCCTAACCCGTACTGTAACCCTAACCCATACCATAACCCTAAACCTAACACGTACCCTAACCATAACCCTAACCCGTAACCTAACCCTAACCTACCCTGACCCTAACCCTAACCCTAACCCGTACCCTAAACCTAACCCATACCATAACCCTAACCCTAACCCGTACACTAAAATTAACCCTAACCCTAACTCGTACCCTAATCCTAACCCTAACCCTGACCATAACCCTAACCCTAACCCGCACCCTAAACCTAAGCCTAACGCTAAACCTAACCATAACCCTTAACCGTACCCTAACCCTAACCCATACCCTAATCCTAACCCTAACCTTAACCGTAACCCGGACCCGTACCCTAACAATAAATCTAACCTGTACCCTAACCCCAACCCTAACGCTAACCCGTAACATAACCCTATCCCTAACCCTAACCCTGACTCTAAACCTATAACCAAACCGAACCCTAAACCTAAACCTAACCCTAACCCTAACCCTAACCCGCACCTAAACCTAACCCTAACCCGTACCCTAACCCTAACCCGTAACCTAAACCTAACCCTAACCCTAAACTTAACCCTTACGCTAACCTTTCCCGTACCCTAAAACTAACCCTAACCCGTACCCTAAACCTAACCCTAACCCTAAACCTATCCATACAGTAACCCTAACTCTAACTCTAACACTAACACTAACACTAACACTGACCCGTACTCTAACCCTAACCCTAACCCTAAACCTAACCCTAACCCGTACTCTAACCCTAACCCGTACCCTTACACTAACCCTAACCCATACTCTACCACTATACCTAACCCTAACTCAAACCCTAAACCGTACTATAAACCTTACCCTAACCCTAACCCTACCCGTACAGTAACCCTAACCCGTACACTAACCCTAACCCTAACCCTAAACCTAACCCTAACCCTGACCCTAACCCAACCCTAAACCTAAACTGTACCCTAACCCTAACCCTAAACCTAACCCGTACCCTAACCTAAACATAATGGTAACCCGGACCCAACCCCTAACCCTAACACGTACCCTAACTCTAACCCTAACCCGCACACTAAAACTAACCCTAACCCTAGACCTAACACGTACACTAAACCTATCCCGTACCCTAACCTAACCCTAACCCGTACCGTAACACTAACCCGTACCCTAACACTACCCGTAGCCTAACCCTAACTCTAACCCTAACCCCTAACCCTTACCTTAACCCTAACACTTACCCTAACCCGTACCCAAACGGTAAACCTAACACGTACAATGACACTAACCCAAACCCATACTCTAACCCTAACACTAACCTTAACCCTAACGCTAACCCGCACCCTAAACTTAACCCTAACCCTAACCCAAACCATAAGCCTTAACCGTAACATAACCCTAACCCGTACCCTAACCCTAAACCTAACCCTTTCCCTAAACCTAACACTAACCCTAACCCTAAACCTGACCCTAAACCTAACCCTTACCCTTACACTAACCCTAACCCTAACCCTAACCCGCACCCTAAACCTAACCCTAACCCGTACCCTAACCCTATCCCGTAACCTAAAAATAACCTTAACCCTAAACTTAACTCGTACGCTAACCCTATCCCGTACCCTAAACCTAACCCTAACCCTTATCCTAACCCTAAACCTAAACCTAAGCCTAACCTGTACATTAACCCTAACCCTAAACCTAACACTAACCCTACCCCGTTCTCTAAACCTAAACCTAACGCTAACCCTAACCTTAACCCTAAACCTAACCCTAACACTACCCCTACCTGTACTCTAACCCTAACCCTAACCCTAACCGTAATCTAACCATAACCCTAACCCTCACACTAACACTAATCCGTACTGTAACCCTAACCCGCACCCTAAACCTAACCGTAACTTGTACCCTAACCCTAACCCTAACCTAAACCTAACCCTAACCATAAACTTAACCCGTAGGCTAACCCTATTCCGTACCCTGAAAGTAACCCTAACCCATACACTAACCCTAACCCTAAACCTAACCTAACACTAACCCTAACCCGTAATCTAACCCTAACCCTATACCTAACCATACACTAACCCTAACCCTCACCCTAACCCGTACTGTAACCCTAACCTGTACCATAATCCTAAACCTAACCCGTATCCTAACCCTAACCCTACCTTGTACCCTAACCCTAACCCTAAACCTGACCCTAACCGTAACCGTAACCCGTACCCTAAACCTAACCCGTACTCTAACCCTAATCCTATCCCTAACCCGTACTAAACCTAAACCTAACCTAACTCGTACCCTAACCCTAACCCTAAACTTGACCCTAACCTTTACCCTAACCCGTACTCTAAGCCTAACCGATATCCTAACACTAACCCAAACCTAACCCTAACCCTAACCCGTACCCAAAACCTAAACCTAACCCTTGACCTAACCCTTACCCAACCCTATCCCGTAACCTATCCCTAACCCTAACCCGTACCCAAACCGTAACAGTAACCCTAACCCATAACCTAGCCGTAACCCGAGCCCTAACCCTAACCCGCACCCTAAACCTAAACCTAACCCTAACCCTAACCATAACCCTTATCCGTACCCTAAACCTAACCATACACTAACCCTAACCATAACATTAACCATAACCCTGACCCATACCCTAACCCTAAAACTAACCTGTACCCTAACCCCAATCCTAACCCTAACCCGTACCATTACCCTATCCTTAACCCTAACCCTGACCCTAAACCTAACCCAAAACCAAACCCTAACCCTAACCCTAACCCTAAATCTAACCCACACCTAAACCTAACCCTAACACGTTCCCTAACCCTAACCCGTCACCTAAACCTAACCCTAACCCTAACCCTAAACTTAACCCCCTACACTAAACCTATCCCGTATCCTAAACCTAAGCCTAACCCGTAATCTAACCCTAACCCTAACCCTATCCGTACACTAACCCTAACCCTAACACTAACACTAACCCTAACCCGTACTTTAACACTAACCCTAACCATAAACCTAACCCTAACCCGTACTCTAACCCTAACCCGTACTCTAACACTAACACTAAGCCTAACAATAACCGTAAACCGTACTCTAACCCTAAACCTAACCCTAACTCTAACCCTAACCCATACTATAACGCTAACCCTAACCTAACCCTAACCATAACCCTGACCCGTACAGTAACCCTAACCGGTACCCTAACCCTAACCCTAAACCTACCCTTGACCTAACCCTAACCCGTACCCTAACCCTAAACCGTAACCAAACCCAAACCCTATCACGTACCCTAACCCTAACCCTAACCCGTACACTAAACCTAACCCTAACCCTAGACCTAACACGTACACTAACCCTATCCCATACCCCAACCTTAACCCTAACCTGTATCATAACCCTAACACTAACCCTAACCCTAACCCGTACCCTAACCCGTGCCCTAACCCTACCCATAGCCTAACCCTACCTATAACGCTAAGCCCTCACCCTAAACCTAACCCTTCCCTAACCCATACCCAAACGGTAAACCTAACCCTTACCCTAACAGTAACCCAAACCCGTACTCTAACCCTAACTCTAACCCTAACCTGCACCCTAATCTTAACTCGAACCCTAAGCGAAACCATAACCCTTAACCGTAACCTAACCCTAACCCATACCCTAACCCTAACCCTAACCTTAACCATAACCCTAACCTGTACCCAAACCCAAAACTAACCCGTAACCTAACCCCAACCCTAACACTAATGCGTACCCTAACACTAAACCTAACCCTGACCGTAAACCTAACCCTAAACCTACACTAACCCTAACCCTAACCCTAACCCGCACCCTAAACCTAACCGTAACCCGTACCCTAACCCTAACCCGTAACCTAAACCTAACCCTAACCCTAAACTTAACACGAACCCTAACCGAAACCATAACCCTTAACCGTAACCTAACGCAAACCCATACCCTAAACCTAACCCTAAGCCTAACCTTAAGCATAACCCTAACCTGTACCCTAACCCTAAAACTAACCCATACCCTAACCCCAAACCTAACACTAACGCGTACCCTAACCCTAACACTAACCGTAACCCTGACATTAAACCTAACCCTAACCCTTACACTAATCCTAACCCTAACCCTAACCTGCACCCTAAACCTAACCCTAACCCGTACCCCAACCCTAACCCATAACCTTAACCTAATCCTAACCCTAAACTTAACCCGTACGCTAACCCTATCCCTTACACTGAACCTAACCCTAAACCGTGTCCTAAGCCTAAACCTAAACCTAAGCCTAACCCGTACATTAAACCTAACCCTAACACTAACCCTACCCCGTACTCTAAACCTAACCCTAACCCTAACCCTAACCCTAAACCATACACTAACCCTAACCCTAAACCTGACCTAACACTAACCCTAACCCGTACTCTAAACCTAACTCTAATACTAACCCTATCCATACTCTAACCCTAACCCTAACCCTCACCAAAACCCTAACCCGTACTGTAACCCTAATCCATACCATAACCCTAAACCTAACACGTACCCTAACCGTAACCCTAACTCGTACCCTAACCCTAACCCTACCCTGACCCTAACCCTAACCCTAACCCGTACCCTAAACCTAACCCATACCATAACCCTAAACCTAACCCGTTCACTAAACTTAACCCTAACCCTAACTCGTACCCTAATCCTAACCCTAACCCTGACCATAACCCTAACCCTAACCCGTACCCTAAGCCTAACCCATACCCTAACCCTAACCCTAAACCTAACCCTAACCCTAACCCCCACCCTAAACCTAAACCTAACCCGAAAACTAACCATAACCCTTAACCGTACCCTAACCCTAACCCATACCCTAACCCTAACCCTAACCTTAACCGTAACCCTAACCCGTACCCTAACCCTAACCCATAACATAACCCTATCCCTAACCCTAACCCTGACCCAAACCTATACCTAAACCGAACCCTAACACTAAACCTACCCCTAACCCTAACCATAACCCGCACCTAAACCAAACCCTAACCCGTACCCTAACCCTAACCCGTAACCTAAACCTAACCCTAACCCTAAACTTAACCCGTACGCTAACCTTTCCCGTACCCTAAAACTAACCATAACCAGTGCCCTAAACCTAACCCTAACCCTAAACCTATCCGTACACTAACCCTAACTCTAACTCTAACACTAACACTAACACTAACCCGTACTCTAAACCTAACCCGTACCCTAACACTAACCCTAAACCGAAAATTAACCCTAACCCATACTCTACCAGTATACCTAACCATAACTCAAACTCTAAACCGTAATATAAACCTTACCCTAACCCTAACCCTACCCGTACAGTAACCCTAACCCATACCCTAACTCTAACCCTAACCCTAAACCTAACCCTAACCCTGACCCTAACCCAACCCTAAACCTAAACCGTACCCTAACCCTAACCCTAAACCTAACCCGTACCCTAACCTAAACATAACGCTAACCCGTACCCAACCCCTAAACCTAACACGTACCCTAACTCTAACCCTAAACCGCACACTAAACCTAACCCTAACCCTAGACCTAACACGTACACTAAACCTATCCCGTACCCTAACCTAACCCTAACCCGTACCGTAACCCTAACCCGTACCCTAACCCTACCCGTAGCCTAACCCTAACTCTAACCCTAAACCCTAACCCTTACCTTAACCCTAACACTTACCCTAACCCGTACCCAAAAGGTAAACCTAATCCGTACCCTAACACTAACCCAAACCCGTACTCTAACCCTAACACGAACCCTAACCCTAACGCTAACCCACACCGTAAACTTAACCCTAACCCTAACCCAAACCATAAGCCTTAACCGTAACATAACTCTAACCCGTACCCTAACCCTAAACCTAAACCTTTCCCTAAACCTAACACTAACCCTAACCCTAAACCTGACCCTAAACCTAACCCTTACCCTTACACTAACCCTAACGCTAACCCTAACCCGCACCCTAAACCTAACCCTAACCCGTTCCCTAACCCTAACCCGTAACCTAAAAATAACCCTAATCTTAACCCGTACACTAACCCTATCCCGTACCCTAAACCTAACCCTAACCCTTATCCTAACACTAAACCTAAACCTAAGCCTAACCCGTACATTAACCCTAACCCTAAAGCTAACACTAACCCTACCCCGTTCTCTAAACCTCAACCTGACCCTAAACCTAACCCTAACCCTAACCCTAAACCTAACCCTAACACTAACCCTAACTGGTACTCTAACACTAACCCTAACCCTAACCCTAACTGTAATCTAACCGTAACCCTAACCCTCACGCTACACTAACCCGTACTGTAACCCTAACCAGTAATGTAATCCTACCCCTAACCCGTACCCTAACCCTAACTCGTACCCTAAACCTAACCCTAAACTTATCCCGTACACTAACCCTATCCCGTACCCTAACCCTAACCCTAACCCTAACCCTATCCGCACAGTAACACTAACACTAACCCTAACACTAACCCTAACCCGTACTCTAACCCTAAACCTAACCCTAAACCTAACCCTAACCCGTTCTGTAACCCTACCCCGTACCCTATCACTAACCCTTAACCTAACCCTAAACCTAACCCGTAACCTAACCCTAAATGTAACCCTTACCCGTACCCAAACCCTAACCCTAACACGTACCCTAACCCTAACCCAAACCCTAACCCTAAACCGCACACTAAACCTAACCCTAACCCTAGACCTAACATGTACACTAACCCTATCCCATACCGGAATCTTAACCCTAACCCGTACCGTAACCCTAACACTAACCCTAACCCTAACGATAACCATAACCTTATCCCTAATCCGTACACTAACCCTAACCCGAATCCTACCCGTACCGTAACCAATATCCTAACCCTACACATAGCCTAACCCTAACTCTAAACCTAAACCCTAACCCTAACACTAACCCTAAACCTTATACTAACCCATACCCAAAAGGTAAACCTAACCCGTACCCTAACAGTAACCCAAACCCGAATCTAACCCTAACCCTAACCCTAACCCGCACCCTAATCTTAACCCGAACCCTAAGCGAAACCATAACCCTTAACCGTAACCTAACCTTAACCCATACCCTAACCCTAACCATAACCCTAAACTATACCCTAACCCTAAAACTAACCCGTACACTAACCCCAACCCTAACACTAACGCGTACCCTAACAATAACCCTAACCTTATCCCTGACCCTAAAAACATCATAACCCTTACACTAACCCTAACCCTAACCCGCACCATAAACCTAACCCTATGCCGTACCCTAACCCTAACCCTATCCGTACACTAACCCTAACCCTAACAATAACACTAACACTAACACTAACACTAACCCTACCCGTAGTCTAACCCTAACCCTAACCATAAACCTAACCCTAACCCGTACTCTAACCCTAACCCGTACCCTAACACTGACCCTAACCCTAACACTAACCCTAACCCGTACTCTAACCCTAAACCTAACCCTAACTCTAACCCTAACACGTAATATAACCCTAACCCTAAACCTAAACCGTACAGTAACCCTAATCCGTACCCTAACCCTAAACCTAAAACTAACCCTAACCCTGACCCTAAACCTAATGCTAACCCGTACCCTAATCCTAAACCGAATCTAACCCTAACCCTAAACCTAACCCAAACCCTAACCCTAAAAGTAACACTAACTCGTACCCAAACCCTAACCCTAAAACGTACCCTAACCCTAACCCTAACCCGCACTTAAACCTAACCCTAAACCTAGACCTAACACGTACACTAACCCTATCCCATAACCCAACCTTAACACTAACCCGTACCATAACCATAACACTAACCCTAACCCTAAACCTAACCCTAACCTGTACACTAACCCTATCCCGAACCCTAACCCTAACCCTAACCCGTACCCTAACGCTACCCGTAGCCTAACCATAACTCTAACCCTATCCCCTAAACCTAACCCTAACCCTTACCCTAACCCATACCCAAACGGTAAACCTAAACCATACCCTAACACTAACCCAAACCCGTACCCTACACCTAACCCTAACCCAGATCCAAACCCTAACCCGCACCCTAACTTAACCCTAATCCTAACCCAAACCATAACCCTTAACCGTAATCTAACCCTAACCGATATCCTAACTTAACCCTAACCTTAAACGTAACCCTAACCAGTACCCTAAACCTAACCCGTAACCTAAACCTAACCCTAACCCTAAACCTATCCGTACACTAACCCTAACTCTAACTCTAACACTAACACTAACACTAACCCGTACTCTAACCCTAACCCGTACCCTAACACTAACCCTAAACCGAAAATTAACCCTAACCCATACTCTACCAGTATACCTAACCATAACTCAAACTCTAAACCGTAATATAAACCTTACCCTAACCCTAACCCTACCCGTACAGTAACCCTAACCCATACCCTAACTCTAACCCTAACCCTAAACCTAACCCTAACCCTGACCCTAACCCAACCCTAAACCTAAACCGTACCCTAACCCTAACCCTAAACCTAACCCGTACCCTAACCTAAACATAACGCTAACCCGTACCCAACCCCTAAACCTAACACGTACCCTAACTCTAACCCTAAACCGCACACTAAACCTAACCCTAACCCTAGACCTAACACGTACACTAAACCTATCCCGTACCCTAACCTAACCCTAACCCGTACCGTAATCCTAACCCGTACCCTAACCCTACCCGTAGCCTAACCCTAACTCTAACCCTAAACCCTAACCCTTACCTTAACCCTAACACTTACCCTAACCCGTACCCAAAAGGTAAACCTAATCCGTACCCTAACACTAACCCAAACCCGTACTCTAACCCTAACATGAACCCTAACCCTAACGCTAACCCGCACCGTAAACTTAACCCTAACCCTAACCCAAACCATAAGCCTTAACCGTAACATAACTCTAACCCGTACCCTAACCCTAAACCTAAACCTTTCCCTAAACCTAACACTAACCCTAACCCTAAACCTGACCCTAAACCTAACCCTTACCCTTACACTAACCCTAACGCTAACCCTAACCCGCACCCTAAACCTAACCCTAACCCGTTCCCTAACCCTAACCCGTAACCTAAAAATAACCCTAATCTTAACCCGTACACTAACCCTATCCCGTACCCTAAACCTAACCCTAACCCTTATCCTAACACTAAACCTAAACCTAAGCCTAACCCGTACATTAACCCTAACCCTAAAGCTAACACTAACCCTACCCCGTTCTCTAAACCTCAACCTGACCCTAAACCTAACCCTAACCCTAACCCTAAACCTAACCCTAACACTAACCCTAACTGGTACTCTAACACTAACCCTAACCCTAACCCTAACTGTAATCTAACCGTAACCCTAACCCTCACGCTACACTAACCCGTACTGTAACCCTAACCAGTAATGTAATCCTACCCCTAACCCGTACCCTAACCCTAACTCGTACCCTAAACCTAACCCTAAACTTATCCCGTACACTAACCCTATCCCGTACCCTAACCCTAACCCTAACCCTAACCCTATCCGCACAGTAACACTAACACTAACCCTAACACTAACCCTAACCCGTACTCTAACCCTAAACCTAACCCTAAACCTAACCCTAACCCGTTCTGTAACCCTACCCCGTACCCTATCACTAACCCTTAACCTAACCCTAAACCTAACCCGTAACCTAACCCTAAATGTAACCCTTACCCGTACCCAAACCCTAACCCTAACACGTACCCTAACCCTAACCCAAACCCTAACCCTAAACCGCACACTAAACCTAACCCTAACCCTAGACCTAACATGTACACTAACCCTATCCCATACCGGAATCTTAACCCTAACCCGTACCGTAACCCTAACACTAACCCTAACCCTAACGATAACCATAACCTTATCCCTAATCCGTACACTAACCCTAACCCGAATCCTACCCGTACCGTAACCAATATCCTAACCCTACACATAGCCTAACCCTAACTCTAAACCTAAACCCTAACCCTAACACTAACCCTAAACCTTATACTAACCCATACCCAAAAGGTAAACCTAACCCGTACCCTAACAGTAACCCAAACCCGAATCTAACCCTAACCCTAACCCTAACCCGCACCCTAATCTTAACCCGAACCCTAAGCGAAACCATAACCCTTAACCGTAACCTAACCTTAACCCATACCCTAACCCTAACCATAACCCTAAACTATACCCTAACCCTAAAACTAACCCGTACACTAACCCCAACCCTAACACTAACGCGTACCCTAACAATAACCCTAACCTTATCCCTGACCCTAAAAACATCATAACCCTTACACTAACCCTAACCCTAACCCGCACCATAAACCTAACCCTATGCCGTACCCTAACCCTAACCCTATCCGTACACTAACCCTAACCCTAACAATAACACTAACACTAACACTAACACTAACCCTACCCGTAGTCTAACCCTAACCCTAACCATAAACCTAACCCTAACCCGTACTCTAACCCTAACCCGTACCCTAACACTGACCCTAACCCTAACACTAACCCTAACCCGTACTCTAACCCTAAACCTAACCCTAACTCTAACCCTAACACGTAATATAACCCTAACCCTAAACCTAAACCGTACAGTAACCCTAATCCGTACCCTAAACCTAAACCTAAAACTAACCCTAACCCTGACCCTAAACCTAATGCTAACCCGTACCCTAATCCTAAACCGAATCTAACCCTAACCCTAAACCTAACCCAAACCCTAACCCTAAAAGTAACACTAACTCGTACCCAAACCCTAACCCTAAAACGTACCCTAACCCTAACCCTAACCCGCACTTAAACCTAACCCTAAACCTAGACCTAACACGTACACTAACCCTATCCCATAACCCAACCTTAACACTAACCCGTACCATAACCATAACACTAACCCTAACCCTAACCCTAACCCTAACCTGTACACTAACCCTATCCCGAACCCTAACCCTAACCCTAACCCGTACCCTAACGCTACCCGTAGACTAACCATAACTCTAACCCTATCCCCTAAACCTAACCCTAACCCTTACCCTAACCCATACCCAAACGGTAAACCTAAACCATACCCTAACACTAACCCAAACCCGTACCCTACACCTAACCCTAACCCAGATCCAAACCCTAACCCGCACCCTAACTTAACCCTAATCCTAACCCAAACCATAACCCTTAACCGTAATCTAACCCTAACCGATATCCTAACTTAACCCTAACCTTAAACGTAACCCTAACCAGTACCCTAAACCTAACCCGTAACCTAAACCTAACCCTAACCCTAAACCTATCCGTACACTAACCCTAACTCTAACTCTAACACTAACACTAACACTAACCCGTACTCTAACCCTAACCCGTACCCTAACACTAACCCTAAACTGAAAATTAACCCTAACCCATACTCTACCAGTATACCTAACCATAACTCAAACTCTAAACCGTAATATAAACCTTACCCTAACCCTAACCCTACCCGTACAGTAACCCTAACCCATACCCTAACTCTAACCCTAACCCTAAACCTAACCCTAACCCTGACCCTAACCCAACCCTAAACCTAAACCGTACCCTAACCCTAACCCTAAACCTAACCCGTACCCTAACCTAAACATAACGCTAACCCGTACCCAACCCCTAAACCTAACACGTACCCTAACTCTAACCCTAAACCGCACACTAAACCTAACCCTAACCCTAGACCTAACACGTACACTAAACCTATCCCGTACCCTAACCTAACCCTAACCCGTACCGTAATCCTAACCCGTACCCTAACCCTACCCGTAGCCTAACCCTAACTCTAACCCTAAACCCTAACCCTTACCTTAACCCTAACACTTACCCTAACCCGTACCCAAAAGGTAAACCTAATCCGTACCCTAACACTAACCCAAACCCGTACTCTAACCCTAACACGAACCCTAACCCTAACGCTAACCCGCACCGTAAACTTAACCCTAACCCTAACCCAAACCATAAGCCTTAACCGTAACATAACTCTAACCCGTACCCTAACCCTAAACCTAAACCTTTCCCTAAACCTAACACTAACCCTAACCCTAAACCTGACCCTAAACCTAACCCTTACCCTTACACTAACCCTAACGCTAACCCTAACCCGCACCCTAAACCTAACCCTAACCCGTTCCCTAACCCTAACCCGTAACCTAAAAATAACCCTAATCTTAACCCGTACACTAACCCTATCCCGTACCCTAAACCTAACCCTAACCCTTATCCTAACACTAAACCTAAACCTAAGCCTAACCCGTACATTAACCCTAACCCTAAAGCTAACACTAACCCTACCCCGTTCTCTAAACCTCAACCTGACCCTAAACCTAACCCTAACCCTAACCCTAAACCTAACCCTAACACTAACCCTAACTGGTACTCTAACACTAACCCTAACCCTAACCCTAACTGTAATCTAACCGTAACCCTAACCCTCACGCTACACTAACCCGTACTGTAACCCTAACCAGTAATGTAATCCTACCCCTAACCCGTACCCTAACCCTAACTCGTACCCTAAACCTAACCCTAAACTTATCCCGTACACTAACCCTATCCCGTACCCTAACCCTAACCCTAACCCTAACCCTATCCGCACAGTAACACTAACACTAACCCTAACACTAACCCTAACCCGTACTCTAACCCTAAACCTAACCCTAAACCTAACCCTAACCCGTTCTGTAACCCTACCCCGTACCCTATCACTAACCCTTAACCTAACCCTAAACCTAACCCGTAACCTAACCCTAAATGTAACCCTTACCCGTACCCAAACCCTAACCCTAACACGTACCCTAACCCTAACCCAAACCCTAACCCTAAACCGCACACTAAACCTAACCCTAACCCTAGACCTAACATGTACACTGACCCTATCCCATACCGGAATCTTAACCCTAACCCGTACCGTAACCCTAACACTAACCCTAACCCTAACGATAACCATAACCTTATCCCTAATCCGTACACTAACCCTAACCCGAATCCTACCCGTACCGTAACCAATATCCTAACCCTACACATAGCCTAACCCTAACTCTAAACCTAAACCCTAACCCTAACACTAACCCTAAACCTTATACTAACCCATACCCAAAAGGTAAACCTAACCCGTACCCTAACAGTAACCCAAACCCGAATCTAACCCTAACCCTAACCCTAACCCGCACCCTAATCTTAACCCGAACCCTAAGCGAAACCATAACCCTTAACCGTAACCTAACCTTAACCCATACCCTAACCCTAACCATAACCCTAAACTATACCCTAACCCTAAAACTAACCCGTACACTAACCCCAACCCTAACACTAACGCGTACCCTAACAATAACCCTAACCTTATCCCTGACCCTAAAAACATCATAACCCTTACACTAACCCTAACCCTAACCCGCACCATAAACCTAACCCTAACCCGTACCCTAACCCTAACCCTATCCGTACACTAACCCTAACCCTAACAATAACACTAACACTAACACTAACACTAACCCTACCCGTAGTCTAACCCTAACCCTAACCATAAACCTAACCCTAACCCGTACTCTAACCCTAACCCGTACCCTAACACTGACCCTAACCCTAACACTAACCCTAACCCGTACTCTAACCCTAAACCTAACCCTAACTCTAACCCTAACACGTAATATAACCCTAACCCTAAACCTAAACCGTACAGTAACCCTAATCCGTACCCTAACCCTAAACCTAAAACTAACCCTAACCCTGACCCTAAACCTAATGCTAACCCGTACCCTAATCCTAAACCGAATCTAACCCTAACCCTAAACCTAACCCAAACCCTAACCCTAAAAGTAACACTAACTCGTACCCAAACCCTAACCCTAAAACGTACCCTAACCCTAACCCTAACCCGCAATTAAACCTAACCCTAAACCTAGACCTAACACGTACACTAACCCTATCCCATAACCCAACCTTAACACTAACCCGTACCATAACCATAACACTAACCCTAACCCTAACCCTAACCCTAACCTGTACACTAACCCTATCCCGAACCCTAACCCTAACCCTAACCCGTACCCTAACGCTACCCGTAGCCTAACCATAACTCTAACCCTATCCCCTAAACCTAACCCTAACCCTTACCCTAACCCATACCCAAACGGTAAACCTAAACCATACCCTAACACTAACCCAAACCCGTACCCTACACCTAACCCTAACCCAGATCCAAACCCTAACCCGCACCCTAACTTAACCCTAATCCTAACCCAAACCATAACCCTTAACCGTAATCTAACCCTAACCGATATCCTAACTTAACCCTAACCTTAAACGTAACCCTAACCAGTACCCTAAACCTAACCCGTAACCTAAACCTAACCCTAACCCTAAACTTAACCAAAACGCTATCCCTATCCTGTACCTTAAACCTAACCCTAACCCGTATCCTAACCCTAAACCTAACACTAAGCCTCACCCGTACATTAACCCTAACCCTAACCATAACCCTTACACTAACCCTACCCCATACTCTAACACTAACACTAATCCTAACTCGTACCCTAACCCTAACCCAAACCCTGACCCTAACCCTAACCCTAACCCGTACCCTAAACATAACACATACCCTAACCCTAACCTTAACCCTTGACCTAACCCATACCCAACCCTATCCCATACCCTAACCCTAACCTTAACCCATACCCAAACCCTAACAGTAACCTTAAACCATGCCCTAGCGCTAACCCTAACCCTAACCCAAAGCCTAACACGCACCCTAAACTTAAGCCTAAACCTAACCCTAGCCATAACACTTACCCGTATCCTAACCCTAACCCAACCCTAACACTAAACCTAACCTTAACCATAACCCTAACCCGTACCCTAACCCGTACCATAACCCTATCCCTAACATTAAACCCGACCCTAAAACTAACTCTAACCCGTACCCTAAACCTAACCCGCACCTACACCTAACCCTAACCCGTACCCTAACCCTAATCCCGTAACCTAAACCTAACCCTAACCCTAAATTTAACCCATACACTAACCCTATCCCGTTCCCTAAAACTAACCCTAACCCGTTCCCTACTCCTAACCCTAACCCTAACCCTAACTCTAACCCTAACGCGTACTCTAACCCTAACCCTAACACTAACCCTATCCGTACTCTAACCCTAACTCTAACCCTCACCCAAACCCTAACCCGTACTGTAACCCTAACCCATACCATAACCCTAAACCTAACACGTACCCTAACCGTAACTCTAACTCGTACCCTAACCCTAACCTTACCCTGACCCTAACCCTAACCCTAACCCGTACCCTAAACCTAAACCATAACATAACCCTAAACCTAACCCGTACACTAAACTTAACCCTAACCCTAACTCGTAACCTAATCCTAACCCTAACCCTGACCATAACCCTAACCCTAACCTGCACCCTAAACCTAAACCTAACCCTAAACCTACCCATAACCCTTAACCGTACCCTAACCCTAACCCATACCCTAACCCTAACCCTAACCTTAATCGTAACCCGGACCCGTACCCTAACCCTAAAACTAACCTGTACCCTAACCTCAACCCTGACCCTAACCCGTACCCTAACCCTACCCGTAGCCTAACCCTAACTCTAACCCCAACCCCTATCCCTAACCCTAACCCTTACCCTAACCCGTACCCAAATGGTAAACCTAATCCGTACCCTAACAAGAACCCAAACCCGTACTCTAACCCTAACCCGCACCCTAAGCTTAACCCTAACCCTAACCCAAACCATAACCCTTAACCGTAACCTAACCCAAACCCATGCCTTATCCCTTACCCTAACCTTAACCGTAACCCTAACCCCAAACCTAACCCTAACCCATACCCTAACACTAACCCTAACCCTAACCCTACCCTAAACCTAACCCTAACCCTTACACTAACCCTAACCCGTACCCTAACCCTAACGATAACCCTAACCCTAACCCTAACCCGTACCCTAACACTAACACTAACCATAACCCTGACCCTAACCTAACACTAACACTAACCCTAACCCGTACCCTAACCCGTATCCTAACCACAACCCTAACCCTAACCCATACCCTAACACTAACCCTAACACTAACACTGACACGTACCCTAAATTGTATCTTAACTCGTACCCTAATCCCAACCCTAACCCTAACCCGTACCCTAACACTAACCCTAACCCTAACCCTGACCCTAAACCTAACCCTAACCCTAACACCTAACCTAAACCGTACCCTAACACTAATCCTAACCCTAATGCTAACACTGACCATAACCCTAACACTAACCCGTACCCTAAGCCTAACTCATACCCTAACCCTAACCCTAAACTGTCCCTAACCCTAACCCGTACGCTAAACCTAACCCTATCCCTTGAACTAACCAGTACCCAAACCTATCCCGTAGCCTTACCCTATCCCTAACCCGTACCCAAAAACTAACAGTAACCCTAACCCATTTCCTAGCGTTAACACTAACCCTAACCCTAACCCACACCCTAAACCTAAACCTAACCCTAACCCTAACCATAACCCTTAACCGTACCCTAACCCTAACACATACCCTAACCGTAACCCTAACCTTAACCGTAACCCTGACCCGTACCCTAACTCTAAACTTTACCCATACCCTAACCCCAACCCTAACCATCACCCGTACCCTAACCCAAACACTAACCCTAACCCTAACCCTCACCTATACCTAACCCTAACCCGTACCCTAACCCTAACCCGTAACCTAAACTTAACCATAACCCTAAACTTAACCCGTACGCTAACCCTATCCCGTACCCTCAACCTAACCCTAACCCGTATACTAACACTTAACCTAACCCTAAGCCTAACCCGTACATTAACCCTAACCCAAACCCTAACACTAACCCTACCCCGTACTTTAACCCTAACCCTAACTCTAAACCTAACCCTAACCCTTACCCTATCCCTAACATGTACCCTAACCCTTACCCTAACCCTAACCCTTACCAGCACACTAAAACTAACACTAACCCTAGACCTAACACGTACACTAACCCTATCCTGTACCGTAACCTTAACCTTAACCCGTACCATAACCCTAACACTAACCCTAACCCTAACCCTAACCTTAACCCGTACACTAACCCTAACCCGTACCCTAATCCTAACCCTAAACCTAACCCTATCCGTACACTAACCCTAACCCTAAACCTAACTCGTACTCTAACCCTAACCCGTGCCCTAACTCTAACCTTTACCCTAAACCTAAACCTAACCAGTACCCTAACCCTAACCCGTAACCTAAACCTAACCCTAACCCTAAACAACCCATACACTAACCCTATCCCATACACTAAATCTAACCCTAACCCGTACCCTAAATCTAACACTAACCCTAACCCTATCCGTACACTAACCCTAACCCTAATCCTAAACCTAACACTAACCCTAAACCGTACTCTAACCCTAACCTTAACCCTAAACCTAACCCTAACCCGAACTCTAACCCTAACCCGTACCCTAACACTAACTCTAACCCTAACACTAACCCTAACCCGTACTCTACCCCGAAAAATAGCCCTAAATCTAACCCTAACCCATACTATAACCCTAACCCTAACCCTAACGCTAACCCATACTCTAACCTATTCCGTAGCCTAACCCTAACTCCTACCCTAAACCCTAACCCTAACCCTAATACTAACCCTTAACCTAACCCGTACCCAAACGGTAAACCTAACCCGTACCCTAACACTAACCCAAACCCGTACTCTAAACCTAACCCTAACCCTAACCCTAACCCTAAACCGCACCCTAAACTTAACCTTAACCCTAACCCTAACCATAAACCTTAACCGTACCCTAACCCTAAACTACACCCTAAACCTATCCCTAACTTAAACCGTAACCCTAACCCGTACCCTAACCCTAAAACTAACCCGTACCCTAACCCCAACCCTAACCCTAACCCATACCCTAACACTAACCCTAACCCTAACCCTGACCCTAAACCTAACCCTAACCCGTACACTAAACCTAACCCTAACACTAACCCGCTCCCTAAACCTAATCCTAAGCCGCACACTAACCCTAACCCTAACACTAACCAGCTCCTTAAACCTAACCCTAACCCGTACATTAACCCTAACCCTAACCCTAACACTAACACTACCCCATTCTCTAACCATAACCCTAACACTAATCCTAACCATAAAACATACCCTAAACCTAACCCTAAACCTTTCCCTAACCCTAACACTAACCCTAACCCGTAATCTAACCAGAACCCTAAACCTAACCCTAACCCTAACCCTAACCGTACTCTAACCCTACACTAACCCTCACCCTAACCGTAACCCGTACTTTAACCCTAACCCGTAACATAATCCTAACCCTATTCCATACCCTATCCCTATCCTTAACTCGTACTCTAAACCTAAACCTGACCCTAACCCTAACCCTAACCCGTAACCTAAACCTAACCCGTACACTAACCCTAACCCTAACCCTAACCCGTACCCTAACCCTAACCCGACTTCTAACACTAACCCTAACCCTAACCCTAACCCTGACGGTAACCCTACAACTAACCTGTACCCTAAACCGAACCCATACCTAACCCTAACCCTAAACCTAACCCTAACCCGTACCCGTACCCTAAACCTAACCCTACCCGTGACCTAACCCGTACCCAACCGTATCACGTACCCTTACCCTAAACCTAGCCCATACCCAAACCCTAACAGTAACCCTAACCCCTACCCTAGGGCTAACCCGAACCCTAACTCTTAGCCAAATCCACACCCTAAACCTAAAACTAAGCCTAACCCTAAACATAACCTTAACCCGTACCCTAACCCTAAACCATACACTAGCACTAACGCTAACCTTAACTGTAACCCGAACACATACCCTAACCCTAAAACTAACCCGTACTCTAACCCCAACCCTAACCCTAACCCGTACCATAACCCTATCTCTAACCCTAACCCTGAACCTAAACCTAACCATAACCCGTACCCTAACCCTAACCCCTAACATAAACCTAACCCTAACCCTAAACATAACACGTACACTAAACCTATCCCATAACCTAAACCTAACCCTAACCCGTACCCTAACCCTAACCCTAACTCTAACCCTATCCGTACATTAACCCTAACACTAACCCTAAACAGTACCCTAACCAGTAATCTAACCCTAAACCTAACCCTAACCCATACTCTAACCCTAACCCGTACCCTAACACTAACCCTTACACTAACCATAAACCTTACCCATACCCTAACTCTAAACGTAACCGTAACCCTAACCCTAAACCTAACCCTAACCCGTACCCTAACCCTAACCCGTAACCTAAACCTAACCCTAACCCTAAAGTTAACCCGTACGCTAACCCTATCCCGAAACCTGAACCTAACCCTAAACCGTATCCTAACGCTAAATCTAACCATAAGCCTAACCCACATTAACCCTAACACTAACCCTAACCCTAACCTGTACCCTAAACCTAACCCATACCCTAACCCTAACCCTAAACCTAACCCTAACCCTAACCCGTATGCTAAACTTAACCCTAACCCTTGACCTAACCCGTACCCAACCCTATCCCGTACCCTAACCCTAACCCTAACCCATACCCAAACCCTAACAGTAACCCTAACCCATAACTTAGGGCTAACCCTAACCCTAACTCTAAGCCTAACCCGCACCCTAAACCTAAACCTAACCCTAACCCTAACCATAACCCTAACCCGTACCCTAACCCTAACCCATACCCTAACACTAACCCTAAACTTAACTGTAACCCTAACCCGTACACTAACCCTAAAATAAACCCGTACCCTAACCCCAACCCGTACCCTAACCCGTATCATAACACTATCCCTAACCCTAACCCTGACCCTAAACCTAACCATAACCCGTACCCGAACCCTTACCCGCACCTAAACCTAACCCTAACCAGTACCCTAACCCTAACCCATAACTTAAACCTAACCCTAACCCTAAACTTAACGCGTACACTAACCATATCCCGTACCCTAACCGAACCCTAACTAATACCCTAACCCTAACCCTAACACTAACCCTATCCATACACTAACCCTAACCCTAACCCTAACACTAACCCTAACCGGTTCTCTAACCCTAATCCTAACCCTAAACCTAGCCCTAACCCGTACTCTAACCCTAACCCATACCCTAACACTAACCCTTACCCTAACCCTAAAACTAACCCGTACCCTAACCCTAAACGTAACCCTAACCCGTACCCAAACCCTAACCCTAACACGTACCCTAACCCTAACCCTTTGCCTAACCCACTCACTAAATCTAACACTAACCCTAGACCTAACACGTACACTAACCCTATCACGTACCGTAACCTTAACCCTAACCCGTACCGTAACCCTACACTAACCCTAACCCTAACCCTAACCCTAACCCTAACCCTAACCCTATCCGTACACTAACCCTAACCCTAATCCTAAACCTAACACTAACCCTAAACCGTACTCTAACCCTAACCTTAACCCTAAACCTAACCCTAACCCGAACTCTAACCCTAACCCGTACCCTAACACTAACCCTAACCCTAACACTAACCCTAACCCGTACTCTACCCCGAAAAATAGCCCTAAATCTAAACCTAACCCATACTATAACCCTAACCCTAACCCTAACGCTAACCCATACTCTAACCTATTCCGTAGCCTAACCCTAACTCCTACCCTAAACCCTAACCCTAACCCTAATACTAACCCTTAACCTAACCCGTACCCAAACGGTAAACCTAACCCGTACCCTAACACTAACCCAAACCCGTACTCTAAACCTAACCCTAACCCTAACCCTAACCCTAAACCGCACCCTAAACTTAACCCTAACCCTAACCCTAACCATAAACCTTAACCGTACCCTAACCCTAAACTACACCCTAAACCTATCCCTAACTTAAACCGTAACCCTAACCCGTACCCTAACCCTAAAACTAACCCGTACCCTAACCCCAACCCTAACCCTAACCCATACCCTAACACTAACCCTAACCCTAACCCTGACCCTAAACCTAACACTAACCCGTACACTAAACCTAACCCTAACACTAACCCGCTCCCTAAACCTAATCCTAAGCCGTACACTAACCCTAACCCTAACACTAACCAGCTCCTTAAACCTAACCCTAACCCGTACATTAACCCTAACCCTAACCCTAACACTAACACTACCCCATTCTCTAACCATAACCCTAACACTAATCCTAACCATAAAACATACCCTAAACCTAACCCTAAACCTTTCCCTAACCCTAACACTAACCCTAACCCGTAATCTAACCAGAACCCTAAACCTAACCCTAACCCTAACCCTAACCGTACTCTAACCCTACACTAACCCTCACCCTAACCGTAACCCGTACTGTAACCCTAACCCGTAACATAATCCTAACCCTATTCCATACCCTATCCCTATCCTTAACTCGTACTCTAAACCTAAACCTGACCCTAACCCTAACCCTAACCCGTAACCTAAACCTAACCCGTACACTAACCCTAACCCTAACCCTAACCCGTACCCTAACCCTAACCCGACTTCTAACACTAACCCTAACCCTAACCCTAACCCTGACGGTAACCCTACAACTAACCTGTACCCTAAACCGAACCCATACCTAACCCTAACCCTAAACCTAACCCTAACCCGTACCCGTACCCTAAACCTAACCCTACCCGTGACCTAACCCGTACCCAACCGTATCACGTACCCTTACCCTAAACCTAGCCCATACCCAAACCCTAACAGTAACCCTAATCCCTACCCTAGGGCTAACCCGAACCCTAACTCTTAGCCAAATCCGCACCCTAAACCTAAAACTAAGCCTAACCCTAAACATAACCTTAACCCGTACCCTAACCCTAAACCATACACTAGCACTAACGCTAACCTTAACTGTAACCCGAACACATACCCTAACCCTAAAACTAACCCGTACTCTAACCCCAACCCTAACCCTAACCCGTACCATAACCCTATCTCTAACCCTAACCCTGAACCTAAACCTAACCATAACCCGTACCCTAACCCTAACCCCTAAAATAAACCTAACCCTAACCCTAAACATAACACGTACACTAAACCTATCCCATAACCTAAACCTAACCCTAACCCGTACCCTAACCCTAACCCTAACTCTAACCCTATCCGTACATTAACCCTAACACTAACCCTAAACAGTACCCTAACCAGTAATCTAACCCTAAACCTAACCCTAACCCATACTCTAACCCTAACCCGTACCCTAACACTAACCCTTACACTAACCATAAACCTTACCCATACCCTAACTCTAAACGTAACCGTAACCCTAACCCTAAACCTAACCCTAACCCGTACCCTAACCCTAACCCGTAACCTAAACCTAACCCTAACCCTAAAGTTAACCCGTACGCTAACCCTATCCCGAAACCTGAACCTAACCCTAAACCGTATCCTAACGCTAAATCTAACCATAAGCCTAACCCACATTAACCCTAACACTAACCCTAACCCTAACCTGTACCCTAAACCTAACCCATACCCTAACCCTAACCCTAAACCTAACCCTAACCCTAACCCGTATGCTAAACCTAACCCTAACCCTTGACCTAACCCGTACCCAACCCTATCCCGTACCCTAACCCTAACCCTAACCCATACCCAAACCCTAACAGTAACCCTAACCCATAACTTAGGGCTAACCCTAACCCTAACTCTAAGCCTAACCCGCACCCTAAACCTAAACCTAACCCTAACCCTAACCATAACCCTAACCCGTACCCTAACCCTAACCCATACCCTAACACTAACCCTAAACTTAACTGTAACCCTAACCCCTACACTAACCCTAAAATAAACCCGTACCCTAACCCCAACCCGTACCCTAACCCGTATCATAACACTATCCCTTACCCTAACCCTGACCCTAAACCTAACCATAACCCGTACCCGAACCCTTACCCGCACCTAAACCTAACCCTAACCAGTACCCTAACCCTAACCCATAACTTAAACCTAACCCTAACCCTAAACTTAACGCGTACACTAACCATATCCCGTACCCTAACCGAACCCTAACTAATACCCTAACCCTAACCCTAACACTAACCCTATCCATACACTAACCCTAACCCTAACCCTAACACTAACCCTAACCGGTTCTCTAACCCTAATCCTAACCCTAAACCTAGCCCTAAACCGTACTCTAACCCTAACCCATACCCTAACACTAACCCTTACCCTAACCCTAAAACTAACCCGTACCCTAACCCTAAACGTAACCCTAACCCGTACCCAAACCCTAACCCTAACACGTACCCTAACCCTAACCCTTTGCCTAACCCACTCACTAAATCTAACACTAACCCTAGACCTAACACGTACACTAACCCTATCACGTACCGTAACCTTAACCCTAACCCGTACCGTAACCCTACACTAACCCTAACCCTAACCCTAACCCTAACCCTAACCCTAAACCAAACCCGTACACTAACCCTAACCCGTACCCTAATCCTCACCCTAACCCTAACCCTATCCGTACACTAACCCTAAGCCTAACCCTAACACTAACCCTAACCCATACTCTAACCCTAACCCGTACCCTAACACTAACCCTTACCCTAACCCTAAACCTAAAACGTACCCAAACCCTAACCCGTAACCTAAACCTAACCATACCCCTGAACTTAACCCATATGCTAACCCTATCCCGTACACTAAACCTAACCCTAACCTGTACCCTAAACCTAACCCTAACCCTAAAGTTATCCGTACACTAACCCTAACCCTAACCCTAACCTTAACACTAAACCTAACACTAACCCTAAACCGTACTCTAACCCTAACACTAACCCTAAACCTAACCCTAACTCGAACTCTAACCCTAACCCGTACCCTAACACTAACCCTAACCCTAACACTAACCCTATCCCGTACTCTAACCCTAAAAATAACCCTAACTCTAACCCTAACACGTACTATAACCCTAACCCTAACCCTAACCCGTACTCTAACCCTATTCCGTAGCCTAACCCTAACTCTAAACCTAACCCCTAACTCTAACGCTAATACTAACCCTTAACCTAACCCGTAACCAAACGGTAAGCCTAACCCGTACCCTAACACTAACCCAAACCAGTACTCTAAACCTAACCCTAACCCTAACTCTAACCCTAAACTGAACCCTAAACTTAACCCTAACCCTAACCATAACCATAACCCTTAACCGTACCCTAGCCCTAAACCACACCTTAACCCTATCCCTAACTTAAAACGTAACCCTAACCCGTACCCTAACCCTAAAACTAACCCGTACCCTAACCCCAACCCTAACACTAACCCATACCCTAACACTAACAATAATCCTAACCCTGACCCTAAACCTAACCCTAACCCATACACTAACCCTAACCCTAACACTAACCCGCTCCCTAAACCTAACCCTAATCCGTACTCTAACCCTAACCCATAAACTAAACCTAACCCTAACCCTAAACTTAACCCGTATGCTAACCCTATCCCGTACACTAAACCTAACACTAACCCGTAACCTAACCCTAAACTTAAACCTAAGCCTAACTCGTACATTAACCCTAACCCTAACACTAACACTAACACTACCCCATACCCTAACCCTAACCCTAACACTAATCTTAACCCTAACACGTACCCTAACCCTAAACCTAAACTTTCCCTAACCCTAACACTAACCCCAACCCGTAATCTAACCCTAACCCTAACCCTAACCTAACCCTAACCGTACTCTAACCCTACACTAACCCTCACCCTAACCCTAACCCATACTGTAACCCTAACCCGTAACATAATCCTAACCCTATCCCGTACCCTATCCCTAACCCTAACTCGTACTCTAAACCTAAACCTGACCATAACCCTAACCCTAACCCGTAACCTAAACCTAACCCGTACCTTAACCCTAACCCGTACCCTAACCCGTACCCTAACCCTAACCTGTCTTCTAACTCTAACCCTAACCCTAACCCTGACCCTAACCCTAAACCTAACCTGTACCCTAAACCTAACCCATACCCTAACTCTAACCCTTAACCAAACCCTAACCCTAACCCGTACCCTAAACCTAACCCTAACCCTTGACCTAACCCGCACCCAACCCTATCACGTACCCTTACCCTAAACCTAACCCGTACCCAAACCCTAACAGTAACCCTAACGCATACCCTAGGGCTAGCCCAAACCCTAACTCTAAGCCTAACAAGCACCCTAAACCTAAACCTAACCCTAACCATAACCCTAAACCGTACCCTAACCCTAAACCATACCCTAGCCACTAACCCTAACCTTAACTGTAACCCTAACACGTACCCTAACACTAACACTAACCCGTACCCTAACCCCAACCCTAACCCTAACTCATACCATAACCCTATCCCTAACCCTAACCCTGACCCTAAACCTAACCATAACCCGTACCCTAACCATATCCCGCACCTAAACCTAACCCTAACCCGTACCCTAACCCTAACCTGTAACCTAAACCTAACCCTAACCCTAACCTGTACCCTAAACCTAACCCATACCCTAACCCTAACCCTAAACCTAACCCTGTCCCGAACCCTAAACCTAACCCTAACCCTTGACCTAACCCGTACCCAAACCTATCCCGTAACCTAAACCTAAACCGTACCCAAACCCTAACAGTAACCCTAACCCATACCCTAGGGCTAACCCAAACCCTAACTCTAAGCCTAACCTGCACCCTAAACCTAAACCAAACCCTAACCCTAACCATAACCCTAATCCGTACCCTAACACTAACCCATACCCTAGCACTAATCCTAACCTTAACCGTAACCCTAACATGTACCCTAACCCTAAAACTAACCCGTACCCTAACCCCAAACCTAACCCTAAACCGTACCATAATCTTATCCCTAACCCTAACCCTGACCCTAAACCTAACCATAACCCGTACCCTAACCCTAACCCGCACCTAACCCTAACCCTAACCCTAAATTTAATGCGTACACTAACCCTATCCCGTACCCTAAACCTAAACCTAACCCGTACCATAACCGTTACCTTAACTCTAACCCTATCCGTACATTAACCATAACCCTAAACCTAACACTACCCTAACCAGTAATCTAACCCTAAACCTAACCCTAACCCTAACACTAACCCTAACCCGTAATCTAACCCGAACCCTAACCCTAACCCTAACCCTAACCGTACTCTAACCCTACACTAACCCTCACCCTAACCCTAAACCGTACTGTAACCCTAACCCGTAACATAATCCTAACCCTATTCCGTACCCTATCCCTAACCCTAACTCGTACTCTAAACCTAAACCTGACCCTAAACCTAACCCTAACCCATAACCTAAACCTAACCCATACACTAACCCTAACCCTAACGCTAACCCATACCCTAAACCTAACCCGACTTCTAACAATAACCCTAACCCTAACCGAAACCCTGACGATAACCCTACAACTAACCTGTACCCTAAACCGAACCCATACCCTAACCCTAAACCTAAACCTAACCCTAAACCTAACCCGTACCCTAAACCTAACCCTACCCGTGACCTAACCCGTACCCAACCGTATCACGTACCCTTACCCTAAACCTAGCCCGTACCCAAACCCTAACAGTAACCCTAACCCATACCCTAGGGCTAACCCGAACCCTAACTCTTAGCCAAACCCGCACCCTAGACCTAAAACTAAGCCTAACCCTAACCATAACCCTAAACCGTACCCTAACCTTAAACCATATCCTAGCACTAACCCTAACCTTAACTGTAACCCGAACACATACCCTAACCCTAAAACTAACCCGTACCCTAACCCCAACGCTAACCCTAACCCGTACCATAACCCTATCCCTAACCCTAACCCTGACCCTAAACCTAACCATAACCCGTACCCTAACCATATCCCGCACCAAAACCTAACACTAACCCGTACCCTAACCCTAACCCGTAACCTAAACCTAACCCTAACCCTAAAATTAACGCGTACACTAACCCTATCCCATACCCTAAACCTAACCCTAAACCGTACCCTAACCCTAACCCTAACTCTAACCCTATCCGTACATTAACCATTACCCTAAACCTAACACTACCCTAACCAGTAATCTAACCCTAAACCTAAGCCTAACCCGTACTCTAACCCTAAGCCGTAACATAACACTAACCCTTACCCTAACCCTAAACCAAACCCATGCCATAAACCTAAAAGTAACCCTAACCCGTACCCAAACCCTATCCCTAACACGTACCTAACCCTAAACCTAACCCTAACCCGCACACTAAACCTAGCCCTAACCCTTGACCTAACACGTAAACTGAACGTATTCCGTACCGAACCCTTAACCTTAACCCGTACTGTAACCCTAACACTAACCCTAACCCTAACCCTAACCCTAACCCTAACCCGAACCCATACACTAAACCTAATCCGAACCCTAACCCAAACCCGTACCCTAAGCCTACCTGTAGCCTAACCTTAACTCTAACCCTAACCCCTAAACCTAACCCTCACCCTTACCCTAACCCGTACACAAATGGTCAACCCAACCCGTACCCTAACACGAACCCAAACCCGTACTCTAACCCTAACCCTAACCCGCACCTTAAACTTAACACTAACTCTAACCCAAACCATAAGCTTTAACCGTAACCTAACCCTAACCCATACCCTAACCCTAACCCTAACCTTAACCATAACCCTAACCTGTACCCTAACCCTAAAACTAACCCGTAACCTGACCCCAACCCTAAACCTAACCCGTACTCTAACACTAACCCTAATCCTAACCCTGACCCTAAACCTAACCCTAACCCTTACACTAACCCTAACCCTAACCCTAACCCGCACCCTAAACCTAACCCGTAACCTAAACCTAACCCTAACCCTAAACTTAACCCGTACGCTAACTGTATCCCGTACCCTAAACCTAACCCTAACCCGTATCCTAAAACTAAACCTAACCCTAAGCCTAATCCGTACATTACCCAAACCCTAACCCTAACACTAACCCTACCCCGTACCCTAAACCTAACCCTACCCTAACCCTAACCCGTACCCTAACACTAAACCTAACCCTAACCCTAACACTAACCCTACCCCGTACTCTAACCCTAACCATAACCCTAACCCTTACACTAACCCTAACACTAACGCTAACCCGTATTCTAACCCTAACCCTAACCCTAACCGTACTCTAACCCTAACCCTAAACCTCACCCTAACCCTAACCCATACTGTAACCTTAACCCTAACCCGTACTCTATCCCTCACCCTAACTCATACACTAACCCTAACCCTAACCCTGACCACAATCCTAAACCTAACCCGTACCCTAAACCTAACCCGTACTTTGACCCTAACCCTAACCCTAACCTTAACCCGTACCCTAAACCTAATCCTAACCCTAACTCGTACCCTATCCCTAACCCTAACCCTGACCCTAACCCTAAGTCTAACCCGTACCCTAAGCCTAACACATACCCTAACCCTAACCCTAAACCTAACCCTAACCCTAACCCGTACCCTAAACCGAAACCTAACCCTTCACCTAACCTGTACCCAAACCTATCCCGTACCCTAACCCTAACCCAAACCCGTACCCAAATCCTAACAGTAACCCTAATCCATATCCTAGCGCTAACCCTAACCCTAACCCTAACCCTGACCATAACACTAACCCTATCCCATACCCTAACCCTAAACCGTACCCTAACACTAACCCTAAACCTCACCCATACCCTAACCCTAAACTTAACCCTAGCCGTACCCAAACCTTAACCCTATCACGTATGCTAACCCTAACTTTAACCCTACCCTAACCCGCAAACTGAACCTAACCCTAACCCTAGACCTAACACGTACACTAACCCTATCCCGTACCCTAACCTTAACCCTAACCCGTACCGTGACCCTTACACTAACCCTAACCCTAAACCTAACCCTAAGCCGTACACTAACCCTAACCCAAACCTTAACTCTAACCCTAACCCGTTCCCTAACCCTACCCGTAGCCTATCCCTAACTCTAACCCTAACCCCTAACCCTAAGACTAACCCTAACCCTTACCCTAAACCGTACCCAAAGGGTAAACCTAACACGTACCCTAACACTAACGCAAACCCGTACTCTAAACCTAACCCTAACCCTAACCCGCACCCTAAACTTAACTCTAATCCTAACCCAAAACATAACCCTTAACCGTAACCTAACCCTAACCCATACCCTAACCCTAACCCTAACCTTAACCCTAACCTGTACCCTAACCCTAAAACTAACTTATACCCTAAACCCAAACCTACCCCTAACCCATACTCTAACACTAACCCTAAACCTAACCCTGACCCTAAACCTAACCCTAACCCTTAAACTAACCCTAACCCTAAACCTAACCCGGACCCTAAACCTAACCCTAACCAGTACCCTAAACCTAACCCGTAACCTAAACGTAACCCTAACCCTAAAGTTAACCCATACGCTAACCCTATCCCGTACCCTGAACCTAAACCTAAACCGTATCCTAACCCTAAATCAAACCCTAAGCCTAACACGTACATTAACCCTAACCCTAACCCTAACACTGAACCTACCCCGTACTTCAACCATAACCCTAACCCTAACCCTAAACCTAAACCTAACCCGTACCCTAACCCTAACTTGTAACCTAAACCTAACCCTAAGCCTAAACTTAACCCGTACGCTAACCCTATCCCGTACCCTGACCTAACCCTAATCCGTATCCTAACCTTATAGCTAACCCTAAGCCTAACCCTTACATTAACCCTAACCCTACCCCTAACACTAACCCTACCCCGTACTTTAACCCTAACCCTAAACCTAACCCGTACCCTAACCCTAACCCTAACCCTAAGCCTGACCCTATCCGTAACCCTAACCCGTACCCTAACCCTAACCCTAAACCTGACCCTAATCCTAACCTTAACCTGTACCCTAAACCTAAGCCATATCCTAACCCTAACCCTAAACCTGACCCTAACCCTAACCCGTACCCTAAACCTAACCCTAACCCTTGACCTAACCCATACCCAACCCTATCCCGTACCCTAAAACTAAACCTAACCCGTACCCTAACCATAACAGTAACCCTAACCCATACCCTAGCGCTAACCCTAACCCTAACTCTAACACTAAACCGCATCCCTAAACCTAAACCTAACCCTAACCATAACCATAATCCTTAACCGTACCCTAACCCTAAGCCATACCCTAACACTAACCCTAACCTTAACCGTAACCCTAACCCGTACCCTAACCCTAACCCGCACCTAAACCTAACCCTAACCCCTAACCTAACCCTAACCTCCACCTAATACTAACCCTAACCCGTACACTAACACTAACCATTAACCTAAACCTAAACCTAACCCTAAAATTAACCCGTACACTAACCCTATCCCGTACCCTAAACCTAACCCTAACACGTACCCTAACCCTAACATTAACCCTACCCTATCCGTACACTAAACCTAACCCTAACCCTAACCCTCACCCTAACCCTACCCAGTACTGTAACCCTAACTCGTACCATAACCCTAAACCTAAACCATACCCTAAACCTAACCCTAATTCGTACCCTAACCCTAACCCTAACCCTGACCCTAAACCTAACCCTAACCCGTACCCTAAACCTAAACCTAACCCATAATCTAACCCTAACCATAACCCTAAACCTGACCCTAACCCTAACCCTAACCCGTACCCTAAGCCTAACCAGTACCCGAACCCGTACCCTAACCCTAACCCTAACACTAACCCTACCCCGTACTCTAACCCTAATCCTAACCCGTACCCGTACCCGTACCCTAACCCTAACCCTAACACTAACCCTAAACCATACTCTAGCCCTAACCCTAACGCTAACATTAACCGTACTCTAACCCTACCCTAACCCTCACCCTAAACCTAACCCATACTGTAACCCTAACCCGTACTATAACCCTAACACTAACACTAACCGTAACCCGTACTCTAACCTTAACCCTAACCGTACTCTAACCCTAACCCTAACCCTCACCCTAACACTAACCCATACTGTAACCCTAACCCGTACCATAACCCTAATACTAACCCGTACCCTAACCCTAACCCTAACTCGTACACTAACCCTAACCCTGACCCTAACCCTAACCGTACTCTAACCCTTACCCTAACCCTCACCCTAACACTAACCCGTACTGTAATCCTAACACGTACCATAACCCTGATACTAACCCGTACCCTAAACCTAACCCGTACCCTAACCCTAACCCTAACTCTAACGTACACTAAACCTAACCCTAACCCTAAATCGTACCCTAACCCTAACCCTAACATGGACCCTAACCCTAAACCTAAACCGTACCCTAAACCTAACCCGTACCCTAACCCTAACTCTAACCCTAATCCGTACTATAACCCTAACCCTAACCCTAACCCTAATACTAACCTGTACTCTAACCCTATCCCGTCGCCTAACCCTAACTCTAACCCATATCCCTAACCCTAACCCTTACCCTAACCCGTACCCAAACGGTAAACCTAACCCGTACCCTAACACTAACCCAAACCCGTACTAAACCCTAACCGTAACCCTAACCTTAATCCTAAAACACACCCTAAAATTAACACTAACCCTAAGCCTAACCATAACCATTAACCGTACCCTAACCCTAACCCACACCCTAACACTAACCCTAACTCTAACCGTAACCCTAACACGTACCCTAACCCTAAAACTAACCTGTACCCTAACCCCAAACCTAACCCTAACCCATACCCTAACAGTAACCCTAACCCTAAGCCTGACCCTAAAAATAACCCTAACCAGTACACTAACCCTAACCCTAACCCTAACCGGTACCCTAAACCTAACCCTAATCCGTACCCTAACCCTAACCCGTAACCTAAACCTAACCCTAAACCTAAACTTAACCCGATCACTAAACCTATTCAGTACCCTAAATCTAACCCTAACCCGTAACCTAACCCTAACCTAACCTTAAGCCTAACCCGTACTTTAACCCTCACCCTAACTGTAACACTAACCCTACCCCGTACTCTAAGCCTAACCTAACCGTAACCCTAAACCTAATGCATACCCTAATCCTACCCTAACCCTTTCCCTAACCCTAACACTAACCCTAACCCGTACTGTAACCCTAAAATTAACCCAAACCCTAACCCTAACCGTACTCTAACCATAACCCTAAACCTCACCCTAACCCTAACCCGTACTGTAACCCTAACCCGTAACATAACCCGTACCCTAACCCGTACCCTAACCATAACCCTAACTCGTACCCTAAACCTAACCCTAAACCTAAACTTAACACGTACACTAACCCTATCCCGTACCCTAAATTAACCCTAACACGTACCGTAACCCTAACCCTAACCCTATCCGTACACTCACCCTAACCCTAACACTAACACTAAACCTAACCTGTACTCTAAAACTAACCCTAACCTAAATCTAACCCTAACCCGTAACCTAACCCTAAAATTAACCCATACCCTAACACTAACCCTAACCCTAACCCTAACCCTAACCCGTACACTAACCCTAACCCGAACCTTAACCCTAACCCTAACCCGTACCCTAACCCTACCCGTAGCCTCATCCTAATTCTAACCCTAACCCCTAACCCTAAGCTTAACCCTAACCCTTACCCTAACCCGTACCCAAACGGTAAACCTAACCCGTACCCTTACACTACCCAAACCCGTACTCTAACCCTAACCCTAAACCTAACCCGCACCCTAAATTTAACTCTAACCCTAACCCAAACCATAACCCTTAACTGTAACTTAACCCTAACCCATAACCTAACCCTAACCCTAACCTTAACCATAACCCTAGCCATACCCTAACCCTAAAACTAACCCGTAACCTAACCCCAAACCTAACCCTAACCCGTACCCTAACACTAACCTTAACCCTAACCCAGACCCTAAACCTAAACCTACCCCTTACACTAACCCTGACCCTAACCCAACCCGCACCCTAAACCTAACCCTAACCCGTATCCTAACCCTAACCCGTAACCTAAACCGAACCAAACTCTAAACTTAACCCGTTCACTAACCCTATCCCATACCCTAAACCTAACCCTAACCCGTATCCTAACCCTAACCTAACCCTAAGCCTAACCTGTACATTAACCCTAACCCTAACCCTAACACTAACCCTAACCCTTACTTTAACCCTAACCGTCACCCTAAACCTAACCCTAAACCGTACCCTAAAAATAACGCTAACCCTAACTCGTATCCTAACCCTAATCCTAAACATGACCCTAACCCTAACCTTAATCCATACCCTAACCTAACCCCTACCCTAACCCTAACCCTAACCTAACCCTAACCCTAACCCGTATCCTAAACCTAACCCTAACCCTTGACCTAACCCGTACCCAACCCTATCCTGTAGCCTAACCCTAACCCTAATCCGTACCCAAACTCTAACAGTAACCCTAAACCATACCCTAGCACTAACGCTAAACCTAACCCTAAACCTTACCCGTACCCTAAACCTAAACCTAACCCTAACCCTAACCATAATCCTTACCCGTACCCTAACCCTAACCCATACCCTAACACTAACCCTAAACTTAACCGTAACCCTAACCCGTACCCTAACCCTAACCCGGACCTAAACCTAACCCTAACCCGTACCCTAACTCTAACCCATAAACTAAACCTAACCCTAACCCTAAACTTAACCCGTACACTAAACCTATCCCGTACCCTAAACCTAACCCTAACACATACCCTAACCCTAACACTCACCCTAACCCTATCCGTACATTAAACCTAACCCTAACCCTAACACTAACCCTAACCTGTACTCTAAACCTAACCCTAACCCTAAACCTAACCCTAACCCGTACTCTAACCCTATCCCGTACCCTAACACTAACCCTTACCAACCCTAACCCTAAACCTAACCCTAACCCGTACTCTAACCCTATCCCGTACGCTAACACTAACCCTTAACCTAACCCTAAACCTAAACCGTAACCTAACCCCAACCCTAACCCTAACCCTAACACAAACCCTCACCTAAACCTAACCCAATCCCGTACCTTAAACCTAACCCTAACCCGTACCCTAACCCTAACCCTAACCCTTCCCTAACCCTTACCCAAATGGTAAACCTAACCCGGAACCTAACACTAACCAAACCCGTACTCTAACCCTAACCCTAACCATAACAATGACCCTAAACCGCAATCTAAACATAACCTTAACCCTAACCATAACCATTAACCGTACCCTAACCCTAACCCACACCCTAACATAACCCTAACTTTAACCGTAACCCTAACACATACCCTAACCCTAAAACTAAACCGTACCCTAACCCCAACCTTAACCCTAACCCATACCCTAAATCTAGCCCTAACCCTAAACCTGACCCTAAACCTAACCCTAAACCAAACACTAACCCTAACCCTAACCCGTAACCTAAACCTAACCCTAACCCTAAACTTAACTTGTACGCTAAACCTATTCCATACCCTAAACCTAACCCTACCCGTAAACTAACCCTAAACCTAAACATAAGCCTAACCCGCACTTTAACCCTCACCCTAACCGTAACACTAACCCTACACCGTACTCTAACCCTAACCTAATCCTAACCCTAAACCTAACCCATACCCTAACCCTAACCCTAACCCTTTCCCTAAACCTAACTCTAACACTAACCTTACTCCGTACTTTAACCCTAACCCTAACCCTCACCCTAACCCTAACCCGTACTGTAACCCTAACCCGTAACATAACCCTAAACCTAACCCGTACCCTAACCCTAACCCTAAATCGTACCCTAAACCTAACCCTTACCCTAACCCTAACACGTAACCTAAACCTAACCCGTACCCTAACCCTTACCTTAACACGAACCCGTACCCTAAACCTAACCCTAACCCTTACTCATACCCTAACCCTAACCCTAACCCTAACCCTGACCCTAACACTAACCCGAACCCTCACACTAACCCTAACCCGTACTCTAACCGTAAACCTAACCTAACTCTAACCCTAACCCGTACTATAACCCTAAACCTTACCCTAACCGTAACCCTAACCCGTACTCTAACCCTATCCCGTAGCCTAACCCTAACTCTAACCCTAACACCAAACCCTAACCCTAACCCTAAACCTTACCCTAACCCGTACCCAAATGGTAAACATAACTTGTACCCTAACACTAACCCAAACTCGTACATTAAACCCAACCCTATCCCTAAACCTAACCCTAAACCACACCCTAAACTTAACCCTGACCCTACCCTTAAAAATAACCCTTAACCGTAACCTAACCCTAACCCACACTCTAACCCTAACCCTAACTTTAACCATAAACCTAACCCGTACCCTAACCCTAAACCTAAACCGTACTCTAACCCCAACCCTAACCCTAACTCATACCCTAACACTAACCCTAACCCTAACTCTGACCCTAAACCTAACCCTAACCGGTACACTAACCCTAACCCTAACCCTAACCCGAACCCTAAACCAAACCCTAACCCATACCCTAACATTAACCCGTAACCTAAACATAACCCTAACACTAAACTTAACCCATACGCTAACCCTATCCCGTACCATAACCCTAACCCTACCTGTAACCTAACCCTAACCTAAATCTAAGCCTAACCCGTACATTAACCCTAACCCTAACACTAACCCTACCCAATACTCTAACCCTAACCTAACCCTAAGCCTAACACATACCCTAACCCTAAAACTTTCCCTAACCCTAACCCTAACCCTAACCCAAACCCTCACTGTACTCTAACCCAAACCCTAACCCTCACTCTAACCCTAAACCGTACTCTAAACCTAACCCGTAACATAACCCAAACCCTAACCCGTACCCTAACCCTAACCCTAACTCGTACCCTAAACCTAACCCTGACCCTAACACTAACCCTTACCCTAACCATAACACTTACCCGTACCCTAACCCTAACCCATACCTTATCACTAACCCTAACCTTAACCGTAACCCTAACCCGTACACTAACCCTAAACCTAACCCTAGACCTAACACGTACAGTAAACCTATCCCTTACCATAACCTTAACCCTAACCCATACCGTAACCCTAAAACTGACCCTAACCCTAAACCTAACCCTAACCCGTACACTAACCCTAACCCGAGCCCTAACCCTAGACCTAACCTGCACCCTAAACCGACCCGTAGCCTAACCCTAACTCTAACCCTAACCCCTAACCCTAACCCTAACCCTAACCCTTCCCTAACCAGTACCCAAATGGTTAACCTAACCCGTACCCTAACACTAACCCAAACCCGTACTCTAACCCTAACTCTAACTCTAACCCGCAGCCTAAACTTAACCCTAACCCTAACCCAAAACATAACCCTTAACCGTAAACTAACCCTAACACATACCCTAAATCTAACCCTAACCTTAACCATAACCCTAAACTGTACCCTAACCCTAAAACTAACCCGTAACCTAAACGCAACCCTACCACTAACCCATACCCTAACACTAACCCTAACCCTAACCCTGACCCTAAACCTAACCCTAACCCTTACACTAACCCTAACCCTAACCCGAACCCTAAACCTAACCCTAACCCGTACCCTAACACTAACCCGTAACATAAACCTAACCCTAACACTAAACTTAACCCATACGCTAACCCTATCCCATACCCGAAACCTAACCCTAACCCGTATCCTAACCCTAAACCTAACCCTAAGCCTAACCCGTACATTAACCCTAACCCTAACCCTAACACTATCCCTACCCCGTATTCTAACACTAACCCTAACCCTAAATCGTACCCTAACTCTATACCTAACCCTAACCGTACTCTAACCCTAACCCTAACCCTCACCCTAACCCTAACCCGTACTGTAACCCAAACACGTACCATAACCCTAACCCTAACCCGTACCCTAACCCTAACCCTAACTCATACCCTAACCCTAACCCTAACCCTGACCCTAACCCTAACCCTAACCCGTACCCTAAACCTAACCCTAACCCATACCCCAACCCTAACCCTAACCCTAACCCTATCCATACACTAACCCTAACCCTAACCCTAAAACTAACACTAAACCTAACCCGTACTCTAACCCTAACCCTAACCCTAACCCTTACCTAACCCTAACCCGTACTCTAACCCTAACCCGTACTCTAACACGAACCCTAACCATAACACTAACCGTAACCCGTACTCTAACCCTAAAACTAACCCTAACTCAAACCCTAACCCGTACTATAAAGCTAACCCTAACCCTAACCATAACCATAACCCTAACCCATAGAGTAACCCTAACCGGTACCCTAACCCTAACTCTAAAGATAATCCTGACCGAATCCTAACCCGTACACTAACCCTAAACCGTACCCTAAACCTAATGCTAAACCTAACCCGTACCCTAACCCTAAACGTAACGGTAAACCGTAACAAAAACCTAACCCTAACACGTACCCTAACCCTAACCCTAACCCGCACACTAAACCTAACCCTAACCCTAGACCTAACACGTACACTAACCCTATCCCATACCCCAACCTTAACCCTAACCCGTATCGTAACCCTAACACTAACCCAAACCCTAAACCTAAACCTAACCCGTACACTAACCCTAACCCGAACCCTAAACTGTACCCTAATCCATACCTTAACCCTACTCATAGCCTAACCCTATCTATAACCCTAAACCCTAACCCTAAACCTAACCCTTCCCTAACCCGTTGAAACGGTAAACCTAACCCGTACCCTAACACAAACCCAAACCCGTACTCTAACCCTAACCCTAACCCTAAATCTAACCCTAACCCGCATCCTAAACTTAACCTGAACCCTAACCGAAACCATAACACTTAACCGTAACCTAACCCAAACCCATACCCTAACCCTAACCCTACACTTAGCCATAAATCTAACCTGTATCAAAACCCTAAACTAACCGTACCCTAACCCCAAACCTAACACTAACGCGTACCCTAACACTAACACTAACCCTAACACTGACCCTAAACCTAACCCTAACCCTTACACTAATCCTAAACCTAATCCTAACCCGCACCCTAAACCTAACCCTAACCCGTACCCTAACACTAACCCGTAACCTTAACCTAACCCTAACCCTAAACTTAACCCGTATGCTAACCCTATCCCGTACCCTGAACCTAACCCTAACCCGTAATCTAACCCTAAACCTAAACCTAAGCCTAACCCGTACATTAACCCTAACCCTAAACCTAACACTAACCCTACCCCGTACTCTAAACCTAACCCTAACACTAACCCTAACCCTAACCCGTACACTAACCCTAACCCTAAACCTAACCTAACACTAACCCTAACCCGTACTCTAACCCTAACCCTAACCCTAACCATATTCTAACCCTAACCCTAACCCTCACCCTAACCCTAACCCTTCCTGTAACCCTAACCCGTACCTTAACACTAAACCTAACCAGTACCATAACCCTAACCCTAACCTGTACCCTAAACATAACCCTAACCCTGACCCTAACCCTAACAGTAACCCGTACCCTAAACATAAGCCGTACTCTAACCCTAATCCCAACCCTAACCCGTACCCTAAACGTAACCCTAACCCCAACTCGTAACCTACCCCTAAACCTAACGTACCCTAACCTTAACCCTACCCCGTACCCTAAGTCGAACCCATACCCTAACACTAACGCTATACCTAACTCTAACCCTAACCCGTACCCAAACCCTAACCCTATCCGTACACTAGCCCTAAACCTAACCCTTACACCAACACTAACCCTAACCCGTACTCTAACCCTAACCCTATCCCTAAACCTAACCCTAACACTAACCCTAACCCGTACTCTAACCCTAAACATAACCCTAACTCTAACCCTAACCCGTAATATAATGCTAACCCTAACCCTAACCATAACCATAACCCTAACCCGTACTGAAACCCTAAACCGTACCCTAACCCTATCCTGTACCGTAACCTTAACCCTAACCCTAACACTAACACTAACCCTAACCCTAACCCTAACCCTAACCCGTAAACTAACCCTAACCAGAACCCTAACCCTAACTCATACTCTAACCTTACCCGTAGCCTAACCCTAACCTTAACCCTAACCCTTACCCTAACCTGTAACCAAATGGTAAACATAACCCATAACCTAACCCTAACCCATACCCTAACCCTAACGCTAACCTTAACCATAACACTAACCCGTACACTAACACTAACCCAAACCCTAACCCTGACTCTAAAATTAACCCTAACCCTTACACTAACGCGAACCCTAACCCTAACCCTCACCCGTACCCTACCCTACCCGTAGCCTAACCCTAACCTTACCACTAACCCCTAAACCTAACACTAACCCTAACCCTTACCCTAACCCGTACCAAAATGGTAAACCTAACCCGTACCCTAACACTAACCCAAACCCTTACTCTAACCCTAACCCTAACCCTAACCCGCACCCTAAACTTAAAACTAACCTTAACACAAACCATAACCCTTAACCGTAACCTAACCCTAACCCATACCCTAACCCTAACCCTTACCTTAACCATAACCTTAACCCGTACCCTAACCCTAAAACTAACCTGCACCCTAACCCCAACCCTAACCCTAACCCATACCCTAACGCTAACCCTAAACTTAACCGTAACCCTAACCCGTACGCTAACCCTAAAACTAACCCGTACCCTAACCCCAAACCAAACCATAACCCGTACCATAACCCTATCCATAACCCTAACCCTGACCCTAAACCTAACCCTAACCTGAACCCTAACCCTAACCTGCACATAAACCTAACCCGAACCCGTATCCTAAACCTAACCTGAACCTAACCCTAAATTTAACCCGTACACTAAACCTATCCCGTAACCTAAACCAAACCCTAACACGTACCCTAACACTAACCTAAACCTAACCCTATCCGTACACTAACCCTAACCCTAACACTAACACTAAACCTAACCCGTACTCTAACTCTAACCCTAACCCTAAACCTAACCCTAAGCCGTACTCTAACCCTAACCCATAAACTAATACTAACCCTTACCCTAACTCTAAAACTAACCCGTACCGTAACCCTGAATGTAACCCTCACCCGTACCCAATCCCTAAACCTAACACGGACCTTAACCCTAACCCTAACCCTAATCAAAACCCGCACACTAAACCTAACCCTAACCCTAGACCTAACACGTACACTAACCCTATCCCGTACTGTAACCTTAACCCTTACCCCTACCGTAACCCTAACACTAATCCTAACCCTAAACCTAACCCTAACCCTAGCCCTAACCCGAACCCTAACCCTAACCCTAACCCGTACCCTAACCCTACCCGTAGCCTAACACTAACACTACCCCTAACCCCTAAACCTAACCCTAACCCTTACCCTAACCCGTACCCATACGGTAAACCTAACCCGTACCCTAAAACTAACCCAAACCCATACTCTAACCCTAACCCTAACCCTAACCCTAACACACACCCTAAACTTAACCCTAACCATAAACCAAACCATAACCCTTAACCATAACCTAACCCTAACCCATACCCTAACCCAAACCCTAACCTTAACCATAACCCTAATCTGTACCCAAAACCTAAAACTAAACCGTACCCTAACCCCAACCCTAACCCTATCCCGTACCCTAACACTAACCCTAACCCTAAACCTGACCCTAAACCTATCCCTAACCCTTACACTATCGCTAACCCTAACCCTAACCTGCACCCTAAACCTAACCCTAACCCGTGCCCTAACACAAACCCGTAATCTAAACCTAACCCTAACCCTAAACTTAACCCGTACGTAAACCCTATCCCGTACCCAAAACCTAACCCTAACCCTCATCCTAAACCTAAACCTAAAACTAAGCCTAATTCGTACGTTAACCGTAACCCTAAACCTAACACTAACCCTACAGCGAACTCTAAACCTAACCCTAACCCTAAACATAACCCTAACACTAACACTAACCCATACTCTAACCCTAACTGTAACCCTAACCCTAACTGTACTCTAACCCTAAACCGAACCCTCACCCTAACACTAACCCGTACTATAACCCTAACACATACCATAAACCTAACGCTAACCCTAACCCTAACCCTTGACCTAACCCGTATCCAAAACTATCCCGTACCCTAACCCTAACCCTAACCCATGCCCAAACACTAACAGTAACCCTAACCCATATCCTAGCGATAAGCCTAACCCTAACCCAACCCTAACCCGCACCCTAATCCTAAACCGAAACCTTACCCTATCCATAACCCTTCCCCGTATCCTCACCCTAACCCATACCCTAACACTAACCCTAACGTTAACTGTAAACCTGACACGTACCCTAACCCTAAAACTACCCGGTACCCTAAACCCAACCCTAACCCTAACCCGTACCCTAACCCTATCCCTATCCCTAACCCTGACACTAAACCTAACCCTAAACCGAAACCTAACCCTAACCCTAACCCTAACCCACACCTAAACCTAACTCTAACCCATACCCTAACCCTAACCCGTAACCTAAACCTAACCCTAACCCTAAACTTAACCCGTACGCTAACCCTATCCCGTACCCTAAAACTAACCCTAAACCGTACCCTAAACCTAACTCTAACACTAACCCTATCCGAACACTAACCCTAACCCTAACCCTAACACGAACACTAACCCTAACCCGCTCTAACCCTAACCCTAACCCTAAACCTAACCCTAACCGGTACTCTAACCCTAACCGTACCCTAACACTAACCCTAACCATAACAGTTACCCTAATCCGTACTCTAAACCTATAACTCACCCTAACTCAAAACCTAACCCGTACTACAACCCTAAACCTAACCCTAACCCTAACCCTAACCCTAACCCATACAGTAACCCTAACCTGTACCATAACCCTAACCCTAACCCTAACCCTAACCCTAAACCTAACCCTAAACCTGACCCTAACCCTAACCCTAACCCGTGTCCTAAACCTAAACCGTACCTTAACCCTACCCTAAACCTAACCCATACCCTAACATAAACATAACGCTAACCCGTACCCAAACCCTAAACCTTACACGTACCCTAAACCGTACCCTAAACCTAACCCTAACCCGTACCCCAATTCTAACCCTAACCCTAACCCTATCCATACACTAACCCTAACCCTAACCCTAACATTAACACTAACCCTAACCCGTACTCTAACCCTAACCCTAACCCTAAACCTAACCCTAACCCGTACTCTAAACCTAGCCCGTACTCTAACACTAACCCTAACCCTAACACTAACCGTAACCCGTACTCTAACCCTAAACCTAACCCTAACTCAAATCCTAACCCGTACTATAACCCTAAACCTAACCCTAAACATAACCATTACGCTTACCCATACAGTAACCCTAACCGGTACCCTAACCCTAACCCTAAACCTAACCCTGACCTAACCCTAACCCATACACTAACGCTAAACCGTAACCAAACCCTAACCCTAACACGTACCCTAACCCTAACCCGCACACTAAACCTAACCCTAACCCTAGACCTAACACGTACACTAACCCTATCCCATACCCAAACCTTAACCCTAACCCGTATCATAATCCTAACACTAACCCTACCCTAAACCTAACAGTAACCCGTACACTAACCCTAACCCGAACCCTAACCCTAACCCTAACCCGTACTTTAACCCTACCTGTAGCCTAACCCTATCTATAACCCTAAACCCTAACCCTAAACCTAACGCTTCCCTAACCCGTACCCAAACGGTAAACCTAACGCGTACCCTAACACTAACCCAAACCCGTACACCAACCCTAACCCTAACCCTAAACCTAACCCTAACCGGCACCCTAAACTTAACCTGAACCCTAACCGAAACCATAACCCTTAACCGTAACCTAACCCTAACCCACACCCTAACATAACCCTAACTTTAACTGTAACCCTAACACATACCCTAACCCTAAAACTAACCGGTACCCTAACCCCAACTCTAACCCTAACTCGTACCCTAACCCGGACCCTAACCCTAACCCTAACCCATACTCTAAGCCTTACCCATACCCTAACCCTAACCCTAAACCTAACCCTAATCCTAACCCGTAGCCTAAAACTAAACCTAACCCTTGACCTAACCCGTATCCAAATCTATCCCGTACCCTAACCCTAACCATAACCCGTACACAAACTCTAACCGTAACCCTAACCCATACCCTAGTACTAACCCTAACCCTAACCCTAAACCTAACCCACACCCTAAACCTAAACCTAACCCTAACCCTAACCATAACCTTTACCCGTACCCTAACCCTAACCCATACCATAACCGTAACCCTAACCTTAAACATAACCCTGACCCGTACCCTAACCCTAAAACTAACCCGTACCCTAACCACAACCCTAACCCTAACCCGTCCCATAACCCTATACCTAACGCTAACCTGACCCTAAACCTAACCCTAACTCGAACCCTAACCCTATCCCTAACCCTAAGCCTAACCCTCACCTAAACCTAACCCTTACACTTACCTAACCCTAACCCGTAACCTAAACCTAAACCTAACCCTAAACTTAACCCGTACGCTAACACTATCCCGTACACTAAACCTAACCCTAACCTGTACCCTAAACCTAGCCCTAAACCTAACATGATCCATACACTAACCCTAACCCTAACCCTAACACTTACCCTAACATGTACTCTAACCCTAACCCTAACCCTAAACCTAACCCTAACCCGTACTCTAACCCTAATCCATACTCTAACACTAAATCTAACCATAACCATAACCCTAACCCGTACTCTAACCCTATCCCATAGCCTAATCCTAACTCTAACCCTAACCTCACACCCTAAACCTAACCCTAAACCTTACCGTAACACGTACCCAAAGGGTAAACCTAAACTGTACCCTAACACTAACCCAAACCCGTACTCTAACCCTAACCCTATCCCTAAACCTAACCCTAAACCGCACCCTAAACTTAAACTTAAACCTAACCCTAAACATAATCCTTAACCGTACACTAACCCTAACTAACACCCTAAACCTAACCCTAACTTTAACCATAACCCTAACCCCTACCCTATCCCTAAACCTAACACGTACTCTAAACCCAACCCTAACTCTAACTCATACCCTAACACTAACCCTAACCCTAACCCTGAACCTAAACCTAACCCTAACCCATACACTAACCCTAACCCTAACCCTAACCTGAACCCTAAACCTAACCCTAACCCGTACGCTAACCCTAAGCCATAACCTAATCCTAACCCTAACCTTAACCGTAACCCTGACCCGTACCCTAACCCTAAAACTAACACATTCTCTAACCCCAACCCTAACCCTAACACTAACCCGAACCCTCACCATACCTAACCCTAACCCGTAACCTAACCCTAACACGTAACCTAAACCTAACCCTAACCCTAACCCTAACCCGTATGCTAACACTATCCCGTACCCTAAACCTAACCCTAACCCGTACCCTAACCCTAACCCTAACCCTAACCCTAACCCTATCTGTACACTAACCCTAAACCTAACCCTAAAACTAACCCTAACCCTAACCCTGACCCTAAACCTAACCCTTGACCTAACCCGTACCCAAAACTATCCCGTACCCTAACCCTAAACCTAACCCGTACCCAAACCCTAACAGTAACCCTAACCCATACCCTAGCGTTAACCCTAACCCTAACCCTATCCCTAACCCGGACCCCAAACCTAACCTTAAACCTGACCCTACACTAACCCTATCCCTTACCCTAACCCTAAACCGTATCCTAACCCTAACCCTAACCCTAACCCGCACACTGAACCTAACCCTAACCCTAGACCTAACACGTACACTAACCCTATCCCATAACCTAACCTTAACCATAACCCGTACCGTGACCCTAACACTAACCCTTACCCTAACCCTAACCCTAACCCTTACCCGTGCACTAACCCTAACCCGAACCTTAACCCTAACCCTAACCCGTACCCTAACACTACCTGTAGCCTAATCCTAACCTTAACAATAACCCTTAACCCTAAGCCTAACCCTAAACCTTACCCTAACCCGTACCCAAACGGTAAAACTAACTCGTACCCTAACACTAACCCAAACACGTACTCTAACCCTAAAAATAACCCTAATCCGCACCCTCAACTTAACTCGAACCCTAACCCAAACCATAAACCTTAACCGTAACAACCCTAACCCATAACCTAACCCTAACCCTAACCTTAACCATAACCCTAATCCATACCCTAACCCTAAAACTAACCCGTAACGTAACCCCAAACCTAACCATAACCCATACCCTGACACTAACCCTAAGCCTAACCCTGACCCTAAACCAAAACCTACCGCTTACACTAACCCTAACCCTAACACTACCTGCACCTTAAACCTAACCCTAACCCGTACCCTAAACCTAACCCGTAACCTAAACCGAACCAATCCCTAAACTTACCCCGTTCGCTAACCCTATCCCGTACCCTAAACCTAACCCTAACCCATATCCTAACCTTAACCTAACCCTTAGCCTAACCCGTACATTAACCCTAACCCTAACCCTAACACTAACCCTACCCTGTACTCTAACCCTAACCCTCACCCTAACCCTAACCCGTACCCTAAACCTAACCCTAACCCTTGACCTAACCCGTACCCAAGCCTATCCCGTATCCTAACCCTAAACCTAACCCGTACCCAAACCCTAACAGTAACCCTAAACCATACCCTAGGGCTAAACCTAACCCTGACCCTTAACCTAACCCGTACTCTAAACCTAAACCTAACCTTAACCCTAAACATAATCCTTACCCGTACCCTAACCCTAACTCATACCCTAACACTAACCCTAAACTTAACCGTAACCCTAACCCGTACCCTAACCCTAAAACTAACCCATACCCTAACCCCAACCATAACCCTAACCCATACCATAACCCTATCCTAACCCTATACCCTGACCCTAAACCTAACCCTAACCCACCCTAACCCTAACCCGCACCTAAACCTAACCCTAACCTGTTCCCTAACCCTAACCCATACACTAACCCTAACCCTAACCCTAACACTAACACTAACCCTACCCCGTACTCTAACCTTAATCCAAACCCGTACTCGTACCCGTGCCTAACCCTAACCCTAGCCCTAACTCTAACACTAACCCTAGCCCTAACTCTAACACTAACGTACCCTAACCCTAGCCCTAACTCTAACACTAACGCTAACCCGTACACTAGCCCTACCCCTAACACTAACTTTAACCGTACTCTAACCCTAACCCTAACCCTCACCCGACCCCTAACCCGTACTGTAACCCTAACCCGTACCATAACACTAACCCTAAACTGTACCCTGAACCTAACCCTAATTTGTACACTAACCCTAACCCTAAACCTAACAGTTACCCTAAACATAACCTGTACCCTACCCCTAAACCTAACCCTAACCGATACCCAAACCCTAACCCTAATCCTAACCCTGACCCTAACGCTAACCCGTACCTAATCCTAACACATACACTAACCCTAACCCTAACCCGTACCCAAACCCTAACAGTAACCCTAACCCATACCCTAGCGCTAAGCCTAACTCTAACCCTAAGACTAACCTGCACCCTAAACCTAATCGTAACCCTAACCCTAACCATAACACTTACCCTACCCTAACCCTAACTATCCCCTACCCCTAACCCTAAACCTGACCCAAACACTAACCCGTACCCTAAACCTAACCCGTACCCTAATCCTTACCCTAACACTAACCCATACCCTAAACCTAACCTAACCCTAACTCATACCCTAACCCTATCCCTAACCCTAACCCTAACCCTAATACTAACCCGTACTCTAACCCTATCCCGTAGCCTAAACCTAACCCTAACCCGTACCATAACCCTAACCCTAACCCTATCCGTACACTCACCCTAACCCTAACACCAACACTAAACCAAACCTGTACTCTAAACCTAACCCTGACCCTAAACCTAACCCTAACCCGTACCCTAACACTAACCCGCACCTAAATGTAACCCTAACCCATACCCTAACCCTAACCCATAACCTAAACCTAAACCTAACCCTAAACTTAACCCATAAACTAACCCTATCCCGTACCCTAAATCTAACCCTAACCCGTACCCTAACCCTAACACTAACCCTAAACCTATCCGTACACTAACCCTAACCCTAACACTAACACTAACCCTAACCCGTATTCTAAACCTAACCATTACCCTAAGCCTAAACCTAACCCGTACCCTAACCCTAAAACTAACCCGTACCCTAACACTAACCCTAACCCTGACACTAAACCTAACCCTAACCCTTACACTAACCCTAACGCTAACCCTAATCCGCACCCTAAACCTAACCCTAACCCGTACCCTAACCCTAACCCGTAACCTAAACCTAACCCTAACCCTAAACTTAACCCGTACGCTAACCTTATCCCGTAACCTAAACCTAACCCTAACTCTTATCCTAACCCTAAACCTAACCCTAAGCCTAACCCGTATATTAACCCTAACCCTAACCCTAACACTAACCCTATCCCGTACTCTAAACCTAACCCTAACCCTAACCCTAACCCTAACACTAAACCTAACCCGTACTCTAACCCTAACCCTAACCGTATTCTAACCCTAACCCTAACCCTCACCCTAACAATAACCCGTACTGTAACCCTAACCCGTACCATAATCCTAACCCTAAACCGTACCCTAACCCTAACCCTAACTCGTACACTAACCCTAACCCTGACCCTAACCCTAACCGTACTCTAACCCTAACCCTAACCCTCACCCTAACACTAACCCGTACTGTAACCCTAACACCTAACATAACCCAAACCCTAACCTGTACCCTAAACCTAACACATACCCTAACCCTAACCCGTACCCTAACCCGTACCCTAAACCTAACCCTAACCCTAAATCGTACCCTAACCCTAACCCTAACACGGACCCTAACCCTAAACCTTACCCGTACCCTAAACCTAACCCGTACCCTAACCCTAACTCTAACCCTAACCCGTACTATAACCCTAACCCTAACCCTAACCCTAACCATAATACTAACCCGTACTCTAACCCTATCCCATAGCCTAACCGTAACTCTAACCCTAACCCCTAACCCTAACCCTTACCCTAACCCTTTCCCAAACGGTAAACCTAACCCGTACCCTAACACTAACCCAAACCCGTACTCTAACCCTAACCCTAACCCTAACCGTACCTTAACCCTAAACCTAACCCTTTCCCTAAACCTAACACTAACCATAACCCGTAGTCTAACCCTAAACCTATCCCTAACCCTAACCCTAACCGTACTCTAACCCTAACCCTAACCCTCACCCTAACCCTAACCCGTACTGTAACCGTAATCCATAACATAAACCTAACCCTAACCCGCACGTAAACCTAACCCTAACACGTACCCTAACCCTAACCCTGACCCTAACCCTAACCGTACCCTAAACCTAACCCGTACCCTAAACCAAACCCTAACCCTAACCCTAACCCGTACCCTAAACCTAAAACAACCCTAAATCATACCCTAACCCTAACCCTAACCCTGACCCTAACACTAACCCTAACCCCTACCCTAAACCTAACCCATACCCTAAACTTAAACCTCAACCTAACCCTAAACCTAACCTCTACCCTAACCGAACCCTAACCCTTGACCTAACCCGTACCCAACCCTATCTCGTACCCTAAACCTAACCCTAACCCGTACCCAAACCCTAAAGTAACCCTAACCCATACACTAGTGCTAACCCTAACCCTAAACCTAAGCCTAACCCGCACCCTAAACCTAAACCTAACCCTAACCCTAACCATAACACTTACCCGTACCCTAACCCTAACCCATACCCTAACAGTAAACCTAACCTTAACCGTTACCCTAAACCGTACCCTAACCCTAAAACTAACCCGTACCCTAACCCCAACCCAACCCTAACCCGTACCATAACCCTATTCCTAAACCTAACCCTAACCCTAAACTTAACTCGTACACTAACCCTATCCCGTACCCTAACCTAACACTAACCCGTACTCTAACCCTAACCTGAACCCTAACCCTATCCGTACACTAACCCTAACCCTAAACCTAACACTAACCCTAACCCGTACTCTAACCCTAACCCTAAACCTAAACCTAACCCTAACCCGTACTCTAACCCTAACTTGTACCCTAACACTAACCCTTACTCTAAACCTAAACTTAACCCGTACCCTAACCCTAAAAGTACCCTAACCCGTACCCAAACCCTAACCCTAACACGTACCCTAAACCTAACCCCAACCCGCACACTAAACCTAACCCTAACCCTAGACCTAACACGTACACTAACCCTTTCCTGGACCGGAACCTTAACCCTAACCCATACCGTAATCCTAACACTAACCCTAACCCTAACCCTAACCTTAACCCTAACCCTAACCCGTACACTAACCCTAACCCAAACACTAACCTTAAACCTAAACCGTACCCTAACACTCACCCATAACCTAACCCTATCCCTAACCTTAAACAACCCTTGACCCTTACCCTAACCCTAAAACGATCCCGTACCCAAACCCCAACCCTAACCCTAACCCGTACCATAAACCTATCCCTAACGCTAACGCTGACCCTAAACCTAACCCTAACCCGTACCATAACCTTTACCCTAACCCTAACCCTCACCTAAACCTAACCCTAACCCGTACCCTAACCCTGACCCGTCACCTAAACCTAACCCTAAACCTAAACATAACCCGTACACTAAACCTAGCCCGTACCCTAAACCTAACCCTAACCCGAACACTAAACCTAACCCTAATGCTAACCCTATCCGTACACTAAACCTAAACCTAACCCTAACCCTAACACTAACCCTAACCCGTACTCTAACCCTAAACCTAACCCTTACACTAACCCTAACCCGTACGATAACCCTAACACAAACCCTTACCCTAACCCTAACATTAACCCGTACTCTAACACTATCTTGTAGCCTAACCCTAACTCTTACCCTAACCCCTAAACCTAACCCTAACCCTAACCCTTACCCTAACCCGTACCCAAACGGTATACCTAACCCGTACCCTAACACTAACCCAAACCCATACTCTAAACCTAACCCGAACCCTCACCTTAACCCGTACTGTAACTGTAACCCGTAACATAACCCTATCCCTAACCCGTACACTAACCCTAACTCGTACCCTAACCCTATCCCTGACCCTAACCCTAACCGTACCCTAAACCTAACCCGTACACTAAACCAAACCCTAACACTAACTCTAACCTATACCCTAAACCAAACCCAACCCTAAATCATACCCTAACCCTAACCCTAACCCTGACCCTAACCCTAAACCTAACTCCTACCCTAAACCTAACCCATACCCTAAACTTAACCCTAATCCTAACCCTAACCCTAACCTCTACCCTAAACCAAACCCTAACCCTTGACCTAACCCGTACCCAACCCTATCTCGTACACTAAACCTAACCCTAACCCATACCCAAACCCTAGAGTAACCCTAACCCATACACTAGCGCTAACCCTAAACCTAACCCGAAGCCTAACTTGCACCCTAAACCAAAACCTAACCCTAACCCTAACCATAACCCTTACCCATACCCTAACCCTAACCCATACCCTAACAGTAACCCTAAACTTACCGTTACCCTAAACCGTAACCTAACCCTAAAACTAACCCGTACCCTAACCCCAACCCTAACCCTAACCCGTACCATAACCCTATCCCTGACCCTAACCCTGACCCTAAACCTAACACTAACCCATACCCTAACCCTAACCCGCAATTAAACCTAACCCTAAACCGTACCCTAACCCTAACCCAGACCCTATCCGTACACTAACCCTAACCCTAACCCTAACACTAACCCTAACCCGTACTCTAACCCTAACCCTAACCCTAAACCTAACCCGTACTCTAACACTAACCTGGACCCTAACACTAACCCTTACTCTAACCCTAAACCTAACCCATACCCTAACCCTAAACGTAACCCTAACACGTACCCAAACCCTAACCCTAACACGTACCCTAAACCTAACCCTAATCCGCACACTAAACCTAACCCTAACCCTAGACCTAACACATACACTAACCCTATCCTGTAATGTAACCTTAACCCTAAACCTAACACTAACCCTAAACCTAACCCTAACCCTAACCCTAATCCGTACACTTACTCTAAACCGAACCCTAACCCTAACCCTAACCCGTACTCTAACCCTACCCGTAGCCTAACCCTAACCTTAACCCTAACCCTTACCCTAACCCGTAACCAAATGGTAAACCTAACCCGTACCCTAACACTAACCCAATACCGTACTCTAACCCTAACCCTAACCCTAACCCGCAACCTAAACTTAACCCTAACCCTAACCCAAACCATAACCCCTAACCGTAACCTAACCCTAACCCATACCCTAACCCTAACGCTAACCTTAACCATAACCCTAACCCGTACGCTAACACTAACCCTAACCCTAACCCGCACCCTAAACCTAACCCTAAACCTTACACTAACCCGAACCCTAACCCTAACCCTAACCCTAACCTGTACCCTACCATACCCGTAGCCTAAACCTAATCCTACGACTAACCCCTAACCCTATCCCTAAACCTAACCCTTACCCTAACCCGTACCCAAACGGTAAACAAACCCGTACCCTAACACTAACCCAAACCCGTACTCTAACCCTAACCCTAACCCTCACCCGCACCCGAAACTTAATCCTAACCCTAACCCAAACCATAACCCTTAAACGAAACCTAACCGTAACCCATACCCTAACCCTAACCCTAACCTTAACCATAACCCTAACCCGTACCCTAACCCTGAAACTAACGCGTAGCCTAACCCCAACACTAAACCTAACCCGTACCATTACAATAACCCTAACCTTAACCATAACCCTAACCCATACGCTAACCCTAAAACTAACCCGTACCCTAACCCCAACCCTAACCGTAACCCGTACCATAACCCTAACCATAACCCTAACCCAGACCCTAAACCTAACCCTAACCCGTACCCTAACCCTAACCCGCACATAAACCTAACCCTATACCTAAACATAACTCATACACTAACCCTAACCCTAAACCTAACACTAAACCTAACCCGTACTCTAACCCTAACCCTAACCCTAAACCTAACCCTAACCCGTACTCTAACCCTAACCCGTACCCTAACACTAACCCTTAACCTAACCCTAAACCTAACCCGTACCCTAACCCTAAACGTAACCCTAACCTGTACCCAAACCCTAACCCTAACTCGTACCCTAACCCTAACCCTAATCCACACACTAAACCTAACCCTAACCCTAGACCTAACACGTACACTAACCCTATCCCGTACCGGAACCTTAACCCTAACCCGTACCGTAACCCTAACACTAAACCTAACCCTAACCGTAACCCTAACCCTAATGCGTACACTACCATAAACTTAAACCTAAACCTAACACGAATCCTAAACTTTAATCTAACCCATACCCTAACACTCACCCATACCCTAACCCTAACCCTAACCTTAACCGTAACCCTGACCCGTACCCTAACCCTAAAACTAACCCGTACCCTAACCCCAAACCTAAGCCTAACCGATACAATAACCCTATCCCTAATGCTAACCCTGACCCTAAACATAACCCTAACCTGTACCCTAACCCTAACCCTAATCCTAACCCGTAGCATAACCTTAACCCATCCCGTAACGTAACTCTAACCCTAACTCGTACCCTAAGCCTAACCCTGACCCTAACCCTAACCGTACCTAAACCTAACCCGAAACCTAAACCTAACCCGTAGCCTAACCCTAACCCGTACCCTAAACCTAACCCTAACCCTAACTCATACCCTAACCCTAACCCTAAGCCTAACACTAACACTAACCTTTACCCTAAACCTAACCCATACACTAACCCTAACTCTAAACCTAACCCTAACCCTACCCCATACCCTAAACTTAACCCTAACCCTTGACCTAACCAATACCCAACCCTATCTCGTAACCTAAACCTAACCCTAACCCGTACCCAAACCCTAAAGTAACCCTAAACCATACACTAGCGATAACACTAACCCTAACCCTAAGCCTAACCCGCACCCTAAACCTAAACGTAACCCTAACACTAACCACAACCCTTACCCGTACCCTAACCCTACCCCATACCCTAACCCTAAACCTAAACTTAACCGTAACTCTAACCAGTACCCTAACCCTAAAACTAACCCATACCCTAACCCCAAACCTAACCCTAACCCGTACCATAACCCTATCCCTAACCCTAACCCTGACCCTAAACCTAACCCTAACCCGTGCCCTAACCCTAACCCGCACCTAAACCTAACCCTAACCCGTACCCTAACCCTAACCCGTAACCTAAACCTAATCATAATCCTAAACTTAACTCGTACACTAACCCTATCCCGTACCCTAAACCTAACACTAACCCATAATCTAAACCTAACCCTAACACTAACCCTTACCCTAACCCGTACTCTAACCCTAACCCGTACCCTAACACTAACCCTTACCCTAACCCAAAACCTAACCTGTACCCTAACCCTAAATGTAACCCTAACCCGTACCCAAACCCTAACCCTAACACGTACCCTAACCCTAACCCTAACCTTCACACTAAACCTAACCCTAACCCTAGACCTAACACATACACTAACCCTCTCCCATACCAGAAACTTAACCATAATCCGTACCGTAACCCAAACACTAACCCTAACCCTAACCCTAACACTAACCGTACACTAACCCTAGCCTGAACCCTAACCTTAAGCCTAACCCGTACCCTAACACTCACCCATACCCTAACACTAACCTTAACCGTAACACTGACCCGTAGCCTAAAACTAACCCGTACCCTAACTCCAACCCTAACCCTAACCCGTACCATAACCCTATCCCTAATGCTAACCATGACCCTAAACCTAACCCTAAACTGTACCCTAACCCTAACCCTAACCCTCACCTAAACCTAAACCTAACCCGTACCCTACCCCTAATCCGTAACCTAAACCTATCCCTAACCCTAAACTTAACCCGTACGCTAAACCTAGCCCGTACCCTAAACCTAAACCTAACCCGTACCCTATCCCTAACGCTAACCTTAACCCTGACGGTAACGCTAACCCTAACGTGTACCCTAAGACTAACCCATACCCTAACCCTAAACCATCCCTAAACCTAACCCGTAATCTAAACCTAACCCTATCCCTTGACCTAACCCGTACCCAACCCTATCCCGTAACATAACCCTAACCCTAACTCGTCCCCAAACCCTAACAGTCACCCTAAACCATACCCTAACACTAACCCTAACCCTAACCCTGACACTAAACCTAACCCTAACCCTTACACTAACCCTAACGCTAACCCTAACCCGCACCCTAAACCTAACCCTAACCCGTACCCTAACCCTAACCCTAACACTAAACCTATCCGTACACTAACCCTAACCCTAACCCTAACACTAACCCTAACCCGTACTCTAAACCTAACCCTAACCCTAACCCTAACCCTTACTCTAACCCTAACCCTTACCCTAACACTAACCCTTACCCTAACCCTAAACCTAACCCGTAACCTAACCCTAAACGTAACCCTAACCCTTACCCAAACCCTAACCCTAACATGTACCCTAACCTTAACCCTAACCCTAACCCTAAGCCGCACACTAATCCTAACCCTAATCCTAGACCTAACACGTACACTAACCCTATCCCGTACCGAAACCTTAACCCTAACCCGTACCGTAACCCTAACACTAACCCTAACACTAACCCTCAACCTAACCCTAACCCGTACACTAACCCTAAACCAACCCTAACCCTAACCCTAACCGGTACCCTAACCCTACCCGTAGCCTAACCCTAACACTACCCCTAACCCCTAAACCTAACCCTAACCTTAACCCTTACCCTAACCCGTACCCAAATGGTAAACCTAACCCGTACCCTAACACTAACCCAAAACCGTATTCTAACTCTAACCCTAAACCTAACACTAACCCGCACCCTAAACTTAACCCTAACCCTAACTCAAACCAAAACCCTTAACCGTAACCTAACCCTAACCCGTACCCTAACCCTAACCCTAACCTTAACCATAACCTTAACCATAACCCTAACCTGGACCCTAACCCTAAAACTAACCCGTACCCTAACGCCAACCCGAACCCTAACCCGTACCCTAACACTAATCCTAAACGTAACCCTGACTTTAACCTAACCCTAACCCTTACACTAACCCTAACCCCAACCCTAACCCGTACCCAAACCCTAACAGTAACGCTAACCCATACCCTATCCCTAACCCTAACCCTAACCCTAAACTGGACCCCAAACCTAACCCTAACTATACCGTAATACTAACCCTGTCTTGTACCCTAACCCTAAACCATTCCCTAACCCTAACCCTAAACCTAACCCATAACCTAACCCTAAACTTAACCCTAGCCCGTACCCAAAACCTAACCCTAACAAGTATCCTAACCATAACCCTAACCCTAACCCTAGACCACACACTGAACCTAACCCTAACCCTAGACCTAACCCTAACCCTGACTCTAACCTAACCCTAACCCGTACACTAACCCAAACCCGCACCTAAAGCTAACCCTAACCCGTACACTAACACTAACCCGTAACCTAAACCTAACCCTAACCCTAAACTTAACCCGTACACTAACCCTATCCCGTACCCTAAACCTAACCCTAACCCGTACCCTAACCCTAACCCTTACACTAACCCTAACCCAAACCCTAACCCGCACCCTAAACCTAACCCTAACCCGTACCCTAACCCTAAAACTAACCCGTACCCTAACGCTAACCCTAACCCTAACCCTGACCCTAAACATAACCCTAACCCTTACACTAACCCTAACCCAAAACCTAACCCGCACCCTAAACCTAACCCTAACACGTACCATAACCCTAACCCGTAACCTAAACCTAACCCTAAACCTAAACTTAACCCGTACGCTAACCCTATCCCGTACCCTAAACCTAACCATAACTCTTATCCTAAACCTAAACCTAAACCTAACACTAACCCATACATTAACCCTAAACCTAACCCTAACACTAACCCTACATCATACTCTACCTAACCCTAACCCTAACCCTAACCCTAACCCGTCCCCTAACCCTAACCCTCACTCGTTCTGTAACCCTAACCCTGACCCTAACACTAACCCTAACTCGTAACCTAAAGCTAACCCGTACCCTAACCCCAACCAGTACCCTAAACCTAACCCTAACCCTAACTCGTACCCTAACACTAACCCTAACCCTAACCCTTACCCAAACGGTAAACCTAAACCATACCCTAACAATAACCCAAACCCGTACTCTAACCCTAACCCTAACCTAACCCTAACCCTAACCTTAACCATAACACTAATCCATACCCTAACCCTAAAACTAACCCGTAACCTAACCCTAAACCAAACACTAAACTGTACCCTAACACTAACCCTAACCTTAACCCTGACCCTAAACCTAAACCTACCCCTTCTACTAACCCTAACCCAACCCGCACCCTAAACCTAACCCTAACCCATACCCTAACCCTAACCCGTAACCTAAACCAAACCAAACCCTAAACTTAACCCGTTCGCTAACCCTATCCCGTACCTTAAACCTAACCCTAACCCGTATTCTAACCCTAACCTAACCCTAAGCCTAACCCGTACATTAACCCTAACCCTAACACTAACACTAACCCTACCCCGTACTCTAACCCTAACCTCACCCTAACGCTAAACCTAACCCGTACACTAAAACTAACCTTAACCCTAACTCGTACCCTAACCCTAACCCTAAACCTGACCCTAACCCTAACCTTAACCCGTACCCTAAACCTAACCCACACCCTAACCCTAACCCTAACCCTAACCCGTACCATAAACTTAACCCTTACCATTGACCTAACCCGTACCCAACCCTATCCCGTAGCCTAACCCTAACCCTAACCCGTACCCAAACTCTAACAGTAACCGTAACCCATTCCCTAGCGCTCACCCTAACCCTGACCCTAAACCTTACCCGTAGCCTAAACCTAAACCTAACCCTAACTGTAACCATAATCCTTACCCGTACCCTAACCCTAACCCATACCCTAACACTAACCCTAACCTTAACCGTAACCCTAACCCGTACCCTAACCATAACCCGCACCTAAACCTAACCATAACCCGTACCCTAACCCTAACCTCCACCTAAACCTAACCCTAACCCGTACCCTGACACTAACCCATAACCTAAAACTAACCCTAACCCTAAACTTAACCCGTACACTAACCCTATCCTGTAACCTAAACCTAACCCTAACCCGTACCCTAACCCTAACCCTAACTCGTACACTAACCCTAACCCTGACCCTAACCCTAACCGTACTCTAACCCTAACCCTAACCCTCACCCTAACACTAACCCGTTCTGTAACCCTAACACGTACCATAACCCTAATCCTAACCCGTACCCTAAACCTAACCCGTACCCTAACCCTAACCCTAAACCTAACCCGTACCCTAAACCTAACCCTAACCCTAAATCGTACACTAACCCTAACGGTAACATGGACCCTAACCCTAAACCTAAACCGTACCCTAAACCTAACACGTACCCTAACCCTAACTCTAAACCTAACCCGTACTATAACCCTAACCCTAACCCTAACCATAATACTAACCCATACTCTAACCCTATCCCGTCGCCTAACCCTAACTCTAACCATTACCCCTACACCAAACCCTTAACCTAACCCGTACCCAAATGGTAAACCTAACCCGTACCCTAACACTAACCCAAACCCGTACACTAACCCTAACCGTAACCCTAACCCTAACCCTAAACCGCACCCTAAACTTAAACCTAACCCTAAGCCTAACCATAACCCTTAACCTTACCTTAACCCTAACCCACACCCAAACCCTAACCCTAACTTTAACCGTAACCCTAACACGTACCCTAACCCTAAAACTAACCCTAACCCTAACCCTGACCCTAAACCTAACCCTAACCTGTACACTAACCCTAACCCTAACCCTAACCCGCACCCTAAACCCAACCCTAACCCGTACTCTAACCCTAAACCGTAAACTAAACCTAACCCTAACCCTAAACTTAACCCGCACGCTAACCCTATCCCGTACACTAAACCTAACCCTAACCCGTACCCTAATCTTAACCTAATCCTAAGCCTAACCCGTACATTAACCCTAACCCTAACACTAACACTAACCTTACTCTGTACTCTAACCCTAACCCTAACCCTACTCGTACTCTAACCCTAACACTAACACTCACCCTAACCCTAACCCGAACTGTAACCCTAACACGTAACATAACCCTAACCCTTACCCGTACACTAACCCTAGCCCTAACCCGTACCCTAACCCTAACCCTAACCCTAACCCGTACCTTAAACCTAACCTGTACCCTAACCCTAACCCTAACCCGTACCCTAAACCTAAACCTAAACCTAAAGCGAACCCTAACCCTAACCCTGACCCTAACCCGCACCCTAAACCTAAAACTAACCCTAACCCTAACCATAACACTTACCCGTACCCTAACCCTAACCCATAACCTAACCCTAACCCTAACCTTAACCGTAACACTGACCCGTACCCTAACCCTAAAACTAACCCGTACCCTAACCCAACCCTAACCTAACCCATACCATAACCCTATCCCTAACGCAAACCCTGACACTAAACCTAACCCTAACCTATACCCTATCCCTAACCCTAACCCTAACACTAGACCTCACCTAAACCTAACCCTCTCCCGTACCTTAAATCTAACCCTAACCCGTACCCTAACCCTAACCCTAACCCGAAACCGATCCGTACACTAACCCTAACCCTAACCCTAACCCTAACCCTAACACTAACCTTAACCCATACTCTAACACTAAACTTAACCCTAAACCTAACCCTAACCCGTACTCTAACCCTAACACGAACCCTAACACTAACCCTAACCCTCACACTAAACCTAACCCGTACTCTAACCCTAAACCTAACCCTAACTCTAACCCTAACCCGTAATATAACCCTAACCCTAACCCTAAACTTAACCCGAACCCGTACTCTAACCCTATCCAGTAGCCTAACCGTAACTCTAACCCTAACCCCTAACCATAACCCTAACCCTAACCATTACCCTAACCATTACCCAAACGGTAACCCTAACCCGTACCCTAACACTACTTAAACCCGTACTCTAACCCTAACCCTAACCCTAACCCTAAACCCCAATCTAAACATAACCCTAACCCTAACCATAACCCTTAACCGTACCCTAACCCTAACCCACACCCTAACATAACCCTAACTTTAACCGTAACCCTAACACGTACCCTAACCCTTAAACTAACCCGCATCCTAACCCCAACTCTAATCCTAACCCATACCCTAAAACTAACCCTAACCCTGACCCTATCCCTAACCCTAACCCGTATTTTAAACCTAACCCGTACCCTAACCCTAACCCTAACACGTACCCTAAACCTAACCCTAACCCTAACTCCTACCCTAACCCTAACCCTGACCCTAACCCGTACCCTAAACCTAAAAAAAACCCTAATCCTAACCATAACACTTACCCGTACCCTAATCGTAACCCATACCTTATCCCTAACCCTAACATTAACCATAAACCTGATCCGTATCCTAACCCTAAAACTAACCCGTACCCTAACCCCAACCCTGACCCTAACACGTAACATAACCCTATCCCTAACGCAAACCCTGACCCTAAACCTAACCCTAATCCGTACCCTAACCCTAACCCTAACCCTAATCCTAACACAAACCCTCACCTAAACCTAACCCTATACCGTACCTTAAACCTAATCCTAACCCGTACCCTAACCTTAACCCTAACCCTTACCCTAACCCTTACCCAAATGGTAAACCTAACCCGTACCCTAACACTAACCAAACCCGTACTCTAACCCTAACCCTAACCCTAACGCTAACCCTATACCGCAATCTAAACATAACCCTAACCCTAACCATAACACTTAACCGTATCCTAACCCTAAACCACACCCTAACATAACCCTAACTTTAACCGTAACCCTAACACATACCATAATCCTAAAACTAAACCGTACCCTAACCCCAACTCTAACCCTAACCCATACCCTAAAACTAACCCTAACCCTAAACCCGACCCTATACCTAACCCTAACGCGTACACTAACCCTAACCCTAGCCCGTAACCTAAACCTAACCCTAAACCTAAACTTAACCCGTACGCTAAACCTATTCTGTACCCTAAACCTAACCCTAACCCGTAACCTAAACCTAAACCTAACCCTAAGCCTAAGCCGTACTTTAACCCTCACCCTAGCCCTAACACTAACCCTACCCCGTACTCTAACCCTAACCCTAAACCTAACCCATACCCTAACCCTAAACCTAACCCTTTCCTTACCCCTAACTCTAACACTAACCTTACTCCGTACTCTAACCCTAACCCTAACCCTACTCGTACTCTAAACCTAACACTAAAACTCACCCTAACCCTAACCCTTACTGTAACCCTAACCCGTAACATAAACCTAAACCTAACCCATACCCTAAACCTAAGCCTAACTCGTACCCTAACCCTAACCCTGACCCCAACCCTAACCCGTAACCTAAACCTAACCCGTACCCTAACCCTTACCCTAACACTAACCCGTACCCTAAAACTAACCCTAACCCTAACTCATACCCTAACCCTAACCCTGACCCTAACCCTAACCCTAACCCGTACCTTAAACTTAACCCGTACCCTAACCCTAACCCTAACCAGCACCCTAAACTTAACTCTAACCCTAACTCATACCCTAACCCTGACCCTAACCCACACCCTAAACCTAAAACTAACCCTAACCCTAACCATAACACTTACCCGTACTCTAACCCTAACCCATACCCTAACCCTAACCCTAAACTTAACCATAACACTGACCCGTATCCTAACCCTAAAACTAACCCGTACCCTAACCCCAACCGTAACCCTAACCCGTACCATTACCCTATCCCTAAACCTAACCCTGACCCTAAACCTAACCCTAAACCGTACCCTAACCCTAACCCTAACCCTAACACAAACCCTCACCTAAACCTAACCCTATCCCGTACTTTAAACCTAACCCTAACCCGTACCCTAACCCTAACCCTAACCCGAATACGATCCGTACACTAACCCTAACCCTAACACTAACACTAACACTAACCCTAACCCATACTCTACCCTAAACGTAAACCCTAAAACTAACCCTAACCCGTACTCTAACCCTAACCCATACCCTAACACTAACCCTATCCCTCACACTAACCTTAACCTGTACTCTAACCTTAAACCTAACCCTAACTCTAACCCTAACCCGTACTATAACCCTAACCCTTACCCTAACCGTAACCCTAACCCGTACTCTAACCCTATCCCGTAGCCTAACCCTAACACTAACCTTAAACCCAAACCCTAACCCTAACCCTAAACCTTACCCTAACCCGTACCCAAACGGTAAACCTAACCCGTACCCTAACACTAACCCAAACCTGTATTCTAACCCTAACCCTATCCCTAAACCTAACCCTAAACCGCACCCTAAACTTAACCCTGACCCTAACCCTAAAAATAACCCTTAACCGTACGCTAACCCTAACCCACACCCTAACCCTAACCCTAACTTTAAACATAACCCTAACCCGTACCCTAACCCTAAACCTAACCCGTACTCTAACCCCAAATCTAACCTTAACTCATACCCTAACACTAACCCTAACCCTAACCCTGACCCTAAACCTAACCATAACCCGTACACTAACCCTAACCCGAACCCTAACCCGAACCCTAAACCTAACCCTTACCCGTTCCCTAACATTAAACCGTAACCTAAACATAAACCTAACACTAAACTTAACCCATACGCTAACCCTATCCCGTACCATAACCCTAACCCTAACCTGTAACCTAACCCTAACCTAAATCTAAGGGTAACCCGTACCTTAACCCTAACCCTAACCCTAACACTAACCCTACCCAATACTCTAACCCTAAACCTAACCCTAAGCCTAACCCGTACCCTAACCCTAAACCTTTCCCTAACCCTAACCCTAAACCTAACCCTAACCCTAACCCGCACCTAAACCTAACCCAAACCCGTACCCTAACCCTAACCCGTAACCTAAACCTAACCGTAACCCTAAACTTAACCCGTACGCTAACCCTATCTCATACACTAAACCTAAATCTAACACGTACCCTAACACTATCCCTAACCCAATCCATACAATAACCCTAAACCTAACCCTAACCTGGACTGTAACCCTAACCCTAACCCTAACCCGTACCCTAACCCTAACCCGGACTGTAAACCTAACCCGTACCCTAACCCTAACCCTAACACTTACCCTGACCCAAACCCTAACCCATACCCTAAGCCTAACCCATACCCTAACCCTAAACCTAAAACATCCCTAACACTAACCCGTACCCTAAACCTAACACTATCACTTGACCTAACCCATACTCAACCCTATCCGTACCTAACCCTAACCCTAACCCGTACCCAAACCCTAACAGTAACCCTAACACATACACTAGCGCTAACCCTCACCCTAACCCTAACCCGCACCCTAAACCTAAACCTAACCCTAAACCTAACCATAAACCTTACCCTAACCCTAACCCTAACCAATACCCTAACCCTAACCCTAACCTTAACCGTAACCCTGACCCGTATCCTAGCCCTAAAACTAACCCGTACCCTAACACCAACCCTAACCTTATCCCGTACACTAACCCTAACCCTAACCATCACATATACCTAACCCTAACGCGTATCCTAACTCTAACCCGTAACCTAAACCTCACCCTAATCCTAAAATTAACCTGTAGGCTAAACCTATCCCGTACCCTAAACCTAACCCTAACCCGAACCCTAACCCTAACCCTAACCCTAAACCGTACTCTAAACCTAACCCTAACCCTAAAACTAACCCTAAACCGAACTCTAACCCTAACACGTACCCTAACACTAACCCTAACCCTAACACTAACCCTAACCCTAAAGAGCACCTAAACTTAACCCTAACCCGTACGCTAACCCTAACCCGTAACCTAAACCTAACCCTAACCCTAAACTTAAGCCGTACGCTAATGTATCTCGTACCCTAAACCTAACCCTAACCCGTACCCTACCCTAACCCTAACCCTATCCGTACACTAACCCTAACCCTAACCCTAAACTAACACTAACCTTAAACCGTACTATAACCCTAACCCTAAACCTAACCCAAACTCTAACCCTAACCCGTACCCTAACACTAACCCTAACCCTAACACTAACCCTAACCCATACTACAACCCTAAACCTAACCCTAACTCTCACCCTAACCCGTACCAGAACCCTAAACCTAACCCTAACAGTAACCCTAAACCTAACCCGTACCCTAACCCTAACCCGTAACCTAAACCTAACCCTAACCCTAAAATTAACCCATACGCTAACCCTATTTCGTACCCTAAACCTAACCCTGACCCGTACCCTAACCCTAAACCTAACCCTATCCGTACACTAACCCTAAACCTAACCCTATCCCTAACCCTAACACTAACACTAACCCTAACCCGTACTCTAACCCTAAACCTAACCCTAACCCGGACTATAACCCTAATCCTAACCATAACCCTAAACCTAACCCTAAGCGGTAAAGTAAAACTAACCCGTACCCTAACCCTAACCCTAATACTAGCCCTGACACTAACGCTAACCCTAACCCGTACACTAAGCCTAAGCCATACCCTAAACCTAACCGAAAACCATCCCTAACCCTAACCCGTACCCTAAACCTAACCCTATACCTTGACCTAACCCGTACCCAACCCTATCCCGTAACCTAACCCTAACCCAAACCCATACCCAAACCCTAACAGTAACCCTAACCCATATGCTAGCGCTACCCCTAACTCTAAACCTAACCCTAACCCGCACCCTAAACCTAAACCTAACCCTAACCCTAACCATAATCCTTACCCGTACCCTAACCCTAAGCCATACCCTAACCCTAACCCTAAACTTAACCGTAACCCTGACCCGTAACCTAACCCTAAAACTAACATGTTCCTTAACACCAACCCTAACACTAACCCGTACCCTAACCCTAACCCTAACCCTCACCTATACCTAACCCTAAGGCGTACCCTAACCCTAACACTTAACCTAAACCTAACCCTAACCCTAAATTGACCCATATGCTAACCCTATCCCGTACCCTAAAACTAACCCTAACCTGTACCCTAACCCTAACCCTAACCCTAACCCTATCCGTACACTAACCCTAACCTGAACCCTAAACCTAACACTAACCCTATACCATACTCTAACCCTAAACCTAACCCTAAACCTAACCCTAACCTGAATTCTACCACTAACCCGTAACCTAACACTAACCCTAACCTAACACTAACCCTAACCCGTACTCTAACCCTAAACCTAACCGTAACTCTAACCCTAACCCGTACAATAACCCTAACCCTAACGCTAACCCTAACCCTAACTGGCACCAAAACTTGACCCTAACCAGTACCCTAACCCTAACCCGTAACCTAAACATAACCCTAACCTTAAACTTAACCCGTACGCTAACCCTATCTCGTACCCTAAATCTAACCCTAACCCATAACCTATCCCTAACCCTAACCCTATCCGTACACTAACCCTAACCCTAACACTAACCCTAACCCGTACGCTTACCCTCAACCTAACCCTAACACGGACTATAACCCTAAACCTAACCCTAACCTGTAGAGTAAACCTAACCCGTACCCTAACCCTAACCCTAACCCTAACCCTAACCCTAACCCTGACACTGACCCTAACCCTATACTGTACCCTAAGCCTAACCCATACCCTAACCCTAAACCTAAACCATCCCTAACCATAACCTGTACCCTAAACCTAACGCTATCCCTTGACCTAATCCATACCCAACCCTATCCCGAAACCTAACCCTAACACTAACCCGTACCCAAACCCTAACAGTAACCCTAACCCATAACCTAGCGCTAACCCTAACCCTAACCTTAACCCGCACCCTAACCTAAACCTAACCCTAAGCCTAACCATAACCCTTACCCGTACCCTAACCCTAACACATACCCTTACTCTAACCCTAACCTTAACCGTAACCCTGACCCGTACCCTAACCCTAAAAGTAACCCATACCCTAACCCTAAGCCTAACCCTAAACCGTAACCTAACCCTAACCCTAACCCTCACCTATACCTAACCCTAACCCGTACCCTAACCCTAACCCATAACCTAAACCTAACCCTAACCCTAAACTTAACCCGTATGCTAACCCTATCCCGTACCCTATACCTAACCTTAACCCGTACCCTAAACCGAACCCTAACCCTAACCCTATCCGTACACTAACCCTAAACCTAACCCTAAACCTAACACTATCCGTAAACCATACTCTAACCCTAACCCTAACCCTAAACCTATCCCTAACCCGAACTCTAAACCTAACCCGTACCCTAACACTAACCCTAACTCTAAAACAAACCCTAACCCGTACTGTAACACTATACCTAACCCTAACTCTAGCCCTAACCCGTACTATAACACTAAAACTAATCCTAACCCTAACCCTAATTCGACTCTAACCCTATCCCGTAGTCTAACCCTAACTCTAACCCTAACAACTAACCCTAACCCTAAACCTTAATGTAATCCGTACCCAAACGGTAAACCTAACCCGTACCCTAACACTAACCCAAAACTGTACTCTAACCCTAACCCTAACCCTAACCCTAAACCTAAACTGCACCCAAAACTTAACCCTAACACTAACCCTAACCATAAACCTTAATCGTATCCTAACCCTAACCCACACCCTAACTCTATCCCTAACTTTAACCGTAACCCTAACCTGTACCCTAACCCTAAAACGAACCTGTACCCTAAACCCAACCCTAACCCTAACCCATACCTAACACTAACCCTAACCCTAACTCTGACCCTAATCCTAACACTAATCCGTATTCTAACCCTAACCCGTAACCTAAACCTAACCATAAACCTAAACGTAACCCGTACGCTAACCCTATCCCGTACACTAAACCTAACCCTAACCCGTGCCCTAACCATAACCCTAACCCTATACCGTACCCTAAACCTAACCCTAACCCTAACACGTACCCTAACCCTAACCCTGACACTAACCCTATCCTTAATGTGTACCCTACCCTAACCCATACCCTAACCCTAACCCTAAACCTAACCCTAACCCTAACCCGTACCCTAAACCTAACTCTAACCCTTGACCTAACCCGTACCCAACCCTATCACGTACCCTTACCCTAAACCTAACCCGTACCCAAACCCTAACAGTAACCATAACCCATACCCAAGGGCTAACCCAAACCCTAACTCTAAGCCTAACCCGCAACCTAAACCTAAACCTAACCCTAACCCTAACCATAAACTTAACCCGTACCCAAACACTAACCCGTACCCTAACACTATCCCATACCCTAACACTAACCCTAAGCTTAACCATAACCCTAACCCGTACCCTAACCCTAAAACTAACAAGTAACCTAACCCCAACCCTAACCCTAACCCATACCGTAACCCTATCCCTAACCCTAACCCTGACCCTAAACCAAACCATAATCCGCACCCTAACCCTAACCCGCACCTAAACCTAACACTAACCCGTACCCTAACCCTAAACCGTAACCTAAACCTAACCCTAACCCTAAAATTAACGCGTACACTAACCCTATCCCGTACCCTAAACCTAACCCTAACCTGTACCCTAACCCTAACCCTAACTCTAACCCTATCTGTACACTAACCATAACCCTAACCCTAACACTAACCCTAACCAGTACTCTAACACTAAACCTAACACTAAACCTAACCCTATCCCGTACTCTAACACTAACCCGTACCATAACACTAACCCTTACCCTAACCCTAAACCTAACTTGTACCCTAACCCTAAACGTAACCCTAACCCGTACCCAAACCCTAACCCTAAAACGTACCCTAACCCTAACCCTAACCCGCACGCTAAAACTAACCCTAAACCTAGACCTAACACCTAAACTAAACCTATCCCGTACCGAAACCTTAACCCTAACCCATAACGTAACCCTAACACTAACCCTAAACCTAACCCTAACACTAACACTAACCCTAACCCATACACTAACCCTAACCCGAACCCTAAACCTAACCCTAACCCGTACCCTAACCCTACCCATAGCCTAACCCTAACTCTAACCCTAACCCCTAAACCTAACACTAAACCTCACCCTAACCCGTACCTAAATGGTAAACCTAACCCGTACCCTAACACTAACCCAAACCCGTACTCTAACCCTAACCTTAACCCTAACCCTAAACCTAACCCGCACCCTAAACTTAACCCTAACCCTAATCCACACCATAACCCTTAACCGTAACTAACCCTAACCCATACCCTAACCCTAACCCTAACCTTAACCGTAACCCTAACCCATACCCTAACCCTAAAACTAACCCGTACTCTTACCCCAACCGTAACCCTAACCCGTACCCTAACACTAACCCTAACCCTAACCCTGACCCTATACCTAACCCTTACCCTTAAACTAATCCTAACCCTAACCCTAACCCGCACCCTAAACCTAACCCTAACACGTACACTAACCCTAACGGGTAACCTAAACCTAACCCTAACCCTAAACTTCATCCGTATGCTAACCATATCCCATACCCTAAAACTAACCCTAACCCATATCCTAACCCTAAACGTAACCCCAAGCCTAAAACGTACATTAACCCAAACCCTAACACTAAAACTAACCCTACCCCGTACTCTAAACCTAAACCTAACCCTAACCCTAACCCTTACCCTAACCCTAACACTAACCCTAACCCATACTCTAACCCTAACCCTAACCCTAACCCTAACCCTAACCCTAACCGTACTCTAACCCTAACCCTAACTCTCACCCTAAGCCTAACCCATACTGTAACCCTAACCCGTACCATAACCCTAACCCTAACCTGTACCCTAACCCTAAACCTAACTCGTACCCTAACCCTAACCCTAACCCTAAGCCTGAACCTAAGCCTAACACTAAACCGTACCCTAAACCTAACCCGTAACCTAATCCTAAACCTAACCGGTACCCTAACACTAACCCTTACCCTAACCCTAAACCTAACCCGTACCCTAAGCCTAACAGTAACCCTAACCCGTACCCAAACCCTAACCCTCACACGTACCCTAACCCTAAACCTAACCCTAACCCACACACTAAACATAACCCTAACCCTAGACCTAACACGTAAACTAAACATATCCCGTACCGAAACCTTAATCCTAACCCGTACCGTAAACCTAACACTAACCCTAACCCTAACCCTAACCCTAACCCGTACACAAACCCTAACCCGAACCCTAACCCTAACCCTAACCCGTACCCTAACCCTACCCGTAGCCTAACCCTAACTCTAACCCTAACCCTAACCATAACCCTAACCCTTACCGTAACCCGTACCCCAATGGTAAACCTAACCCGTAACCTAACACTAACCCAAACACGTACTCTAACCCTAACCCTAACCCTAACTCGCACCTTAAACTTAACCCTGACCCTAACCGAAACCATAACCCTTAACCGTTACCTAACCTAACCCATACCCTAACCCTACCCTAACCTTAACCATAACCCTAACCTGTACCCTAACCCTAAAACTAACCCGTACCCTAACCCCAACCCTAACCCTAACCCGTACTCTAACACTAATCCTAACCCTAACCCTGACCCTAAACCTAACCCTAACCCTTACACTAACCCTAACCCTAACCCTAACCCGGACCCTAAAACTATCCCTAACCTGTACCCTACCCCTAACCCGTAACCTAAACCTAACCCTAACCCTAAAGTTAACCCGTATGCTAACCCTATCCCGAACCCTGAACCTAACCCTAAACCGTATCCTAATCCTATATCTAACCCTAAGCCTAACCCTAACCCTAACACTAAACCTACCCCGTAATTTAGCCCTAAACCTAACCCTAACCCTAAACCTAACCCTAACCCGTACCCTAACCCTAATCCGTAAACTAAACCTAACCCTAACCCTAAACTTAACCTGTACGCTAACCCTATCCCATACAATGAACCTAACCCTAACCTGTATTCTAACCCTAAACTTAAACCTAAGCCTAACCCGTTCATTAACCCTAACACTAACCCTAACACTAACACTACCCTGTACTTTAACCCTAACCCTAACTCTAACCCTAACCCTAAACCTAACCCTAACCCGTACCCTATCCCTAACACGTACCTTAAACCTAATCCTAAACCGCACACTAAACCTAACACTAACCCTAGACCTAACACGTACAGTAACCTTATCCCGTACTGTAACCTTAACCCTATCCCGTACCGTAACCCTAACACTAACCCTAACCCTAACCCTAACCCTAACCCGTACACTAAAACTAAACCGAACCCTAACCCTAACCCTAACCCATACCCTAACCCTACCCGTACCCTAAACCTAACCTAACCCATCCCCAAACCCTAACAGTAACCCTAAACCATACCCTAGCGCTACCCGAACCCTAAACCTAACCCTAACCCTAACCCGGACCCCAAACCTAACCCTAACCCTGACCCTAACACTAACCCTATCCCGTACCCTAACCCTAAACCGTACCCTAACCCTAACCCTAAACCTAACCCATACCCTAACCCTAAACTTAACCCTAGCCCGTACCCAAACCATACCCCTAACACGTAACCTAACCCTAACCCTAACAATAACCCGCACACTGAACCTAACCCTATCCCTAGACTTAACACGTACACTAACCCTATCCCGTACCTTAACTTAACCCTAAACCATACCGTGACCCTAACACTAACCCTAACCCTAACCCTAACCCGTACACTAACACTAACCCGAACCTTAACCCTAAACCTAACCCGTACCCAAACGGTAAACCTAACCCGTACCCTAACACTAACCCAAACCCGTACTCTAACCCTAACCCTAACCCGCACGCGAAACTTAACTCTAACCCTAACCCAAACCATAACCTTAACCGTAACCTAACCCTAACTCATAACCTAACCCTAACCCTAACCTTAACCATAACCCTAATCCGTACCCTAAACCTAAAACTAACCCGTACCCTAACCCCACCCTAACCCTAACCCGTACCCAAACACTAACCCTAACCCTAACCCTGACCCTAAACCTAACCCTAACCCTTACACTAACCCTAAACTTAACCCAATCCACACCCTAAACCTAACCCTAAACCGTATCCTAACCCTAACCTAACCCTAAGCCTAACCAGTACATTAACCCTAACACTAACCCTAACACTAACCCTACCCCGTACTCTAAACCTAACCCTAACCCTAACCCTAACCCATACCCTAAACCTAACCCTAACCCTGACTCATACCCTAACCCTAACCCTAAACCTGACCCTAACCCTAACCTTAACCCGTACCCTAAACCTAACCCATACCCTAACTCTAACCCTAAACCTAACCCTAACCCTAACCCGTACCCTAAACCTAACCCTAACCCTTGACCTAACCCGTACCCAACCCTATCCCGTACCGTAACCCTAACCCTAACCCATACCCAAACCCTAACAGTAACCCTAACCCATACCCTAGCGCTAACCTTTACCCTAACCCTAAACCTAAACCGTACCTTAACCCTAAACGTAACCGTAACCCGTACCCAAACCCTAACCCTAACACGTACGCTAACCCTAACCCTATCCCTAACCCACACACTAAACCGAACCCTTACCATAGACCTAACACGTAAACTAAACCTATCTCATACCGAAACCTTAACCCTAACCCGTACCGTAATCCTAACACTAAACCTAAACCTAACCCTAACCCTAACCCTCTCCCGTACACTAACCCTAACCCGAACCGTAACCCTAACCGTAACCCGTACGCTAACATTACCCGTAGCCTAACCCTAACTCTAAACCTAAACCCTAACCCTAAAACTAACCCTAACCTTACCCTAACCCGTACCAAAACAGTAAACCTAACCAGTATCCTAACACTAACCCAAACCCGTACTCTAAACCTAACCCTAACCCTAACCCACACCTTAAACTTAACCCTAACTCTAACCCAAATCATAACCCTTAAGCGTAACCTAACCCTAACCCATACCCTAACCCTAACGCTAACCTTAACCATAACCCTAACCTGTACCCTAACCCCAACCCTAACCCTAAACCGTACCCTAACACTAACCCTAACTCTAACACTGACCCTAAACCTAACCCTAACCCTTACACTAACCCTAACCCTAACCCATAACCTAACACTAAACCTAACCTTAACCATAAACATAACCCGTAACCTAAACCCAACCCTAACCCTAACCCGTACTCTAACACTAACCCTAACCCTAACCCTGACCCTAAACGTAACCCTAACCCTTACACTAACCCTGACCCTAACCCTAACCCGGACCCTAAACCTAACCCTAACCCGTAACCTAACCCTAACCCGTAACCTAAACCTAGCCCTAACACTAAAGTTAACCCGTACGCTAACCCTATCCCGTACCCTGAACCTAACCCTAAACCGTATCCTAACCCTAAATCTAACCCTAAGCCTAACCCATACATTAACCCTAACCCTAACCCTAACAGTAACCTTACCCCATACTTTAACCCTAACTCTAACCCTAACCCTAACCCTAACCCGTACCCTAAACCTAACCCGTAACCTACACCTAACCCTAACCCTAAACTTAACCCGTACACTAACCCTATCCCGTACACTGAACCTAACCCTAACCCGTATCCTAACCCTAAACCTAATCCTAACCCTAACCCGTACATTGACCCTAACCCTAAGCCTAACACTAACCCGACCCCGTACTTTAACCCTTACCCTAACCCTAACCCCTACCTTAACCCTAACCATAACACTAAGCCTGACCCTAACCCTAACCATAACCCTTAACCTAAATGTAACCCGTACCCTAACCCTAACCCTAACCCTAACCCTAAGCCTAACACTAACCCTAACTCGTACCCTAACCCTAACCCTGACCCTAAACCTAACCTAACCCTAACCCTAACACGTATTCTAACCCTAACACTAACCCTAACCCTAACCCTAACCCGTACCCAAATGGTAAACCTAACCTGTACCCTAATACTAACCCAAACCCGTACTCTAACCCTAACCCTAACCCTAACACTAACCTGCACCCTAAACTTAAACATAACACTACCCCAAACCATAACCCTTAACCGTAACCTAACCCTAATCCATACCCTATCCCTAACCCTAACCTTAACCGTAACCCTAACACATACCCTAACCCTAAACCTAACCCGTACCCTAAATCCCATCGTAACCCTAACCCGTACCCTAACACTAACCCTAACCCTAACCCTGTCCCTAAACCTAACCCTAACCCTTACACTAATCCTAACCCTAACCCTAACCCGCACCCTAAAACTAAACCTAACCCATATCCTAATACTAACCCGTAACGTAAACTTAACCCTAACCCTAAACTTAACCCGTACGATAACCCTATCCCGTACCCTAAACCTAACACTAATCAGTAACCTAACGCTAAACCTAACCCTAAGCCTAAACCGTACATTAACCCAAACCTTACCCCTAACACTAACCCTACCCCGTATACTAACACTAACACTCACCTTAACCTTAACCCGTACCCTAACCCTAACCCTAACCCTAACCCGTCCCCTAACCCTAACCCTAACTCGTACCCTAACCCTAACCCTAACCCTGACCATAACCGTAACCCTAACCCTTACCCTAAACCTAACCCATACTTTAACCCTAACCCTAACCCTAACCTGTACCCTAAACCTAACCCTAACCCTTGACCTAACCCATACCCAAAACTGTCCCGTAGCCTAACCCTAACCCTAACCCGTACCCAAAACCTAACAGTAACACTAACCCATACCTTAGCGTTAACCCTAACCCTAACCCTAACCCTAAGCCTAACCCACACCCTAAACCTAAACCTAACCCTAACCCTAAACTTAACCCGTACGCTAACCCTATCTCGTACCCTGAACCTAACCCTAACCCATATCCTAACCCTAAACCTAACCCTAAGCCTAACCCGTACATTAACCCTAACCCTAACCCTAACACTAAACCTACCCCGTACTTTAACCCTAACCCTATCCCTAACCCTAAACCTAAACCTAACCCTAACCCGTACCCTATCCCTAACACGTACCCTAACTCTAACCCTAACCCGCACACTCTCCCTAACACTAACCCTAGACCTAACACGTACATTAACCCTATCCCGTACCGTAACCTTAACCCTAACCCGTACCATAACCCTAACACTAACCCTAACCCTAACCCTATACCTAACCCTAACCCGAACCCTAACCCTAACCCTAACCCGTAACCTAACTCTACCCGTACCCTAACCCTAATTCTAACACTAACCCCTAACCCTAACCTTAACCCTAACCCTTAACCTAACCCGTACCCTAACCCTAAAACTAACCCGTACCCTAACACTAACCCTAACCCTAACCCTGACACTAAACCTAAACCTAACCCTTACACTAACCCTAGCCCTAACCCTAACCCGCACCATAAACCTAACCCTAACCCGTACCCTAACCCTAACCCGTAACCTAAACCTAACCCTAACCCTAAACTTAACCCGTACGCTAACCGTATCCCGTACCCTAAACCTAACCCTAACTCTTATCCTAACCCTAAACCTAACCCTAAGCCTAACCCGTATATTAACCCTAACCCTAACCCTAACATCACCCTAACCTGTACTCTAAACCTAAACCTAACCCTAAGCCTAACACTAAACCTAACCCGTACTCTAACCCTAACCCTGACCGTATTCTAACCCTAACCCAAACCCTCACCCTAACACTAACCCGTACTGTAACCCTAACCCGTACCATAACCCTAACCCTAAACCATACCCTAACCCTAACACTAACTCGTACACTAACCCTAACCCTGACCCTAACCCTAACCGTACTCTAACCCTAACCCTAACCCTCACCCTAACACTAACCCGTACTGTAACCCTAACACGTACCATAACCCTAACCCTAACCCATACCCAAAACCTAACCCGTACCCTAACCCTAAACCTAACCCTAACCTTTACCCTAATCCATACACTTACCCTAACCCGAACCCTAACCCTAACCTTAACCTGTACTCTAACCCTATCCCGTAGCCTAACCCTATCTCTAACCCTAACCCCTAACCCTAACCCTAATACTAACCCTTAACCTAACACGAACCCAAACGATAAACCTAACCCATACCCTAACAATAACCCAAACCCGTACTCTAAACCTAAACCTAACCCTAACCCTAAACCGCACCCTAAACTTAACCCTAACCCTAACCATAAGCCTTAACCGTACCCTAGCCCTAAACCACACCCTAACCCTATCCCTAACTTAAACCGTAACCCTAACCCATACACTAACCCTAAAACTAACCGTACCCTAACACCAACCCTAACCCTAACCCATACACTAACACTAACCCTAACCCTAACCCTGACCCTAACCCTAACCCGTACACTAACCCTAACCCTAAACCTAACCAGCACCCTAACCTAACCCTAACCCGTACTCTAACCCTAACTCGTAAACTAAACCTAACCAATACGCTAACCCTATCCCGTACACTAAACCTAACCTTAACCCGTAACCTAACCCTAAACCTAACCCTAAGCCTGACTCGAACATTAACCCTAACCCTAACACTAACACTAACACTACCCCATACTCTAACCCTAACCCTAACACTAAACCTAACCCTAACACGTTCTCTAACACTAACCCTAAACCTTTCACTAACCCTAACACTAACCCTAACCCTAACCGTACACTAACCCTAACCCTAACCCTAACCCTAACCGTACTCTAACCCTAACCCTAACCCTCACCCTAACCCTAACCCGTACTGTAACCCTAACCCGTAACATAATCCTAAACCGTACACGTACCCTAACCGTAACCAACCCTAACCCTAATCCGTAACCTTAAACGAACCCGTATCCTAACCCTAACCCTAACCTGTACCCTAAACAAAACCCTAACCCTAACTCGTACCCTAACCCTAACCCTAACCCTAACCCTGACCCTAAACCTAACCCTTTTACACTAACCCTAACCCTAACCCTACCCGCACCCTAAACCTAACACTAAACCGTATACTAACCCTAAACCTAACCCTAAGCCTAAACCGTACATTAACCCAAACCCTAACCCTAACACTAACCCTACCCAGTACCCTAACCCTAAACCTAACCCTAACCCTAACCCGTACCCTAACACTAACCCTAACCCTAACCCTAACACTAACCCTACCCTGTACTCTAACCCTAACCCTAACCCTAACCTTACCCTAACCCTAACACTAACCCTAACCCGTACTCTAACCCTAACCCTAACCAAAACCGTACTCTAACCCTAACCCTAAGCCTCACCCTAAACCTAACCCATACTATAACACTAACCCGTACCGTAACTCTAACCCTAACCCGTACCCTAACCCTAACCCTAAATCATACCCTAACACTAACCCTAACCCTGACCATAACCCTAACCCTAACCCGTACCCTAAACCTAACCCATACTTTAACCCTAACCCTAAACCTAACCCTAACCCTTGACCTAACCCGTACCCAACACTATCCCGTACCCTAACCCTAAACCTAAACCGTACCCAAACACTAACAGTAACCCTAACCCATACCCAAATGGTAAAAATAACCCGTACCCTAACACTAACCCAAAGCCGTACTCTAACTCTAACCCTAACTCTAACCCTAACCCACACCTTAAACTTAACCCTAACCCTAACCAACCATAACCCTTAACCGTAACCTAACCCTAAAACATACCTTAACCCTAACCTTAACCATAACCCTAACCTGTACCCTAACCCTAAAACTAACCCGTACCCTAACCCCAACTCTAACCCTAACCCGTACTCTAACCCTAACCTAACCCAAACCCTGACCCTAAACCTAAACTTAACCCTTACACTAACCCTAACCCTAACCCTAACCCGGAACCTAAACCTAACCCTAACCCGTACCCTAACCCTAACCCTTAACCTAAACCTAACCTTAACAAAAAAACTTAATCTGTACGCTAACCCTATCCCGTACCCTGAACCTAACCCTAACCCGTATCCTAACCCTAAACCTAACACTAAGCCTCACCCTTACATTAACCCTAACCCTAACTCTAACACTAACCCTACCCCGTACTTTAACCCTAACCCTAACCCTAACCCTAACCCTAACCCTAAACCTAACCCTAACCCGTACCCTATCCCTAACCCGTACCCTATCACTAACCCTATATCTCACCCTGACCCTAAACCTAACCCTAACCCTTACACTAACCCTAACCCTAACCCAACCCGCACCCTAAACCTAACCCTAACCCATATCTTAACCCTAACATAACCCTAAGCTTAACCCGCACATTAACCCTAACCCTAAGCCTAACACTAACCCTACCCCGTACTCTAACCCTAACCCTAACCCTAACCCTAACCCATACCCTAAACCTAACCCTAAACCTGAATCGTACCCTAACCCTAACCCTAAACCTGACCCTAAACCTAACCTTAAACCGTACCCTAAACCTAACCCATACCCCAACCCTAACCCTAAACCTAACCCTAACCCTAACCCATACCCTAAACCTAACCCTAACCCTTGACCTAACCCGTACCCAACGCTATCCCGTATCCTAAACCTAACCCTAACGCGTACCCAAACCCTAACAGTAACACTACCCATACCCTAGCACTAACCCTTACCCTAACCCTAACCCTAAACCTAAACCGTACCCTAACCCTAAACGTAAGCCTAACCCGTACCCAAACCCTAACCCTAACCCATATTCTAACCCTAACCCTAACCTTAAACATAACCCTAACCCATACCCTAACCCTAAACCTAACCCGTACACTAACCCCCACCGTAACCCTAACCCGTATCCTAACACTAACCCTAACCCTAACCCTAACACTAACCCTAACCCGTACTCTAACCCTAACCCTAACCCTAAGCCTAACCTTACCCTAACCCTAACCCTAACCCTAACCCTGACCATAACCCTAACCGTAACCCGTACCCTAAACCTAACCCATACTTTAACCTAACCCTAACCCTACCCTAACCCGTACCCTAAACCTAACCCATAATTTAACCCTAACTCTAACCCTAACCCTAACCCATGCCCTAAACCTAACCCTAACCCTTGACCTAACCCGTACCCAACCCTATCCCGTATCCTAAACCTAACCCTAACGCGTACCCAAACCCTAACAGTAACACTACCCATACCCTAGCGCTAACCCTTACCCTAACCCTAACGCTAAACATAAACCCTACCCTAACCCTAAAAGTAAGCCTAACCCGTACCCAAACCCTAACCCTAACCCATATTCTAACCCTAACCCTAACCTTAACTGTAACCCTAACCCATACCCTAACCCTAAACCTAACCCGTACACTAACCCCCACCGTAACCCTAACCCGTATCCTAACACTAACCCTAACCCCAACCCTAACACTAACCCTACCCCATACTCTAACCCTAACCCTAACCCTAAGCCTAAACTTACCCTACCCTAACCCTAACCCTAACCCTGACCATAACCCTAACCGTAACCCGTACCCTAAACCTAACCCATACTTTAACCTAACACTAACCCTACCCTAACCCATACCCTAAACCTAACCCATAATTTAATCCAAACCCTACCCCTAACCCTAACCCGTAACCTGAACCTAACCCTAAACCGTATTCTAATCCTAAATCTAACCCTAAGCCTAACCCGTACATTTACCCTAACCCTAACCCTAACACTAACCCTACCCCGTACTTTAACCCTAACCCTAAACCTAACCCTAAACCTAACCCGTACCCTAACCCGTACCCTAAATCTAACCCTAACCCTTGACCTAACCCGTACGCAACCCTATCCCGTACCCTAACCCTAACCCTTACCCGTACCCAAACCCTAAGAGTAACCCTAACACATACCCTAGCACTAACCCTTACCCTGACCCTAAACCTAAACCGTACCCTAACCCTAAACGTCACCCTAACCCGTACCCAAACCCTAACCCTAACACGTAAGCTAACCCTAACCCTAAACCTAACACTAACCCATAACCTAACCCTAACCCTAACCTTAACCGTAACCCTAACCCATACCCTAACCCTAAACGTAACCCATACCATAACCCCCACCGTAACCCTAACCCGTATCCTTACACTAACCCTAACCCTAACATTGACGCTAACCCTAACCCTTACACTAATCCTAACCCTAACCCTAACCCGCACCCTAAACCTAACCCTAACCCATACCCTAACCCTAACCCGTAATGTAAACCTAACCCTAACCCTAAACTTAACCTGTACAATAAACCTATCCCGTACCCTAAACCTAACACTAACCCATATCCTAACCCTAAACCTAAACCTAAGCCTAAACCGTACATTAAACCAAACCCTAACCCTAACACTAACCCTACCACGTACCCTAACCCTAACCCTAAACCTAACCCGTACCCTAACACTAATCCTAACCCTAACCCTAACACTAACCCTAACCCATACTCTAACCCTAACACTAACCCTAACCCTAACCTTAACCTTACCCTAACCCTAACACTAACCCTAACCCGTACTCTAACCCTAACCCTAACGCTAACCGTACTCTAACCCTAACCCTAAGCCTCACCCTAACCCTAAACCGTACTATAACCCTAAGCCGTACCATAACCCTAACCCTAACCCGTACCCTAACCCTAACCCTAACTCGTACCCTAACCCTAAACCTAACCCTGACCATAACCCTAACCCTAACCCTAACCCGTACCCTAAACCTAACCCATACTTTAACCCTAACCCTAACCCGTACCCTAACCCGTACCCTAAACCTAACCCTAACCCTTGACCTAACCCGTACCCAGCCCTATCCCGTACCCTAACCCTAACCCTAACCCGTACCCAAACCCTAACAGTAACCCTAACCCATACCCTAGCGCTAACCCTAACCCTTCCCCTAAGCCTAACCCGCACCCTAAACCTAAACCTAACCCTAACCCTAAACTTAACCCGTATGCTAACCCTATCCCGTACACTAAACCTAACCCTAACCCGTAACCTAACCCTAAACCTAACCCTAATCCTAACTCGTACATTAACCCTAACCCTAACCCTAACACTACCCCATACTCTAACACTAACCCTAAAACTATCCCTAACCCTAAAACGTACCCTAACCCTTTCCTAACCCTAACGCTAACCCTAACCCTTACTCTAACCCTAACCCTAACCCTAACCCGGACCCCAAACGTAACCCTAACCCTGACCGTAACACTAACCCTATCCCGTATTCTAACCCTAAACCGTACCCTAACCCTAACTTTAAACCTAACCCATACCCTAACCCTAAACTTAACCCTAGGCCGTACCCAAAAACTAACCCTAACACATATCCTAACCCTAAACCTAACCCTAACCTTCACACTGAACCTAACCCTAACCCTAGACCTAACACGTACACTAACCCTATCCCGTACCCTAACCTTAACCCTAACCCATACCGTGACCCTAACACTAACCCTAACCCTAACCCTATCCCTAACCCTAAACCATACACTAACCCTAACACGAACCTTAACCCTAACCCTAACCTGTACCCTAACCCTACCCGTAGTCTAATACTAACTCTAACCCTAACCCCTAACCCAAAGCCTAACCCTAACCCTTACCCTAACCCGAACCCAAAAGGTAAGCCTAAACCATACCCTAACACTAAACCAAACCCGTACTCTAACCCTAACCCTAAACCTAACCCGCACCCTAAACTTAACTCTAACCCTAACCCAAACCACAACCCTTAACCGTAACCTAACCTTAACCCATAACCTAACCCTAACACTAACCTTAACCATAACCCTAATCCGTAACCTAACCCTAAAACTAACCCGTACCCTAACCCCAACCCTAACCCTAACCAGTACCCTAACACTAAGCCTAACCCTAACCCTGTCCCTAAACCTAACCCTAACCCTTACACTAACCCTAACCCTAACCCAAAGCGCACCCTAAACCTAACTCTAACCCGTACCCTAACCCTAAACCATAACCTAAACAGAAACAAACCCTAAACCCAACCCGTTCGCTAAACCTATAGCGTACCCTAAACCTAACCCTAACCCGTATCCTAACCCTAACCTAACCCTAAGCCTAACCCGTACATTAACCCTAACCCTAACACTAACACTAACTCTACCCCGTACTCTAACCCTAACCCTAAACCTAATCCTAACCCTAACACTAACCCGTACACTAAAACTAATCCTAACCCTAACTCGTACCCTAACCCTAACCCTAAACCTGACCCTAACCCTAACCTTACCCACACTCTAAACCTAACCCATTCCCTAATCCTAACCCTAAACCTAACCCTTGACCTAACCTGTACCCAACCCTATCCCGTACCCTAAACCTAACCCGTACCCAAACCCTAACAGAAACCCTAACCCATACCCTACCGCTAAACCTAACCCTAACCCTATACCTAACCCGCACCCTAAACCTAAACTAACCCTAACCCTAACCATAATCCTTACCAGTACCCTAACCCTAATCCATACCGTAACAGTAACCCTAACCTTAACCGTAACCCTAACCCGTACCCTTACCCTAAACCTAACCCATACCCTAACCCCAACCCTAAACCTAACCCGTACCATAACCCTATCCCTACCCCTAACCCTGACCCTAAACCTAACCCTAACCCGTACCCTAACCCTAACCCGCACCTAAACCTAACCCTAACCCGTACCCTAACCCTAACCCATAACCTAAACATAACCCTAACCCTAAACTTAACCCGTACACTAACCCTATCCCGTACCCTAAACCTAACCTTAACACGTACCCTAACCCTAACCCTAAACCTAACCCGTACCCTAACACTAATCCTAACCCTAACCCTAACACTAACCCTACCCCGTACTCTTACCCTAACCCTAACCCTAACCCTATCCTTACCCTAAACCTAACACTAACCCTAAACCGTACTCTAACCCAAACCCTAACCCTAACCCTAACCTTACCCTAACCCTAACACTAACCCTAACCCATACTCTAACCCTAACCCTAACCCTAACCGTACTCTAACCCTAACCCTAAGCCTCACCCTAACCCTAAACCGTACTATAACCCTAAGCCGTACCATAACCCTAACCCTAACCCGTACCCTAACCCTAACGCTAACTCGTACCCTAACCCTAAACCTAACCCTGACCATAACCCTAAACCTAACCCATACTTTAACCCTAACCCTAACCCTAACCCGGACCCTAAACCTAACCCTAACCTTTGACCTAACCCGTACCCAACCCTATCCCGTACCCTAACCCTAACCTTAACCCGTACCCAAAACCTGACAGTAACCCTAACCCATACATTAGCGCTAACCCTAACCCTTCCCCTAAGCCTAACCCGCACCCTAAACCTAAACCTAACCCTAACCCTAAACTTAACCCGTATGCTAACCCTATCCCATACACTAAACCTAACCCTAACCCGTAACCTAACCCTAAACCTAACCCTAAGCCTAACTCGTACATTAACCCTAACCCTAACCCTAACACTAACACTACCCCATACTCTAACACTAACCCTAACCCTTTCCCTAACCCTAACACTAACCCTAACCCGTACTCTAACCCTAACCCTAACCCTGACCTGGACCCCAATCCTAACCCTTACCCTGACTCAAACACTAACCCTATCCCGTATCCTAACCCTAAACCGTACCCTAACCCTAACTTTAAACCTAACCCATACTCTAACCCTAAACTTATCCCTAGGCCATACCCAAAACCTAACCCTAACACAAATGCTAACCCTAACCATAACCCTAACCTGCACACAGAACCTAACCTTAACTGTAGACCTAACATGTACACTAATCCTATCCCGTACCCTAACCTTAACCCTAACCCGTACCGTGACCGTAACCCTAACCCTAACCCTAACCCTAACCCTAACCGTAACCCTAACCCTAACCCATACACTAACCCTAACCCAAACCTTAACCCTAAACCTAACCCATACTCTAACCCTACCCATAGTGTAATCCTAACTCTAAACCTAACCCCTAACCCAAAGCCTAACCCTAACCCTTACCCTAACCCATACCCAAAAGGTAAACCTAAGCCGTACCCTAACACTAACCCAAACCTGCACTCTAACCCTAACCCTAAACCTAACCCGCACCCTAAACTTAACTCTAACCCTAACCCAAACCACAACCCTTAACCGTAACCTAACCTTAACCCATAACCTAACCCTAACCCTAACCTTAACCATAACCCTAATCCATACCCTAACCCTAAAACTAACCCGTACCCTAACCCCAACCCTAACCCTAACCCGTACCCTAACACTAACCCTAACCCTAACTCTAAACCTAAACCTAACCCTAACCCTTACACTAACCCTAACCCTAACCCAACCCGCACCCTAAAACTAACCCTAACCCGTACCCTAACCCTAACCCATAACCTAAACCGAAACAAACCCTAACCCAACCCGTTCGCTAAACCTAACCCTAACCCGTATCCTAACCCTAACCTAACCCTAAGCCTAACCCGTACATTAACCCTAACCCTAACCCTAAAACTAACCCTACCACGTACTCTAACCCTAAACCTAAACCTAACCCTAAACCTAACACTAACCCGTACCCTAAAACTAACCCTAACCCTAACTCGTACCCTAACCCTAACCCTAAACCTGACCCTAACCCTAACCTTACCCGTACCCTAAACCTAACCCATTCCCTAACCCTAACCCTCAACCTAACCCTTGACCTAACCCGTACCCACCCCTATCCCGTACCCTAACCCTAACGCGTACCCAAACTCTAACAGTAACCCTAACCCATACCCTACCGCTAACCCTAAACCTAACCCTATACTAACCCGCACCCTAAACCTAAACTAACCCTAACCTTAACCATAATCCTTACCCGTACCCTAACCCTAACCCATAACCTAACACTAACCCTAACTTTAACTGTAACCCTAACCCGTACCCTAACCCTAAAACTAACCCATACCCTAACCCCAACCCTAATCCTAACCCGTACCATAACCCTATCCCTAACCCTAACCCTGACCCTATACCTAACCCTAACCCATACCCTAACCCTAACTTGCACCTAAACCTAACCCTAACCCGTACCCTAACCCTAACCCATAACCTAAACATAACCCTAACCCTAAACTTAACCCGTACACTAACCCTATCCCGTACCCTAAACCTAACCCTAACACGTACCCTAACCCTAACCCTAACCGTAACCCTAACCCTATCCGTACACTAAACCTAACCCTAACCCTAACACTAACCCTAACCCGTACTCTAACCCTATCCCTAAACCTAAACCTAATCCTTACCCGTACTATAACCCGATCCCGTACCCTAACACTAACCCTTACCAACCCTAACCCTAAACCTAAACCTAACCCGTACTCTAAACCTATCCCGTACCCTAACACTAACACTTACCCTAAGCCTAAACCTAACCCGTACCCTAACCCTAAATGTAACCCTAACCCGTACACAAACCCTAACCCTAACACGTACCCTAACCCTAAACCTAACCCTCACCCTAACCCTAAACAGTAGTGTAACCCTAACCTGTACCATAACCCTAACCCTAAAACGTACCCTAAACCTAACCCTAATTCGTACCCTAACCCTAACCCTAACCCTGACCCTAACCCTAACCCTAACCCTTACACTAACAGTAAACCTAACCCTAACACTAACCCTATCCCTAACCCGTACACTAACCATAACCCGAATCCTAACCCGTACCTTAACCCATACCATAACCCTACCCATAGCCTAACCCTAACTCTAAACCTAACCCCTAACCCTAACACTAACCCTAAACCTTACACTAACCCGTACCCAAAAGGTAAACCTAACCCGTACCCTAACAGTAACTCAAACCCGTACTCTAACACTAAACCTAACCCTACCCCACACCCTAATCTTAACCTGAACCCTAACCGAAACCATAACCCTTAACCGTAACTTAACCCTAAACCATAAACTAACCCTAACCCTAACTTTAAACATACCCTAACCTGTACCCTAAACCTAAAACTAACCCGTACCCTAACGCCAACCCTAACACAAACGAGTACCCTAACACTAACCCTAACCCGAACCCTGACCCTAAACCTAATCCTAACTCTTACACTAACCCTAACCCTAACCCTAACCCACACCCTAAAACTTACCCTATCCCGTACCCTAACCCTAACCCGTAACCTAAACCTAACCCTAACCCTAAACTTAACCCATACGCTAACCTATCCTGTACCCTGAACCTAACCCTAACTCGTACACTAACCCTAACCCTAAACCTAACCTAACACTAACCCTAACCCGTACTCTAACCCTAACCCTAACCCTATCCCTAACCATACTCTACCCCTAAACCTCACCCTAACCCCAACCCGTACTGTAACCCTAACGCTTACCATAACCCTAACCCTAACCAGTATCCTAATCCTAAACCTAACTTGTACCCTAACCCTACCCTAAACCTGAACCTAACCCTAAACATAACACGTACCCTAAAACTAACCCGTAACCTAAACCTAATCCTAACACTAACCCGTACCCTAAACCTAACCCTAACCCTAACTCGTACCCTAAACCTAACCCTAACCTTGACCCTAACCTTAACTCTAACCCGTACTCTAAGCCTAACCCATACCCTAACAATAACCCTAAACCTAACCCTAACCCTAACGCATACCCGAAACCTAACCCTAACCCTTGATCTAACCCTTACCCAACCCTATCCCGTAGCCTATCCCTAACCCTAACCCATATCCAAACCCTAACATTAACCATAACCCATAACCTAGCAAAAACCTAACACTAACCCTAACTCGCACCCTAAACCTAAACCTAACGCTAACCCTAACCATAATCCTTACCCGTACCCTAACCCTAACCCATAACCTATTCCCAACCATAACCTTAACCGTAACCCTGACCCATACCCTAACCCTAAAACTAACCTGTACCCTAACCCCAAACCTAACCCTAACCCGTACGATAACCCTATCCCTAAACCTAACCCTGACCCTAAACCTAACCCTAAACCAAACCCTAACCCTAACCCTAACCCTAACCCGGACTCTAAACCTAACCCTAACCCGTACCCTAACCCTAACCCGTAACCTAAACCTAACCCTAACCCTAAACTTAACCCGTACACTAACCGTATCCCGTATCCTAAAACTGACCTTAACCCGTACCCTAACCCGTACCCTAACCCTATCCGTACACAAACCCTAACACTAACCCTAACCCTAACACTAACCGTAACCCATATTCTAACCCTAAAACTAACCCTAACTCTAACCCTAACCCGTACTATAATGCTAACCCTAACCCTAACCATAACCATAACCCTAACCCGTACAGTAACCCTAACCTGTACCCGAACCCTAACCCTAAACCTAACCTTGACCTAACACTAACCCGTAACCTAACCCTAAAGCGTACCCTAACCCTAACCCTAAACCTAACCCGTACCCTAACCCTAAACGTAACGCTAAACCGTAACCAAACATTAAGCCTAACACGTACCCTAACACTAACCCTAACGCGTACACTAAACCTAACCCTAACCCTAGACCTAACACGTACACTAACCCTATCCCATACCCCAACCTTAACCCTAACCCGTATCGTAACCCTAACACTAATCATAACCCTAACCCTAACCCTAACCCGTACCCGTACCCTAACCCTACCCGTAGCGTAACCCTACCTCTAACTCTAACCCCTAACCCTAACCCTAACCCTTACCCTAACCCATACCCAAATGGTAAACCTTACCCGTACCCTAACGCTAACCCAAACCCGTACTCTAACCCTAAACCTAACACTAACCCGCACCTTAAACTTAACCTTAACCGTAACTCAAACCATAAACATTAACCGTAACCTAAACCTAACCCATACCCTAACCCTAACCCTAACCTTAACCATAACCCTAACCTATACCCTAACCCTAAAACTAACCCGTACCCTAACCCCAACCCTAACCCTAACCCGTACTCTAACACTAACCCTAACCCTAACCCTGACCCTAAACCTAACCCTAACCCTTACTCTAACCCTAACCCTAAACCTAACCCGGACCCTAAACCTAACCCTAACCAATACCCTAACCCTAATCCGTAACCTAACCCTAACCCTAACCCTAAAGTTAACACGTATGCTAACCCTATCCCGTACCCTGAACCTAACCCTAAACCGTATCCTAATCCTAAATCTAACCCTAAGCCTAACCCGTACATTAACCCTAACCCTAAACCTAACACTAACCCTAGCCCGTACTTTAACCCTAACCCTAACCCTAAACCTAAACCTAACCCTAACCCTAACCTGTACCCTAACCCTAACCCGTAACCTAAACCTAACCCTAACCCTAAACTTAACCTGTATGCTAACCCTATCCTGTACCCTGAACCTAACCCTAACATGTATCCTAACCCTAAACATAAACCTATGCCTAACCCTTACATTAACCCTAACCCTAACACTAACCCTACCCCGTACTTTAACCCTAACGCTAACACTAACCCTAACCCTAAACCTAACCCTAACCCGTACCCTATCCCTAACCCGTACCCTAACACTAACCCTAACCCTAACCCTAACACTAACCCTACCCCGTACTCTAAATCTTACCCTAACCCTAACCCTTACCCTAACCCTAACACTAACCCTAAACCGTACTCTAATCCTAACCCTAACCCTAGAGCTAACCTTAACCCGAACTCTAACCCTATCCTGTACCCTGACACTAATCCTTTCCAACCCTAACACTAAACCTAACCCTAACCCGTACTCTAAACCTATATCGTACCCTACCACTAACCCTTACCCTAACCCTAAACCTAACCCATACCCTAACCTTAAACGTAACCCTAACACGTACCCAAACCCTAACCCTAACAAGTACCCTAACCCTAACCCTAACCCTAACTCCCACAGTAACCCTAACCCGTACTGGAACCCTAACCCGTACATAACCCTAACCCTAAACTGTACCCTAAACCTAACTCTAATTCATACCCTAACCCTAAACCTAACCCTGACCCTAACCCTAACCTTAACCCGTACCCTAAACCTAACCATAACCCGTTCCCTAACCCTAACCCTAACCCTAAACCTGACCCTAAACCTAACCCGTACCCTAAGCCTAACCCATACTCTAACCCTAACCCTAACACTAACCCTAACACTAACCCTACCCGTACTCTAACCCTAACCCTAACCCTAACCCGTACCCTAACCCTAACCCTAACCCTAACACTAACCCTAACCCGTACTCTAGCCCTAACCCTAACACTAACTTTAACCGTACTCTAACCCTAACCCTAAACCTAACCCTAACCCGTAATGTAACCCTAACTTGTACCATAACGTTAACCCTAACCCGTACCCTAACCCTAACCCTAATTCGTACCCTAACCCTCACCCTAACCCTGACCCTAACACTAACGCTAACCCGTACCTTAACCCTAAACCTAACCCTTTCCCTAAACCTAACACTAACCCTAACCCGTACTCTAATCTAACCCTAAACCTAACCCTAACCCGTACCCTAACCCTAACCCTAACTTGTACCCTAACCCTAAACCTGACCCTAACCCTAACCCATACCCTAAACCTAACCCTAACTCTAAACCATACCCTAAACCTATCCCTAACCCTAACTCATATCCTAACCCTAACTCTAACCCTGACTCTAAACCTAACCCCAACCCGTACCCTAAACCTAACCCATATCCTAACCCTTACCCTAAACCTAACCCTAACCCTAACCCGTACCCTAACCCTAACCCTAACCCTAAGCCTAACCATACTCTAACCCTAACCCTCACCCTCACCCTAACCCTAACCCTAACCATAACCCGTACCCAAAACCTAACCCTAACCCTGTCCAAACCCTTACCAACCCTATCCCGTAACCTATCCCTAACCCTAACCCGTACCCAAACCCTAACAGTAACCCTAGCACATAACCTAGCACTAACCCTAACCCTAACCCTAACCTGCACCCTAAAAGTAAATCTAACCCTAACCCTAACCATAACCTTACCCGTACCCTAACCCTAACCCATACCCTAACCCTAACCATAACCTTAACCGTAACCCTGACCCGTAGCCTAACCCTAAAACTAACCTGTACCCTAACCCGAAACCTAACACTAACCCGTACCATAACCCTATCCCTAACCCTTATCCTGACCCTAAACGTAACCTTAAACCAAATCCTAACCCTAACCCTAAACCTAACTAACCCTCACCTAAAACTAACCCTAAGCCGTTCCCTAAACCTAACCCATCAGGTAAACCTAACCCTAACCCTAAACATAACCCGTACACTAACCCTATCCTGAATCATAAACCTAACCCTACCCGTACCCTAACCCTAACCCTAACCCTATCCGTACACTAACCCTAAACCTAACCCTAACACTAACACTAACCCTAACCTGTACTCTAAACCTAACCATAACCCTAAACCTAACCCTAACCCGTATTCAAACCCTAACCCGTACTCTAACACTAACCCTAAACCTAACACTAACCGTAACCCGTACTATAACCCTAAACCTAACCCTACCTCTAACCCTAACCCGTACTATAACGCTACCCTAACCCTAACCCTAACCCTAAACATAACCCTTACCCGTACAGTAACCCTAACCGGTACCCTAACCCTAACCCTAAACCTAACACTGAACTAACCCTACCCCGTACCCTCACCCTAAACCGTACCCTAACCCTAACCCTAAACCTAACCCGTACCCTAACACTAAACGTAACGCTAACCCATAACCAAACCCTAACCCTAAAACGTACCCTAAACCTAACCCTAAACCGTACACTAAACCTAACCCTAACCCTAGACCTAACACGTACACTAAACCTATCCCATACCCCAACTTTAACCCTAACCCGTATCGTAACCCTAACACTAACCCTAACCCTAACCCTAACCCTAAACCGTACACTAACCCTAACCCGAACCCTAACCCTAACCCTAACCCGTACCCTTACCCTACCCGTAGACTAACCCTATCTATAACCCTAAACCCTAACCCTAAACCTAACCCTTCCCTAACCCATACCCAAACGGTAAACCTAACCCGTACCCTAACACTTACCCAAACCCGTACTCTACCCTAACCCTAACCCTAACCCGCACCCTAAACTTAACCCGAACCCTAACCGAAAACAGAACCCTTAACCGTAACCTAACCCAAACCCATACCCTAAACCTAACCCTAACTTTAACCATAACCCTACCCTGTACCCTAACCCTAAAACTAACCCGTACCCTAACCCAAGCCTAACACTAACACGTACCCTAACCCTAACCCTAACCCTAAACCGTACCCTACCTCTAACCCTAACCCTGACACTAAACCTAACCCTAACCCTTACACTAATCCTAACAATAACCCTAACCCACACTCTAAACCTAACCCTAACCCGTAACCTAACCCTAACCCGTAACCTTAACCTAACCCTAACCCTAAACGTAAACCTTACGCTAACCCTATTCCGTACCCTGAACCTAACCCTAACACGTATTCTAAATCTAAACCTAAACCTAAGTCTAACCCGTACAAAAAGCCTAACCCTAACCCTAACACTAACCCTACCCTGTACTCTAAACCTAACCCTAACCCTAACCCTAACCCTAACCCTAACCCTAACCCTAACCCGTACACTAAACCTAACCCTAAACCTAACCTAACACTAACCCTAACCCGAACTCCCCTAACCCTAACCCTAACCATACTCTAACCCTAACCCTAACCCTCACCCTAACCCTAACCCGTACTGTAACCCTAACCCGTACCATAACACTAACCCTAACCCTAACCCTAACCCTAACCCTAACTTGTACCCTAACCCTAACCCTAACCCTGACCCTCACACTAACCATAACCCGTACCCTAAACCTAACCCATACTCTAACCCTAATCCTAACCCTAACCCATACCCTAAACCAAACCCTACCCTAACTCGTACCCTACCCCTAACTCTAACCTTACCTTAACCTTAACCCTAACCCGTACCCTAAGCCTAACCCATATCCTAACACTAACCCTAAACCTAACCCTCACCATAAACCGTACCCTAAACCAAACCCTAGCCCTTGACCTAACCCGTACCAAACCCTAACAGTAACCCTAACCCATAGCCTAGCACTAACCCTAACCCAAACCCTAACCCGCACCCTAAACCTAAACCTAACCCATGCTTTAACCCTAACCCTAACCCTAACCCGTACCCTAAACCTAACACTAACCCTTGACCTAAGCCGTACTCAACCCTATCCCATACCCTAACCCTAACCCTAACCCGTACCCTAACCCTAACAGTAACCCTAACCCATAACCTAGCACTAACCCTAACCCTAACCCTAACCCGCACCCTAAACCTAAACCTAACCCTAACCCTAACCATAACACTTACACGTACTCTAACCGTAACCCATATCCTAACCCTAACCCTAACCTTAACCGTAACCCTGACCCGTACCCTAACCCTAAAAATAACCTGTACCCTAACCCCAAACCTAACCCTAACCCTACCATAACCCTATCCCTAACCCTAACCCTGACCCTAAACCTAACCTTAACCCAAACCCTAACCCTACCCCTAACTCTAACCCGCACCTAAACCTAACCCTAACCCGTTCCCTAACCCTAACCCGTAACCTAAACCTAACCCTAACCCTAAACTTAAACCGTACGCTTATCCTATCCCGTATCCTAAACCTAACCCTAACCCGTAACCTAAACCTAACCCATACTTTAACCCTAACCCTAACCCTAACCCGTACCCTAAACCTAACACTAACCCTTGACCTAAGCCATACCCAACCCTATCCCATATCCTAAACCTAACCCTAAACCGTACCCAAACCCTAACAGTAACCCTAACCCATACCCTAGCGCTAACCCTTCCCCTTCCCCTAAGCCTAACCAACACCCTAAACCTAAACCTAACCCTAACCCTAAACTTAACCGGTACACTAACACTATCCCATACCCTGAACCTAACCCTAACCCGTATCCTAACCCTAAACCTAACGCTAAGCCTAACCCATACATTAACCCTAACCCTAATCCTAACACTAAACCTACCCCATACTTTTACACTAACCCTAACCCTAACCCTAACCCTAACCCATACCCTAACCCTAACCCTTAACCTAAACCTAACCCTAACCCTTACACTAATCCTAACCCCAACCCTAAACCTAACCCGTACCCTAACAATAACCCTAACCCTAACCCTGACCCTAAACCTAACCCTGACCCTTACACTAATCCTAACCCTAACCCTGACCCTAAACCTAACCCTAACAATTACACTAAACCTAACCCTAACCCAACCCGCACACTAAACCTAACCCTAACCCGTATCCTAACCCTAACCTAACCCTAAGCCTAACCCGTATATTAACCCTAACACTAACCCTAACACTAACCCTACCCCGTACTCTAACGCTAAACCTAACCCTAACCCTAACCCATACCCTAAACCTAGCCCTAACCCTGACTCGTACCCTAACCCTAACAATAAACCTGACCCTAACCCTAACCTTAACCCGTACCCTAAACCTAACCCATACCCTAACCCTAACTCTAAACCTAACCCTAAACCTAACCCGTACCCTAAACCTAAACCTAACCCTTGACCTAACCCGTACCCAACCCTATCCCGTACCCTAACACTAATCCTAACCCATACCCAAACCCTTAAGGTAACACTAACCCATACCCTAGCGCTAACCCTTACCCTAACCCTAAACCTAAACCGTACCCTAACCCTAAACGTAACCCTAAACCGTACCCAAACCCTAACCCTAACACGTACGCTAACCTTAACCCTAACCCTAACCCTAACCCATACCCTAACCCTAAACCTAACTCGTACCCTAACCCCCACCGTAACCCTAACCCGTACCCTAACACTAACACTAACCCTAACCCTAACACTAAACCTACCCTGTACTCTAACCCTAACCCTAACCCTAACCGTACTCTAACCCTAACCCTAATCCTCACCCTAAACCTAACGCGTTCTGTAACCCTAACCCATACCATAACCCTAACCCTAACCAGTACCCTAACCCTAACTCTAACTCGTACCGTAACCCTAACCCTAACCCTCACCATAACCCTAACCCTAACCCATACCCTAAACCTAACCCATACTTTAATCCTAACCCTAACCCTAACCCTAAACCGTACCCTAAACCTAACCCTAACCCTTGACTTAAACCGTACCCAACCCTTTCCCGTACCCTTACCCTAACCCGTACCCTGAACCTAACCCTAAACTGTATCCTAATCCTAAACCTAACCCTAAGCCTAACCCATATATTAAAGCTAACCCTAACCCTAACCCTAACACTAACCCTACCCCGTATTTTAACCCTAACCCTAACCCTAAACCTAAACCTAACCCTAACCCGTACCCTATCCCTAACACGTACCCTAACCCTAACCTGTACCCTAACCCTAAACCTAACCCGTACCCTAACCCTACCTGTAGCCTAACCCTAACTCTAACCCTAACCCCTAACCCTAAACTTAACCCTTACCCTAACCCGTACCCAAATGGTAAACCTAACCCGTACCCTAACACTAACTCAATCCCGTACTCTAACCCTAACCCTAAACCTAAACCTAACCCGCACCTTAAACTTAACCCTAACCCTAACCTAAACCATAATCCTTAACCGTAACCTAACACTATCCCATACCCTAACCCTAACCCTAATCTAACCCTAACCCGTAACCTAAACCTAACCCTAACCCTAAACTTAACCTGTACGCTAACCCTATCCCGTACCCTGAACCCAACCCTAACCCGTATACTAACCCTAAACCTAACCCTAAGCCTAACCCTTACATTAACCCTAACCCTAACTCTAACACTAACCCTACCCCGTACTTTATCCCTAACCCTAACACTAACCCTAACCCTAAACCTAAACCTAAACCTAACCCGTACTCTATCCCTAACCCGTACCCTAACAATAACCCTAACGCTAACCCTAACACTAACCCTAACCCGTACTCTAAACCTAACCCTAACCCTAACCCTAACCCTTACCCTAAACCTAACACTAAACCATACCCGTACTCTAACCCTAATCCTAACCCTAACCGTACTCTAACCCTAACCCTAACCCTCACCCTAACCCTAACCCATACTGTATCCCTAACCCGTACCATAACCCTAACCCTAAAGCATACCCTAAACCTAACCCGTATTTTAAACCTAACCCTAACCCTAACCCATACCCTAAACCTAACCCTAACCCTAACTCGTACCCTAACCCTAACCCTGACCCTAACCCTAACCCTAACCCGTACCCTAAGCCTAACCCATACCCTAACCCTAAACCTAAACCTAAACCTAACCCTAACCCTAACCCATACCCTAAACCTAAACCTAACCCTTGACCTAACCCGTACCCAAAACTATCTTATAGCCTAACCCTAAACCTAACCCAAACCCGTACCCAAAATCTAACAGTTACCCTAACCCATACCCTAGCGCTAACCCTAACCCTAACCCTAACCCTAACCCGGACCCCAAACCTAACCCTAACCCTGACCCTAACACTAACCCTATCCCGTTCCCTAACCCGAAACTGTATCCTAACCCTAACCCTAAACCTAACCCATACCCTAACCCTAAACTTAACCCTAGCCCGTACCCAAACACTAACCATAACACGTATCCTAACACTAACCCTAACCCTATTCCTAACCCGCACACTGAACCTAACCCTAACCCTAGACCTAACACGTACACTAAACCTATCCCATACCCTAACCTTAACCCTAATCCGTACCGTGACCCTAACACTAACCCTAACCCTAACCCTAACCCGTACATTAACCCTAACCCGAACCTTAACCCTAACCCTAACCCGTACCCTTACCCTACCCGTAGCCTAATCCTAACTCTAACCCGACCCCTAACACTAAGCCTAACCCTAACCCATACCCAAACGGTAAACCTAACCCGTACCCTAACACTAACCCACCCGTACTCTAAACCTAACCCTAACCCTGACCCGCACCCTAAACTTAACTCTAACCCTAACCCAAACTTTAACCCTTAACCGTAACTTAACCCTAACTCATAACCTAACCCTAACCCTAACATTAACCATAACCCTAATCCGTACCCTAAACCTAAATTTAACCCGTACCCTAACCCCAACCCTAACCCTAACCCGTACCCTAAAACTAACCCTAACCCTAACCCTGACCCTAAACCTAACCCTAACCCTTACACTAACCCTAACCCTACCCAACCCGCACAATAAACCTAACCCTAACCCGTATCCTAACCCTAACCTAATCCTAAGCCTAACCCGTACATTAACCCTAACCCTAACACTAACCCAACCCCGTACTCTAAACCTAACCCTAACCCTAACCCTAACCCATACCCTAAACCTAACCCTAACCCTGACTCGGACCCTAGCCCTAACCCTAAACCTGACCCTAACCCATACCCTAAACCTAACGCATACCCTAACCCTAACCCTAAACCTAAACCTAAGCCTATCCCGTACCCTAAACCTAACCCTAACCCTTGACCTAACCCATACCCAACCCTATCCCGTACCCTAACCCTAACCCTAACCCTACCCAAAACCTAACAGTAACCCTAAACCATACCCTAGCGCTAACCCTAACCCTAACCCTAAGCCTAACCCGCACCCTAAACCTAAACCTAACCCTAACCCTAAATTTAACCCGTACGCTAACCCTATCCCATACCCTGAACATAACCCTAACCCGTATCCTAACACTAAACCTAACCCTAAGCCTAAACCGTACATTAACCCTAACCCTAACCCTAACAGTAACCTTACCCCGTACTTTAACCCTAACCCTAAACCTAACCCTAAACCGTACCATATCCCTAACACGTACCCTAAACCTAACCCTAACCCGCACACTAAAGCTAACACTAACCCTAGAACAAACACGTACACTAACCCTATCCCATATCGTAACCTTAACCCTAACCCGTACCGTAACCCTAACACTAACCCTAACCCAAACCCTAACCCTAAACCTAACCCGTACACTAACCCTAACCCGAACCCTAACCCTAACCCTAACCCGTACCCTAACCCTACCCGTACCCTAACCCTAACTCTAACACTAACCCCTAACCCTAACCCTAACCCTAAACCTTAACCTAACCCGTACCCAAACGGTAAACCTAACCTGTGCCTTAACACTAACCCAAACCCGTACTCTAACCCTAACCCTAACCCTAACCAGCACCCTAACCCTAACCCGTATCCTAACCCTAAAACTAACCCGTACCCTAACCCCAACCCTAACCCTAACCCATACCCTAACACTAACCCTAATCCTAACCCTGACACCAAACCTAACCCTAACCCTACACTAACCCAAACCCTAATCCTAACCCACAAACTAAACCTAACTATAACCCATAACCTAACCCTAACCTGTAACCTAAACCTAACCCTAACCCTAAACTTAAACCGTACGCTAACCCTATCCCGTACCCTAAACCTAACCCTAACCCGTATCCTAATCCTAAACCTAAACCTAAGCCTAACCCGTATATTAACCATAACCCTAACCCTAACACTAACCCTACCCCGTTCTCTAACCCTAATCCTAACCCTAACCCTAACCCTACCTGTACCCTAACCCTAACCCTAATCCTTACCCTAACACTAACCCTAACCCGTACTCTAAACCTAAACCTAACCCAAACCCTAACCCTAACCCTAACCGTACTCTAACACTAACCCTAAACCTCACCCTAACTCTAAACCGTACTGTAACCCTAACCCGTACCATAACCCTAAACCTAACCCGTACCCTAACACTACCCCTAACTCATACCCTAACCCTAACCCTAAACCTGACTCTAAACCTAACCCTAACCCGTACCCTAAACCTAACCCTTATCCTAACCCTAACCCTAACTTGTACCCTAACCTAACCCTAACCCGTACCCTAACCATAACCCTAACCCTAAAGCTAATACTGACCCTAACCCTTACCCGTACCCTAAGCGTAACCCATACCCTAACCCTAAACCTAATCCTTCCCTAACCCTAACCCGCACCCTAAACCTAACCCTAACCCTTGACCTAACCCGTACCAAACATATCCCGTAACCTAACCCTAACCCTAACCCGTACCCAAATCCTAACAGTAACCCTAACCCATACCCTAGCGCTAACACTAACCCTAACCCTAACTCTAACCCGTAACCTAAACCTTATCCTAACTATAACCCAAACGATAACCTTACCCGTACCAAAAACCTAACACATACCCTAACCCTAACCCTAAACTTAACTGTAACTCTGACCCGGAACCAAACCCTAAACTAACCCGTAGCCTAACCCCAAACATAACCCTAACCCGTACCATAACCCTATCCCTAACCCTAACCCTGACCCTAAAACTAACCCTATCCCGTAACCTAAACCTAAACCGAACCTTAAACTTAACACGTACGCTAACCGTAACCGTACCCTAAACCTAACCCTAACTCGTACGTACCCTAACCCTAACCCTTACCCTATCAGTACTCTAACCCTAACCCTAACCCTAACCCTCACCCTAACCCTAACCCATACTGTAACCTTAACCCGTACCATAACCCTAACCCTAACCCGTACCCTAACCCTAAACCTAACTCGTACACTACCACTAACCCTAACCCTGACCCTAACCCTAACCCTCACCCGTACCCTAAACCTAACCCGTTCCCTAACCCTAACCCTAACCCGTGTCCTAAACGTAACCCTAAACCTAACTCGTACCCTAACCCTAACCCTAATCCTGACCCTATCCCTAACCCTAACCTGTACCCTAAGCCTAACCCATACACAAACCCTAACCCTCAACCTAACACTTCCCCTAACCAGAACCCTAAATCTAACCCAAAACCTGGACCTAACCCGTACCCAAACCTATCCCGTACACTAAACCTAACCCTAACCCGTACCCAAACACTAACAGTAACCCTAACCCATACCCTAGCGCTAACCCTAACCCTAACACTAACACTAACACTAACCCGTACTCTAACCCTAACCCTAACCCTAACCCAAATCCTAACCGTACTCTAACCCTAACCCTAACCCTCACCCTAAACCTAACCCTTACTGTAACCCTAACCCGTAACATAACCCTAACCCTAACCCGTACCCTATCCCTAACCCTAACTCGTACTCTAACCCTAACCCTGACCCTAACCCTAAACCTACCCGTAACCTAAACCTAACCCGTACCAAAAGCTAACCCTAACACTAACCCATACCCTAAAACTAACCCTAACCCTAACTCGTACCCTAACACTAACCCTAAACCTGACCCTAACCCTAACACTAACCCGTACCCTAATCCTGACCCATACCCTAAACCTAACACTAAACCTAACCTTAACCCGTACCCTAAACCTAACCCTAACACTGGACCTAACCCGTACCCAACCCTATCCCGTACCCTAACCCTAACCCTAACCCGTACCCAAACCCTAACAGTAACCCTAACCCATACCCTAGGGCTAACCCTAACCCTAACCCTAAGCCTAACCCGCACCCTAAAACTAAAACTAACCCTAACCCAAACCATAACCCTACCCGTACCCTAACCCTAACACATACCCTAACTCTAACCTTAAACGTAACCCTAAAACGTACTCTAAAAATAAACCGTAACCTAAACCTAACCCTAACCCTAAACTTAACCCGTACACTAACCCTATCCCGTAACCTAAACCTAAATCTAACCCGTACCCTAACCTTAACCCTAACCCTAACCCTAACCCTATCCGTACACTAACCCTAACCCTAACACTAACACTAACTCTAACCCGTTTCTAACCCTAACCTTAAACCTAAACCTAAATCTAACCCGTACTCTAACCCTAACCCGTACCCTAACAAAAACCCTTACTTTAACCCTAAACCTAACCCGTACCCTAAACCTAAACGTAACCCTAACCCGTACCCAAACCCTAACCCTAACACGTACCCTAACCCTAATCCTAACCCTAACCCGAACACTAAACCTAACCCTAACCCTAGACCTAACACGTAAACTAACCCTATCCCGAACCGTACCCTTAACCCTAACCCGTACCGTAACCCTAAACCTAAACCTAACCCTAACCCTAACCCTAACACGTACACTAACCCTAAACCTAACACTAACCCGTACCCTAACCCTACCCGTAGCCTAACCCTAACCCTACCTCTAACCCCTAACCCTAAACCTAACCCTTACCCTAACCCGTACCCAAATGGTAAACCTAACCGATACCCTAACATTAACCCAAATCCGTACTCTAACACTAACCCTAACCCTAACCCGAACCCTAAAATTAACCGTAACCCTAACCCAAACCATGACCCTTAAACGTAACCTAACCCTAATCCATACCCTACCCCTAAACCTAACCTTAAACCTAACCCTAACCCTAACCCGTACCCTAACCCTAAAACTAACCCATACCCTAACACCACCCCTAACCCTAAACCGTACCCTAACACTAACCCTAACCCTAACCCTGACCCTAAACCTAACCCTTACCCTTACTCTAACCCTAACCCTAACCCGCACCCTAAACCTAACCCTAACCCGTTCCCTAACCCTAACCCGTAACCTAAACCTAACCCTAACTGTAAACTTAACCCGTACGCTAACCCTATCCCGTATCCTAAACCTTACCCTAACCCTTATCTTAACCCTAAATCTAAACCTAAGCCTAACCCGTACATTAACCCTAACCAGACCTGACACTAAACCTACCCCGTTCTCTAAACCTAAACCTAACCCTAACCCTAACCCTAACCCTATCCCTAAACCTAACCCAAACACTAACCCTAACCCGTTCTATAACCCTAACCCTAACCCTAACCCTAACCGTAATCTAACCGTAACCCTAACCCTCACCCTAACACTAACCCGTATTGTAACCCTAACCTGTAACATAACCCTAACCCTAACCTGTACCCTAACCCTAACCCTAACTCGTAACCTAAACCTAACCCTAACCCTAAACTTATCCCGTACACTAACCCTATCCCGTACCCTAAACTTAAACCTAACCCTAACCCTAACCCTAACCCTAAACCTATCCATAACCCGTACACTAACCCTAACCCGAATCCTAACCCATACCCTAACCCATACCCTAACCCTACCCATAGCCTAACCCTAACTCTAAACCTAACCCCTAACCCTAACACTAACCCTAAACCTTACACTAACCCGTACCCAAAAGGTAAACCTAACCAGTACCCTAACAGTAACCCAAACCCGTACTCTAACCCTAACCCTAACCCTAACCCGCACCCTAATCTTAACCAGAACCCTAACCGAAACCATAACCCTTAACCGTAACTTAACACTAAACCATACCCTAACCCTAACCCTAACCTTAAACATACCCTAACCTGTACCCTAACCCTAAAACTAACCCGTACCCTAACGCCAACCCTAACACTAAAGAGGACCCTAACACTAACCCTAACCCGGACCCTGACCCTAAAGCTAACCCTAACCCTTACACTAAACCTAACCCTAACCCTAACCCGCACCCTAAACCTAACCCTAACCCATACCCTAACCCTAACCCGTAACCTAAACCTAACCATGCTCTAACCCTAACCCTCACCCTAACCCTAACCCGTACTGTAACCCTAACCCTTACCATAACCCTAACCCTAACCCGTATCCTAATCCTAAACCTAACTTGTACCCTAACCCTAACCCTAAACCTGACCCTAACCCTAAACGTAACAATTACCCTAAAACTAAACCGTACCCTAACCCTAATCCTAACCCTAACCCGTACCCTAAACCTAACCCTAACCCTAACTCGTACCCTAACCCTAACCCTACTCTTGACCCTAACCTTAACCCTAACCCGTACTCTAAGCCTAACCCATACCCTAACACTAACCCTAACTTAACCCTAACCCTTGACCTAACCCTTACCCAACCCTATCCCTTAACCTATTACTAAACCTAACCCATACCCAAACCCTAACATTAACCCTAACCCATAACCTAGCACAAACCCTAATCCTAACCCTAAACTGCAACCTAAACCTAAAACTAACCCTAACCATAACCATAATCCTTACCCGTACCCTAACCCTAACCCATACCCTAACCCTAACCATAACCTTAACCGTAACCCTGACCCATAACCTAACCCTAAAACTAACCTGTACCCTAACCCCAAACCTAACCCTAACCCGTACCATAACCCTATCCCTAAACCTAACCCTGACCCTAAACCTAAACCTAAACCAAACCCTAATCCTAACTCTAACACTAACCCGCACCTAAACCTAACCCTACCCGTTCCCTAACCCTAACCCGTCACCTAAACCTAACCCTAACCCTAAACTTAACCCGTACACTAACCCTATCCCGTATCCTAAACCTAACCTTAACCCGTACCCTAACCCTAACCCTAACCATATCCGTACACTAACTCTAACACTAACCCTGACCCTAACACTAACCGTAACCCATATTCTAACCCTAAACTTAACCCTAACTCTAACCCTAACCCGTATTATAACGCTACCCTTACCCTAACCCTAAGCCTACACATAACCCTAACCCGTACAGTAACCCTAACCGGTACCCTAACCCTAACCCTAAACCTAACCTTGACCTAACCCTAACCCGTACCCTAACCATAAACCGTACCCTAACCCAAACCCTAAAACTAACCCGTACCCTAACCCTAAACGTAATGCTAACCCGTAACCAAACCCTATCCTGTACCTAAACCTAACCCTAACCCGTACCAAAACCCTAACCGTAACCCTAACCCATAGCCTAGCACTAACCCTAACCCTAACCCTAAACCGCACCCTAAACCTAAACCTAACCCTAACCCTAACCATAACCCTTACCCGTACCCTAACACTACCAATACCCTAACCCTAACCCTAACCTTAACAGTAAACCTGACCTGTACCCCAACCCTAAAACTAACCCGTACCCTAACCCTAACCCTAACCCTGACCCTAAACTTAACCCTAACCCGTATCCGAAACCTAACCCATACCCTAACCCAAACCCTAAACCTAACCCTAACCATAAACCGTACCCTAAAACTAACCCTAACCCTTGACCTAACCCGTAGCCAACCCTATCACGTACCCTAACCCTAACCCTAACCCGGACCCAAAACTTAACATAAACCCTAACCCATACCCTAGTGCTAACCCTAACCCTAACCCTAAGCCTAAACCGCACCCTAAACCTAAACCTAACCCTAACCCTAACCATAACCCTTACCCGTACCCTAACCCTAACCCATACCCTACACTAACCCTAACCTTAACAGTAACCCTAACAAATACCCTAACCCTAAAACTAACCCGTACCCTAACCCCAACCCTAACACTAACCCGTACCACACCCTATCCCTAACGCTAACCCTGACCCTAAACCGAACCCTAAACCGAACCCTAAACCATACCCTAACTCTAACCCTAAACCTAAACCTAACCCTAACCCGTACACTAACCCTAACCCGAACCCTAACCTTAACACTAATCCATACCCTAACACTCACCCATACCCTAACCCTAACCCTAACCTTAACCGTTACCCTGACACGTAACCTAACCCTAAAACTAACCTGTACCCTAAACACAACCCTAACCCTAAACCATACCCTAATCCTAACCCTAACCCTAACCCTAACACGTACACTAACCCTAACCCGAACCCTAACCCTAACCCGTGCCCTAACCCTACCCGTAGCCTAACCCTAACCCTACCCCTAAACCCTAACCCTAAACCTAAACCTTACCCTAAACCGTACCCAAATGGTAAACCTAAACCATACCATAACAGTAACCCAAACCCGTACTCTAACCCTAACCCTAACCCTAACCCTCACCTAAACCTAACCCTAAGCCGTACCCTAACCCTAAACCGTAACCTAAACCTAACCCTAAACCTAATTTTAACCCGTACGCTAACCCTAGCCCATACCCTAAACCTAACCCTAACCCGTATCCTAACCCTAACCCTAACTCTAACCCGTACCCTAACCCTAACCCTTTCCCTAACCCTAACACTAACCCTAACCTGTACTCTAACCCTAACCCTAACCCTAACCCTAACACTAACCCTAACCCTAACCGTACTCTAACCCTAACCCTAACCCGTACCCTAACCCTACCCTAACTCGTACCCTAACCATAACCCTGACCCTAACACTAACCATAACCTGCACCCTAAACGTAACCCTAACCCTAACTCGTTCCCTAACACTAACCCTAACCCTTACCGTAACCCTAACCCTAACCCGTACCCTAAACCTTACCCATACCCTAACTCTAACCCTAAACCTAACCCTAACAATAAACCGTACCCTAAAACTAACCCTAACCCTTGACCTAACCCGTAGCCAACCCTATGCCGTACCCTAACCCTAACCCTAACCCGTACCCAAAACGTAACATAAACCCTAACCCATACCCTAGTGCTAACCCTAACCCTAACCCTAAGCCTAAACCGCACACTAAACCTAAACCTAACCCTAAACCTAACCATAACCCTTACCCATACTCTAACCCTAACCCATACCCTACACTAACCCTAACCTTAACCGTAACCCTAACCCATACCCTAACCCTAAAACTAACCCGTATCCTAACCCCAACCCTAACCCTATCCCGTACCACAACCCTATCCGTAACGCTAACCCTGACCCTAAACCTAACCCTAAACCATACCCTAACTCTAAACCTAATCCTAAACCTAACCCTAAGCCGTACACTAACCCTAACCCTAACCCTAACCTTAACCGTTACCCTGACACGTAACCTAACCCTAAAACTAACCCGTACCCTAAACACAAGCCTAACCCTGAACCGTATCCTAATCCTAACCCTAACCCTAACCCTAACACGTACACTAACCCTAACGCGAACCCTAACCCTAACCCGTACCCTAACGTTACCCGTAGCCTAACCCTAACCCTACTCCTAACCCCTAACCCTAAACCTAAACCTTACCCTAACCTGTACCCAAATGGTAAACCTAAACCATACTCTAACAGTAACCCGAACCTGTACTATAACCCTAACCCTAACCCTAACCCTCACCCTAAACTTAACCCTAACTCTAACCCAAACCATAACCCTTAACCGTAACCTAACCCTAATCCATACCCTAACCCTAAACCTAAACTTAACCATAACCCTAACCCGTACCCTAACCCTAAAATAACCCGTACCCTAACCCCAACCCTAACCCTAAACCGTACCCTAACACTAACCCTAACCCTAACCCTCACCCTAAACCTAACCCTTACCCTTACACTAACCCTAACACTAACCCGCACCCTAAACCTAACCCTAACCCGTACCCTAACCATAACCCGTAACCTAAACCTAACCCTAACCCTAAACTTAACCTGTACGCTAACCCTATCCCGTACCCTAAACCTAACCCTAAACCTTATCCTAACCCTAAACCTAAACCTAAGCCAAACCCGTACATTAACCCTAACCCCAAAACTAACACTAACCGTACCCCGTTCTCTAAACCTAAACCTAACCCAAACCCTAACCCTAACCCTAAACCTAAGCCTAACACTAACCATAAGCCGTACTCTAACCCTAACCCTAACCCTAACCCTAACCCTAACCCTAACCGTAATCTAACCGTAACCCTAACCCTCACCCTAACCCTAACCCGTACTGTAACCCTAACCCTAACTCGTACCCTAAACCTTACCCTAAACCTAAACTTATCCCGTACACTAACCCTATTCCGTACCCTAAACTTAACCCTAACCCGTACCCTAACCCTAACCCTATCTGCACAGTAACATTAACGCTAAACCTAACACTAACCCTAACACGTACTCTAACACTAAACCTAACCCTAAACCTACCCCTAACCCGTTCTGTAACCCTAACCCGTACCCTAACACTAACCCTCACCCTAACCCTAAACCTAACCTGTAACCTAAGCATAAATGTAACCCTTACTCGTACCCAAACCCTAACCCTAACACGTACCCTAACCCTAACCCTAACCCTAACCCTAAAACGCACACTAAACCTAACCCTAACCCTAGACCTAACACGTACACTAACCCTATCCCGTACCGATATCTTAACCCTAATCCATACCATAACCCTAACACTAACCCTAACCCTAACGCTAACCCTAAGTCTAACCCTATGCCTAACCCGTACACTAACCCTTACCCGAACCCTAATCCGTACCCTAACCCATACCCTAACTCTACCCATAGCCTAACCCTAACTCTAACCCTAACCCCTAACCCTAACCCTAACCCTAACCCTTACACTAACCCGTACACAAAAGGTAAACCTAACCCGTACCCTAACAGTAACCCAAACCCGTACACTAACCCTAACCCTAAACCGAAACCGCACCCTAAACTTAACCCAAACCCTAACCGAAACCATAATCCTTAACCGTAACCTAAGCCTAACCCATACCCTAAACCTAAACCTAACCTTAACCATAACCCTAACCAATATCGTAACCCTAAAACTAACCCGTACCCTAACCCCAACCCTAACAAAACGTGTACCCTAACATTAACCCTAACCCTAACCCTAACCCGTAACATAACCCTAACCCTTACACTAACCCTAAACCTAACCCTAACCCGCACCCTAAACCTAACCCTAACCCATACCCTAACCCTAATGCGTAACCTAAACCTAATCCTAAACCTAAACTTAACCCGTACGCTAACCCTATCCCGTACCCTGAACCTAACCCTAACCCGTACACTAACCCTAACCCTAAACCTAACCTAAAACTAACCCTATCCTGTACTCTAACCCTAACCTTAACCCTAACCCTAACCATACTCTAACCCTAACCCTCACCCTAACCCTAACACGTACTGTAACCCTAACCCATACCATAACCCTAACTCTAACCCGTATCCTAACCCTAAACCTAACTTGTACCCTAACCCTAACCCTAAGCCTGACCCTAACCCTAACCGTAACCCGTCCCCTAAACCTAACCCATACCCTAACCCTAATCCTAACCCTAACCCGAACCCTAAACCTAACCCTAACCCAAAATCGTACCCTAACCCTAACCCTAACCTTGACCCTAACCTTAACACTAACCCGTACTCTAAGCCTAACCCATAAACTAACACTAACCCTAACCTAACCCTAACCCTAACCCGTACCCAAAACCTAACCCTAACACTTGACCTAACCCTTACCAACCCTATCCCGTAACATATACCTAACCCTAACCCATACCCAAACCCTAACAGTAACTTTTAAACATAACCTAACACTAACCCTAACGCTAACCCTAACCCTAACCCACACCCTAAACCTAACACTAACCCTAACCCTAACCATAACCCTTACCCGTACCCTAACCCTAACCCATACCCTAACCCTAACCATAACCTTAACCGTATCCCTGAACCATACCCTAAACCTAAAACTAACCTGTACCCTAACCCCAAACCTAACCCTAACCCGTACCATAACCCTATCCCTAACCCTAATCCTGACCCTAAACGTAACCCTATACCAAACCCTAACCCTAACCCTAACCCTAACTCTAACCCGCACCTAAACCTAACCCTAACCCGTTCCCTAACCCTAACCCGTCACCTAAACCTAAGCCTAAACCTAAACTTACCCGTACACTAACCATATCCCGTATCCTAAACCTAACCCTAACCCGTACTCTAACCCTAACCCTAACCCTAAACCTAACCCTAACCCGTACTCTAATCCTAACCCGTACTCTAACCCTAACCCTAACCCTAACCTTAACACTAACCGTAACCCGTACTCTAACCCTATACGTAACCCTAACTCTAACCCTAACCCATACTATAACGCTAACCCTAACCCTAACGCTAACATTAACCCTAACCTGTACAGTAACCCTAACGGATACCCTACCCCTAACCCTAAACCTAACCCTGACCTAACCCTAACCCGTACCCTAACCCTAAACCGTACCCTAACCCTAACCCTAAACCTAACCGTTACCCAACCCTAAACGTAACGCTAACCCGTAACCAAACCCTAATCCTAACACGTACTCTAACCCTAACCCTAACCCGCACACTAAACCTAACCCTAACCCTAGACCTAACACGTACACTAAACCTATCCCATACCCCAACCTTAACCCTAACCCGTATCGTAAGCCTAACACTAACACTAACCCTAAACCTAACCCTAACCCGTACACTAACCCTAACCTGAACCCGAACCCTAACCCTAACCTGTACCCTAACCCTACCCGTAACCTAACCCTATCTATAACCCTAAACCCTAACCCTAAACCTAACCCTTCCCTAAACCGTACCCAAATGGTAAATCTAACCCGTACCCTAACACTAACCCAAACCCGTGTTCTAACCCTAACCCTAAACCTAAACCTAACCCTAACCCACACCCTAAACTTAACCCGAACCCTAACCAAACCAAAACCCTTAACCGTAATCTAACCCTAACTCATACCCTAACCCTAACCCTAACCTTAACCTTAACATTAACCCGTACCCTAACCCTAACACTAACCCGTACCCTAACCCCAACCCTAACCCTAACCCGTACCCTAACCCTAATCCTAACCCTAACCCTGACCCTAAATCTAACCCTAACCCTTACACTAATCCTAACCCTAACGCTAACCCTAACCCTAAACCTAAACCTAACCCTAACCCGCACCCTAAACTTAATCCGAACCCTAACCCAAACAAAAACCCTGAACCGTAATCTAACCCGAACTCATATCCTAACCCTAACGCTAACCTTAACCATAACCATAACCCGTACCCTAACCCTAAAACTAACCCGTACCCTAACCCCAACCCTAACCCAAACCCGTACCCTAACCCGTACCCTAACCCTAACCCTAACACTAAACTGTACCCTAAACCTAAACCTAACCCTAACTCGTACCCTAATCCTAACCCTAACCCTGACGCTAACCCTAAACCGTACGCTAAACCTAACCGCAACCCTTGACCTAACTCATACCCAACCCTATCCTGTAACCTAACCCTAACCCTAACCCGTACCAAAACCCTAAACGTAACCCTAACCTAACCCATAGCCTAGCCCTAACCCTAACCCTAACCCTAAAATGCACCCTCCACCTAAACCTATCCCTAACCCTAACCATAAGCCTTACCCGTACCCTAACACAAACCCATAGCCTAACCCTAACCCTAACCTTAACATTAACCCTGACCCGTACCCCACCCTAAAACTAACCCATACCCTAACCCAACCCTAACCCTAACCCGTACCCTAACACTAACCCTAACCCTAACCCTGACCCTAAAACTAACCCTAACCCTTACACTAATCCTAACCCTAACCCTAACCCGCACCCTAAACCTAACCCTAACCCGTACCCTAACCCTAACCCGTAACCTAAACCTAACCCTAAACCTAAACTTAACTCGTACGCTAACCCTATCCCATACTCTAAACCTAAACCTAACCCGTATTCTAACCCGTAACCTAACCTTAAGCCTAACCCAAAATTTAACGCTAACCCTAACCCTAACACTAAGCCTACCCCGTACTCTAACCCTATGCCTAACTCGTACCCTAACCCGTACCCTAAACTTAACCCTAACCCGTACCATACCCTAAACTGTACCCTAAACCTAACCCGTACCCTAAACCTAACCCTAGCCCTAAACCGTACCCTAAACCTAAACCTAACCCTAACTCGTACCCTAACCCTAACCCTAACCCTGACGCTAACCCTAACGCTAAACCGTACGCTAAACCTAACCGTAACCCTTGACCTAACCCATACCCAACCCTATCCTGTAACCTAAACCTAACCGTAACCCGTACCAAAACCCTAACCGTAACCCTAACCCTTAGCCTAGCACTAAACCTCACCCTAATCCTAAACCGCACCCTCAACCTAAACCTAACCCTAATCCTAACCATAACCCTTACCTGTACCCTAACACTAACCCATAGCCTAACTCTAACCCTAACCTTAAGAGTAACCCTGACCCGTACACCAACCCTAAAACTAACCCGTACCTTAACCCTAACCCTAACCCTCACCTTAACCTAACCCTAAACCGTACCCTAAACCTAACCCGTAAACCTAAACCTAACACTAAACCTAATCTTAACCCGTACGCTAACCCTAGCCCATACACTAAACCTAACCCTAACTTGTACCCTAACCCTAACCCTAACCCTAACTCTGCCCCGTACCCTAACCCTAACCCTAACCCTTTCCCTAACGTTAACACTAACCCTAACCCATATTCTAACCCTAAACCTAACCCTAACCATACTCTAACCCTAACCCTAACCCTCACCCTAAACCTAACCCGTACTGTAACCCTAACTCGTAACATAACCCTAACCCTAACCCGTACCCTAACCACAACCCTAACCCTGACCCGTACCCTAAAACTAACCCTTAACCGCACCCTAAACCTAACCCTAACCCGTACCCTAACCCTAATCCGTACCCTAAACCTAACCCTAAACAGTAACCTAACCCTAAACCTAACCCTAAGCCTAACTCGTACATTAACCCTAACCCTAATCCTAACACTAACCCTACCCCGTAATCTAACCCTAACCCTAACTCTAACCCTAACCCTAACCCTAACCCTAACCGTACTCTAAACCTAACCCTAACCCTAACCCTTAGGCTAACCATAACCCTTAACCGTACCCTAACGCTAACCTACACCCTAACACTAACCCTAACTTTAACCGTAACCCTAAACCATACCCTAACCCTAAAACTAACCCGTACCCTAACCCCAAACCTAACCCTAACCCATACCCTAACAGTAACCGCAACCCTAACCCTGAACCTAAACCTAAACCTAACCAGTACACTAACCCTAACCCTAACCCTAACCGGCATCCTAAACCTAACCCTAATCCGAACCCTAACCCTACCCCGTAACCTAAACCTAAACATAACCCTATACTTAACCCGTTTGCTAACCCTATCCCGTACCCTAAACCTAACCCTAACCCGTAACCTAACACTAAACCTAACCCTAAGCCTAACCCGTACATTAAACCTAACCCTAACCCTAACACTAACCCTACTCCGTACTCTAACCCTAACCCTAACCCTAACCTTAACCCTAAACCGTACCCTAACCCTAACCCTAACCCTAACACCAACACTAACCCGTACTCTAACCCTAAACCTAACCCGAACCCTAACCCTAACACTACCCTAAATCGTACTCTAACCCTAACCCTAACCCTCACCCTAAACCTAAACCCTACTGTAACCCTAACCCGTAAAATAACCCTAACCCTAACCCGTACCCTAACCCTAACACTAACTCGTTCCCTAAAGCTAACCCTGACCATAACATTAACCCTAACTCGTAACCTAATTCTAACCCGTACCCTAACCCTAACCCTAACCCTAACCCTAACCAGTACCCTAAACCTAACCCTACCCTAACTCGTACCCTAAACCTAACCCTAACCCTGACCCTAAACATAACCCTAACCCATACCCTAAACCTAACCAATACCCTAACATTAAACCTAAACATAACCCTAACCCTAACCCGTTCCGTAAAATTAACCCTAACCCTTGACCTAACCCGTAGCCAACCCTATCCCGTACCCTAACCCTAACCCTAACCCGTACCCAAAACCTAACATTAACCCTAACCCATTCCCTAGCCCTAACCCTAAACCTAACCCTAAGCCTAACCCGCACCCTAAACCGAAACCTAACCCTAACCCTAAACATAACCCTTACCCGTACCCTAACCCTAACCCATACCCTACACTAACCTTAACCTTAACCGTAACCCTAACCTGTAGCCAAACCCTAAAACTAACCCGTACCCTAACCCCAAACCTAACCCTAACCTGTACCATAACCCTATTTCTAAACCTAACCCTGACCCTAAACCTAATCGTGACCCGTACCCTGACTCTAATCCGCACCTAAACCTAATCCTAACCCGTTACCTAACCATAACCCGTAACCTAAACCTAACCCTAACCCTAAACTTAACCCATACACTAACCCTATCCCATTCCCTAAACCTAACCCTAACCCGTACCCTAACCCTAACCCTAACTTTAAGCTTAACCATAACCTGTACCCTAACCCGAAAACTAACCCGTACCCTAACCCCAACCGTAACCCTAACCCATACCCTAACACTAACCCTAACCCTAACCCTGACATTCAACCTAACCCTAACCCGTACACTAACCCTAACCCTAACCCTAACCCGCACCCTAAACCTAACCCTAAACAGTACCCTAACACTAACCCGTAACCTAACCCTAAACCTAACCCTAAGCCTAACACGTACATTAACCCTAACCCTAACCCTAACACTCACCCTACCCCGTACTCTATCCCTAACCCTAACCCTAACCCGTGCACTAACCCTAAACCTAACCCTTTCCCTAAACCTAACACGAACCCTAACCGGTACTCTAACCCTAACCCTAACCCTAACCGTACTCTAACCCTAAACCTAAGCCTCAACCTAACCCTAACCCATACTGTATCCCTAACCCGTAACATAACCCTAACCCTAACCCTAACCCTAACTTGTACCCTAACCCTAAACCTGACCCTAACCCTAACCCGTACCCTAAACTAAACCGTATCCTAAACCTAACCCTATCCCTAAACCGTACCCTAAACCTAACCCTAAACCTAACCCTAACTCATACCCTAACCCTAACCCTAACCCTGACCTTAACCCTAACCCTAACCCGTACCCTAAACCTAACCCATATCCTATCCCTAACCCTTAGCTAACCCGAACCCTACCCGTACCCTAAACCTAAACTTAACCCTTGAACTAACCCGTACCCAACCCTATCTCGTACCCTATACCTAACCCTAACATGTACCCAAACCCTAACAGTAACCCTAACCCCTAACCTAGAGCAAAACTTAAACCTAACCCTAAGCCTATCCCGCACCCTAACCCCAACCCATACCCTAACACTAACCATAACTTTAACCGTAACCCTAACCCGTACCCTAACCCTAAAACTAACCCGTACCCTAACCCAATCCCTAACCCTAACCCGTAGCATGACCCTATCCCTAACCATAACCCTGACCTTAACCTAACCCTAACCCATACCCTAACCCTAACCCGCACATAAACCTAAGCCTAACCCGTACCCTAACCCTAACCCTATCCGTACACTCACCCTAACCCTAACACTAACACTAAACCTAACCCGTACTCTAAACCTAACCCTAACCCAAACCTAACCTTAACCCGTACCCTAACCCTAAAACTAACACGTACCATAACACTAACCCTAACCCTAACCCTGACGCTAAACCTAACCATAACCCTTACACTAACCCTAACCCTAACCCTAACCCGCACCCTAAACCTAACCCTAACCCGTAACCTAAACCTAACCCTAAACCGTAACCTAAACCTAACCCTAACCCTAAACTTAACCCTATCCCGTACCCTAAACCTAACCCTAACTCTTAGCCTAACCCTAAACCTAAACCTAAATCTAACTCGTACCCTAAACCTAACCCTAACCCTTGACCTAACCCGAACCCAACCGTATCTCGTACACTAAACCTAACCCTAACCCGTACCCAAACCCTAACAGTAACCCTAACCCATACCATAGTGCTAACCCTAACTTTAACCCTAAGACTAACCCGCACCCTAAACCTAAACGTAACCCTAACCCTAACGATAACCCTTACCCATACCCTAACGCTAACCCATACCCTAACACAAACCCTAACTTTAACCGTAACCCTAACCCATACCCTAACCCTAAAACTAACCCATACCCTAACCCCAACCCTAACCCTAACCCGTACCATGACCCTATCCCTAACCCTAACCCTGACCCTAAACCTAACCCTAACCCGTACCCTAATCCTAACCCGCACCTAAACCTAACCCTAACCCGGACCCTAACCCTAACCCGTACCCTAAACCTAACCCTAACCCTAACCCGTACCCTAAACCTAACCCTAACTCTAACTCGTACCCTAACACTAACCCTAACACTGACCCTAAACCTAACACTAACCCGTACCCTAATCCTGACCCATACCCTAACCCTAACCCTAACCCTAACCCACACCCGAAATCTAAAACTAACCCTAACCCAAACCATAACCCTAACCCGTACCCTAACCCTAACACATTCCCTAACACTAACCCTAACCTTAACCGTAACCCTAACCCGTCCCCTAACCCTAAAACTAACCCATAACCTAACCCCAACCCTAACCCTAACCCGTACCATTACCCTATCCCTAACCCTAACCCGCACCCTAAACCTAACCAAACCCGTACCCTAACCCTAACCCGTAACCTAAACCTAACCCTAACCCTAAACTTAACCTGTACACTAACCCTATCCCGTACCCTAAACCTAAACATAACCAATAACCTAACCCTAACCCTAACCCTAACCCTATCCGTACACTAACCCTAACCCTAACCCTAACACTAACCCTAACCCGTACTCTAACCCTAACCCTAAACCTAAACCTAACCCTAACCCGTACACTAACCCTAGCCCGTACCATAACACTAACCCTTACCCTAACCCTAAACCTAACCCGTACCCTAACCCTAACCCGTAACATAAACCTAACCCTAAACCTAAACTTAAACCGTACGCTAACCCTATCCCGTACCCTAAACCTAACCCTAAACAGTACCCTAACCCTAACCCTAACCCTAACCGTACACTAACCCTAACCCTAACCCTAAACCTAACACTAAACCTAATCCGTACTCTACCCCTAACCCTAACCGTAAACCTAACCCTAACCCGAAATCTAACCCTAACCCGTACCCTAACACTAACCCTAACCCGTACTCTAAACCTAAAAATAACCCTAACTCTAACCTTAACCCGTACTATAACCCTAACCCTAAACCTAACCCTAACCCGTACTCTAACCCTATCCCGTAGCCTAACCCTAACTCTAACCATAACCCCTAACCTTAACCCTCACCCTAAAGCTTAACCTAACCCGTACCCAAACGGTAAACCTAACACGTACCCTAACACTAAACCAAACCCGTACTCTAAACCTAACGCTAACCCTAACCCTAACCCTAAACCGCAACCTAAACTTAAACCTAACCCTAACAATAACCATAACCCTTAACCGTACCCTAACCCTAAACCACACCCTAACCCTATCCCTAACTTTAACTATAACCCTAACCCATACCATAACCCTAAAACTAACCCGTACCCTAACCCGAACCCTAAAACTAACCCATACACTAACACTAACCCTACCCCTAACCCTGAGCCTAAACCTAACCCTAAACCGTACACTAACCCTAAACCTAACCCTAACCCGCACCACAAACCTAACCCTAACCCGTACTCTAACCCTAACCCGTAAACTAAACCTAACCCTAACCCTAAACTTAACCCGTACGCTAACCCTATCCCGTACACTAAACCTAACCCTAACTCGTAACCTAACCCTATACCTAACCCTAAGCCTAACTCGTACATTAACCCTAACCCTAACCCTAACACTAACACTACCCCATACTCTAACCCTAAACCTAACACTAACCCTAACCCTAACACGTACCCTAAACCTAACGCTAACCCTTTCCCTAACTCTAACACTAACCCGAACCCGTACTCTAACCTTAACTCTAACCCTAACCCTAACTGTACTCTAACCCTAACCCTAACCCTCACCCTAACCCTAAACCGTATTGTAACCCTAACCCGTAACATAACCCTAACCCTAACCCGTACCCTATCCCTAACCCTGACTCGTACTCTAACCCTAAACCTGACCCTAACCCTAACCCTTACCCGTAAATAAACCTAACCCATACCCTAACTCTAAACCGTACCATAACCCTAAAACTAACCTGTACCCTAACCCCAACCCTAAAACTAATCCATACACTAACACTAACCCTAACCCTAACCCTGACCCTAAACCAAACCCTAAACCATACACTAACCCTAAACCTAACCCTAAACCGCACCACAAACCTAACCCTAACCCGTACTCTAACCCTAACCCATAAACTAAACCTAACCCTAACCCTAAACTTAACCCGTACGCTAACCCTATCCCGTACACTAAACCTAACCCTAAGTCGTAACCTAACCCTAAACCTAACCCTAAGCCTAACTCGTATATTAACCCTCACCCTAACCCTAACACTACCCCATACTCTACGCTAAACCTAACACTAACCCTAACCCTAACCTATACCCTAACCCTAACCCCAACCCTTTCCCTAACTCTAACACTAACCCGAACCCGTACTCTAACCTTAACCCTAACCCTAACCCTAACCGTACTCTAACCCTAACCCTAACCCTCGCCTTAACCCTAAACCGTATTGTAACCCTAACCATAACATAACCCTAACCCTAACTCGTAGCATATCCCAAACCCTAACTCGTACTCTAACCATAAACCTGACACTAACCCTAACCCTAACCGGAACCTAAACCTAACACGTACCCTAACCCTAACCCGTACACGTACCCGTACCCTAAACCTAACCTTAACCCTAACTCGTACCGTAACCCTACCCCTAACCCTGACCCTAACCCTAAGCCTAACATGTACCCTAAACCTAACCCATACTCTAACCTTAACCCTAAACCTAACCCTAACCCTAACCCGTACCCTAAACCTAACCCTAACCCTTGACCTAACCCGTACCCAACCCTATCCAGTACCCTTACCCTAAACCTAACCCGAAACCAAACCCAAACAGTAACCATAACCCATACCCTAGAGCTAACACAAACCCTAACTCTAAGCCTAACCCGCACCCTAAACCTAAACCTAACCCTAACCCTAACCATAACCCTAACCCGTACCCTAACCCTAACCCATAACCTAACACGAACCCTAACGTTAACCGTAACCCTAACCCTTACCCTAACCCTAAAACTAACCCATACCGTAATCCCAACCCTAACACTAACACATTCCCTAACAATAACCCTAAACCTAACCCGCGCCAAACCTATCCCTAACACGTACCCTAACCCTAACCAGTAACCTAAACCTAACCCTAACCCTAAACTTAACGCGTACACTAACCCTATCCCATACCCTAAACCTAAACCTAACCCGTACCCTAACCCTAACCCTATCTGTACACTAAACCTAACACTAACCCTAACAGGTACTCTAACCCTAAACCTAAACCTAAACCTAACCCTAACCCGTACCCTAACACTAACACTTACCCTAACCCTAAACCTAACCCGTACCCTAACCCTAAACATAACCCTAACCCGTACCCAAACCCTAACCCTAACACGTACCCTAACCCTAACCCTAACCCTAACCTGTACACTAACCCTAACCCGAACCCGAACCCTAACCCTAACACATACCCTAACCCTACCCGTAGCCTAATCCTAACACTAAACATAACCCCTAACTCTAAGCCTAACCCTAACCCTTACCCTAACCCGTACCCAAACGGTAAACCTAACCCGTACCCTAACACTAACCTAAACCCGTACTCTACCCTAACCCTAACCCTAACCCGCACACTAAACTTAACTCTAACCCTAACCCAAACCATAACCCTTAACCGTAACCTAACACTAACTCATAACCTAACCATAACCCTAACCTTAAACATAACCCTAACCTGTACCCTAACCCTAAAACTAACCCGTAACCTAACCCCAAACCTAACCCTAACCCGTACCCTAACACTAACCCTAACCCTAACCCTTACCCTAACCCGTACCCAAATGGTAAACCTAACCCGTACCCTAACACTAACACAAACCCGTACTCTAACCCTAACCCTAACCCTAACCCTAAACCGCACCCTAAACTTAACCCTAACCCTAACCATAACCCTTAACCGTACCCTAACCCTAACCCACACTCTAACCCTAACCCTAACTTTAACCGTAAACCTAACACGTACCCTAACCCTAAAATAACCCGTACCCTAACCCCAACCCTAACCCTAACCCATACCCTAACAATAACCCTAACCCTAACCCTGACCCTAAAAATAACCCTAACCAGTACACTAACCCTAACCCTAACCCTAACCGGTACCCTAAACCTAACCCTAATCCGTACCCTAACCCTAACCCGTAACCTAAACCTAAACCTAAACCTAAACTTAACCCGTACGCTAACACTATCCCGTACCCTAATCCTAACCCTAACCCGTAACTTAACCCTAAACCTAACCCTAAGCCTCACCCGTACATAAGCCTAACCCTAACCCTAACACTAACCCTACCCCGTACTCTAACCCTAACCCTAACCCTAACCCTAAACCGTATACTAACCCTAACCCTAACCCTAACCCTAAACCTAACCCTAACCTGTACTCTAACCCTAACCCTAACCATCATCCTAACCCTAACCTGTACTGTAACCCTAACACATAACATAACCCTAACCCTAACCCGTACCGTAAAACTAACCCTAACCCTTGACCTAACCTGTAGCCAAACCTATCCCATACCCTAACCCTAACCCGTACCCTACACTAACCCTAACCTTAACCGTAACCCTAACGCGTACCTTAACCCTAAAACTAACCTGTACCCTAACCCCAACCCTAACCCTAACCCTTAACATAACCCTATTTCTAATCATAACCCTGACCCTAAACCTAAACCTAACCCATACCCTGACCCTAACCCGCACCTAAACCTAATCCTAACCCGTGCCCTAAACCTAACCCTTAACCTAAACCTAACCCTAACCCTAAACTTAACCCGTACACTAACCCTATCCCGTTCCCAAAACCTAACACTAAACCGTACCCCAACCCTAACCCTAACCCACACCCTAACACTAACCCTAACCCTAACCATGACCCTCAACCTAAACCTAACCCGTACACTAATCCTAACGCTAACCCTAACCCGCAACCTAAACCTAACCCTAACCAGTACCCTAACGCTAACCCATAACCTAACCTTAAACCTAACCCTAAGCCTAACACGGACATTAAACCTAACCCTAACTCTAACACTAACCGTACCCTGTACTCTAACACTAACCCTAAACCTAAACCGACCGTACTCTAACCTTAACCCTAAGCATCAACCTAACCCTAACCCATAATGTATCCCTAACACATAACATAACCCTAACCCTAACCCGTACCCTAACCCTAACCCTAACTCGTACCCTAACCCTAAACCTGACCCTAAACCTAACCCGTACCCTAACCTAAACCTTATCCTAAACCTAACCCTAACCCTAACCCGTACCCTAAACCTAACCCTAACCCTAAACATACCCTAACCCTAACCCTAACCCTAACCCTGACCCTAACCCTAACCCTAACCCGTACCCTAAACCTAACCCTAACCCTTAACCTAACCCGTACCCAGCCCTATCTCATACGCTTAACCTAACCCTAACACGTACCCAAACCCTAAGAGTAACCCTAACCCATAGCCTAGAGCTAACCCTAACCCTAACCCTAAGCCTAACCCGCACCCTTAACCTAAACGTAACCCTAACACTAAACATAAACCTTACCCGTACCCTAACCGTAACCCATACCCTAACACTAACCCTAACTTTAACCGTAACACTAACCCGTACCCTAACCCTAACCCTAACTCGTACCCTAACCCTAACCCTAACCCTAACCCGTACCTTAAACCTAACCCGTACCCTTACCCTAACCCTAACCCTAACCCTAACCAGTACCCTGAACCTAACCCTAACCCTAACTCGTACCCTAACCCTAACCCTGACCCTAACCCGCACCCTAAACCTAAAATTAACCCTAACCCTAACCATAACACTTAACCGTACCCTAACCCTAACCCATACCCTAACTCTAACCCTAACCTTAACCGTAACCCTGACCCGTACCCTAATCCTAAAACTAACCCGTACCCTAACCCCAACCCTAACCCTAACCCGTACCATAACCCTATCCCTAAAGCAAACCCTGACCCTAAACCTAACCCGTACCCTAACCCTAACCCTAAAACTAACCATCACCTAAACCTAACCCTATCCTGTACCTTAAACCTAACCCTAAACCGAACCCTAACCCTAACCCGAACCCGAACCCGATCCGTACACTAACCCTAACCCTAACACTAACCCTAACACTAACCCTAACCCCTACTCTAACCCTAAACTTAACACTAAACCTAACCCTAACCCATACTCTAACCCTAACCCGTACCCTAACACTAACCCTAACCCTCACACTAACACTAACCGGTATCTAACCCTAAACCTAACCCTAACTCTAACCCTAACCCATACTATAACCCTAACCCTAAACCTAAACTTAACCCGAACCCGTACTCTAACCCAATCCCGTAGCCTAACCATAACTCTAAACCTATCCCCTAACCATAACCCTAACCCTAACCCTTACCCTAACCCTTACCCAAACGGTAAACCTAACCTGTACCTTAACACTAACCCAAACCCGTAGTCTAACCCTAACCCTAATCATAACCATAACCCTTAACCGTACCTTAACCCTAACCCACACTCTAACATAACCCTAAATTTAACCGTAACACTAACACGTACTCTAACCCTAAAACTAACCCGTCCCCTAACCCTGACCCTAAACCTAACCCTAACCTGTACACTAACCCTAACCCGTAACCTAACCCTAACCCTAACCCTAAATTTAACCCGTACGCTAAACCTATTCCGTACCCTAAACCTAACCCTAACCCGTAAACTAACCCTAAACCTAACCCTAAGCCTAACCCGTACTTTAACACTCACCCTAACCGTAACACTAACCCTACCCCGTACTCTAACCCTAACCTAACCCTAACCCTAAACCTAACCCATACCCTAACCCTAACTCTAACCCTTTCCCTAACCGTAACACTAACACTAACCTTACTCCGTACTCTAACCCTAACCCTAACACTAACCATAACCCTATTCGTACTCTAACCCTAACACTAAAACTCACCCTAACCCTAATCCGTACTGTAACCCTAACCCATAACATAACCCTAACGCTAACCCATACCCTAAACCTAAGCCTAACTAGTACCCTAACCCTAACCTTAACCCGTACCCTAAACCTAACCCTAACCCTAACTCGAACCCTAACACTAACCCTGACCCTCACCCGCACCCTAAAACTAAAACTAACCCTAACCATAACCATAACACTTACCCGTACCCTAACCCTAACCCTTCCCCCAAACCTACCCTAACCCTGACCATAAACCTAAACCTAAACCGTACCCTAACCCTAACCCTAACCCTCACCCTAACCCTAAACCGCACCCTAAACATAACCCTAACCCTAACCATAACCATAACCCTTAACCATACCCTAGCCCTAAACCACACCCTAACCCTATCCCTAACTTAAACCGTAATCCTAACCCATACAATAACCCTAAAACTAACCCATACACTAACACCAACCCGAACCCTAACCCATACCCTAACACTAACCCTAACCCTGACCCTAAACCTAACCCTAACCCTAACCCGTACACTAACCCTAACCCTAACCCTAACCAGCACCCTAACCTAACCCTAACCCGTACTCTAACCCTAACTCGTAAACTAAACCTAACCCTAACCCTAAACTTAACCCGTACGCTAACCCTATCCTGTACATTAAACCTAACCCTAACCCGTAACCTAACCCTAAACCTAACCCTAAGCCTGACTCGTATATTAACCCTAACCCTAACACTAACACTAACACTACCCCATACTCTAACCCTAACCCTAACACTAATCCTAACCCTAACACGTACCCTAACCCTAACCCTAAAACTTTCCCTAACCCTAACACTAACCCTAACCCTAACCGTACTCTAACCCTAACCCTAACCCTAACCCTAACCCTAACCGTACTCTAACCCTAACCCTAACCCTCACCCTAACCCTAACCCGTACTGTAACCCTAACCCGTAACATAATCCTAACCCTATCCAGTACCCTATTCCTAACCCTAACTCGTACTAAAACCCTAAACCTGACCCTAACCCTAACCCTAACCCGTAACCTTAACCTAACCCGTATCCTAACCCTAACCCTTACCCGTACACTAAACCTAACCCTAACCCTAACTCGTACCCTAACTCTAACCCTAACCCTGACCCTAACCCTAACCCTAACCCGTACACTAAGCCTAACCAATACCCTAACCCTAACCCTAAACCTAACCTTAACCCTAACACTAACCCGGAACCCAAACCTAACCCTAACCCTGACCCTAACACTAAACCTATTCCGTACCCTAACTTTAAACCGTACCCTAACCCTAACCCTAAAAGTAACCCATTCCCTAACCCTCAACTTAACCCTAGTCCGTACCAAAGCCCTAAACCTAACGCTAACCCTAACCCTATCCCGCACACTGAACCTAACCCTAACCCTAGACCTAACATGTACACTAAACCTATCCCGTACCCTATCCTTAACCCTAACCTGTCCTGTGACCCTAACACTAACCCTAACCCTAACCCTAAACCTAACCCTAAACCGTACACTAACCCTAACCCGAAACTTAACCTTAACCCTAACCCGCACCCTAAACTTAACTCTAACCCTATCCCAAACCAAAACCCTTAACCGTAACCTAAATCTAACTCATAACCTAACCGTAACCCTAACCTTAAGCATAACCCTAATCCGTACCCTAAACATAAAACTAACCCGTACGCTAACCCCAACTTAACCCTAAACCGTACCCTAACACTAACCCTAACCCTAACCCTGACCCTAAACCTAACCCTAACCCTTACACTAACCGTAACCCTAACCCAACCCGCACCCTAAACCTAACCCTAAACCGTATCCTAACCCTAACCTAACCCTAAGCTTAACCTGCACATTAACCCTAACCCTAAAACTAACACTAACCCTACCCCGTACTCTAACCCTAACCCTAACCCTAACCCATACACTAAACCTAAACCTAAACCTGAATCGTACATTAACCCTAACCCTAAACCTGACCCTAACCCTAACCTTAACCCGTACCCTAAACCTAACCATACCCCCACCCTAACCCTAAACCTAACCCTAACCCTAACCCATACCCTAAACCTAACCCTAACCCTTGACCTAACCCGTACCCAACCCTATCCCGTACCCTAACCCTAACCCTAACCCTAACCCGTACCCAAACCCTAACAGTAACACTACCCATACCCTAGCGCTAACCCTTACCCTAACACTAAACCTAAACCATACCCTAACACTAAATGTAACCCTAACCCGTACCCAAAACCTAACCCTAACCCATACCCTAACCCTAACCCTAACCTTAACCGTAACCCTAATCCATACCCTAACCCTAAACCTAACCCATACCCGAACCCCCACCGTAACCCTAACCCGTACCCTAACACTAACCCTAACCCTAACCCTAACACGTACACTAACCCTAACCCTAACCCTAACCCTAACCCATAACCTAACCCTAACCCTAACCTTAACCGTAACCCTAATCCATACCCTAACCCTAAACCTAACCCGTACCCTAACCCCCACCGTAACCCTAACCCGTACCCTAACACTAACCCTAACCCTAACCCTGACCCTAAACCTAAACCTAACCATTACACTAATCCTAACCCTAACCCTAACCTGCACCCTAAACCTAACCTTAACCCGTACCCTTACCCTAACCCTAACCTTACCCTCACCCTAACCCTAAACCTAACCCTAACCCTAAACTTAACCAGTACGATAAACCTATCCCATACCCTAAACCTAACACTAACCCGTATCCTAACCCTAAACCTAAACCTAAGCCTAAACTGTACATTAACCCAAACCCTAACACTAACACTAAACCTACCCCGTACCCTAACCCTAACCCTAACCCTAACCCTAAACCGTATCCTAACACTAATCCTATCCCTAACCCTAACACTAACCCTACCCCGTACTCTAACCCTAACCCTAACCCTAACCTTACCCTAACCCTAAGCCTAACCCTAACCGTACTCTAACCCTAACACTATGCCTCACCCTAACCCTAAACCCGAACCCTAACCATAACACTTAACCGTAACCCTAACACTAATCCTAACACTGACCCTAAACCTAACACTAACCCGTACCCTAATCCTGACCCATACCCTAACCCTAACCCTAACCCGTACCATAACCCTATCCCTACTATACCCGTACTATAACCCTAACCCTAACCCGTACCCTAAACCTAACCCTAAATTGTACCCTAACCCTAAACCCAACCCTGACCATAACCCTAACCCTAACCCATACCCTAAACCTAACCCTAACCCATACCCTAAACCTAACCCATACTTTAACCCTAACCCTAACCCATACCCTAACCCTAACCCATACCCTAACCCTAACCCTAACCCTAACCCTAACCCATACCCTAAACCTAACCCTAACCCTTGACCTAACCCGTACCCAACCCTATCGCATAACCTAACCCTAACCCTAACCCGTACCCAAACCCTAACAGTAACCCTAACCCATACCCTAGCGCTAACCCTAACCCTTCCCCTAAGCCTAACCCGCACCCAAAACCTAAACCTAACCCTAACCCTAAACTTAACCCATACGCTAACCCTATCCCGTACACGAAACCTAACCCTAACCCGTAACCTAACACTAAACCTAACCCTAAGCCTAACTTGTACATTAATCCTAACCCTAACCCTAACACTAACACTACCCCATACTCTAACCCTAACCTTAACACTATCCCTAAACCTAAAACGTACCCTAACCCGTTCCCTAACCCTAACACTAACCCTAACCCGTACTCTAACCCTAACCCTAACCCTAACCCGGACCCCAAACCTAACCCTAACCCTGACCCTAACACTAACCCTATCCCGTATCCTAACCCTAAACCGTACCCTAACCCTAACCCTAAACCTAACGCATACCATAACCCTAAACCTAACCCTAGCCCGTACCCAAAACCTAACCCTAACACATATCCTAACCCTAACCCTAACCCGCACACTGAACCTAACCCTAACCCTAGACCTAACACGTACACTAACCCTATCCCGTACCCTAACCTTATCCCTAACCCGTACTGTGACCCTAACACTAACCCTAACCCTAGCCCTTACCCTAACCCTACCCCAAACCCATAAACTAAACCTAACTCGAACCTTAACACTAACCCTAACCCGTACCCTAACCCTACTGTAGTCTAATCCTAACTCTAACCCTAATCCCTAACCCAAAGCCTAACCCTAACCCTTACCCTAACCCGTACCCAAAAGGTAAACATAACCCATACCCTAACACTAACCAAAACTAACCTCTAACCCTAAACCTAACCCGCACTCTAAACTTAACTCTAACCCTAACCAAACCATAACCTTTAACCGTAATCTAACCTTAACCCATAACCTAACCCTCACCCTAACCTTAACCATAACCCTAATCCGTACCCTAACCCTAAAATTAAACCGTACCCTAACCCCAACCCTAACCCTAACCCGTACCCTAACACTAACCCTAACCCTAACCCTGACCCTAAACCTAACCATAACCCTTACTCTAACCCTAACCCTAACCCGCTCCCTAACTCTAACCAATAACCTAAACCTAACCCTAACCCTAAACTTAACCTGTACACTAACCCTATCCCGTATCCTAAACCTAACCTTAACCCGTACCCTAACCCTAACCCTAACCCTATCTGTACACTAACCCTAACACTAACCATAACCCTAACACTAAACGTAACCCGTATTCTAACCCTAAACCTAACCCTAACTCTAACTCTAACCCGTACTATAAAGCTAACCCTAACCCTAACCATAACCCTAACCCGTACAGTAACCCTAACCGGTACCCTAACCCTAACCCTAAACCTAACCTTGACCTAACACTAACCCGTAACCTAACCCGAAACCGTACCCTAACCCTAACCCTAAACCTAACCCGTACGCTAACCCTAAACGTAACGCTAACCCGTAACCAAACACTAACCCTAACACGTACCCTAACCCTAACCCTAACCCGTACACTAAACCTAACCCTAACCCTAGACCTAACACGTACACTAACCCTATCCCATACCCTAAACTTAACCCTAACCCGTATCGTAACCCTAACCCTAATCATAACCCTAACCCTACCCTAACCCTAACCCTAACCCTAACCCGTACCCTAACCCTACCCGTAGCCTAACCCTAACTCTAACCCTAACCCCTAACCCTAACCCTAACCCTTACCCTAACCCATACCCATATGGTAAACCTAACCCGTACCCTAACACTAACCCAAACCCGTACTCTAACCCTAACCCTAACCCGCACCTTAAACTTAACCCTAAACCTAACCCAAACCATAACCCTTAACCGTAACCTAACCCTAACCCATACCCTAACCCTAACCCTAACCTTAACCATAACCCTAACCTGTACCGTAACCCGAAAACTAACCCGTACCCTAACCCCAAACCTAACCCTAACCCGTACACTAACACTAACCCTAACCCTAACCATGACCATAAACCTAATCCTAACCCTTACACTAACCCTAACCCTAACCCCAACCCGGACCCTAAACATAACCCTTACCCGTACCCAAACCCTAACCCATAACCTAAACCTAACCCTAACCCTAAAGTTAACCTGTACGCTAACCCTATCCCATACCCTGAAACTAACCCTAACCCGTATCCTACCCTAAACCTAAACCTAAGCCTAACCCTTACATTAACCCTAACACTAACCCTAACACTAACCCTACCCCGTACTTTAACCCTAACCCTAAACCTAACCCTAACCCTAAACCTAACCCTAACCCGTACCCTATCCCTAACTCGTACCCTAACACTAACCCTAACCCTAACCCTGACACTAACCCTACCCCGGACTCTAACCCTAATCCTAACCCTAAACCTTACCCTAAACCTAACACTAACCCTAACCCGTACTCTAACCCTAAACCTAACGTTAACCGTACTCTAACCCTAACCCTAACCCTCACCCTAACACTAACCCATACTGTATCCCTTACCCGTACCATAACCCTAACCCTAACCCGTACCCTACCCCTAACCCTAACTCGAACCCACACCCTTACCCTAAACCAAACCCTAACCCTAACTCATACCCTAACCCTAACCCTAACCCTGACCATAACCCTAACCCTAACCCGTACACTAAGCCTAACCCATACCCTAATGCTAACCCTAAACCTAAACCTTACCCTAACCCATACCCTAAACCTAAACCTAACCCTTGACCTAACCCGTACCCAAACCTATCCCGTACCCTAACCCTAACCCTAACCTTAACTAGTACCCAAAACCAAACAGTAACACTAACCCATACCGTAGCACTAACCCTATCCCTAAACCTAAACTTTACCTGGACCCCAAACCTAACCCTAACCCTGACCCTAACACTAACCCTATCCCGTACCCTAACCCTAAACCGTACCCTAACCCTAACCCTAAACCTAACCCATAACCTAACCCTAAACTTAACCCTAGCCCGTACCCAAACCCTAACCCTAACACGTATCCTAACCCTAACCCTAACCCTAACCCTAACCCGCACACTGAACCTAACCCTAACCTATACCTAACACCTACCCTAAACCTATCCCGTACCCTAACCTTAACCCTAGCCCGTACCGTGACCCTAACACTCACCCTTACACTAACCCTAACCCTAACCCTAACCCATACACTAACCCTAACCCGAACCTTAACCCTAACCCTAACCCGTACCCTAACCCTACCCGTAGCCTAATCCTAACTCTAACCCGATCCCTAACACTAAGCCTAACCCTAACCCGTAGCCAAATGGTAAAACCAACCCATACCCTAACACTAACCCAAACCCGTACTCTAACCCTAACCCTAACCCTAACCCGCACCCTAAACTTAACTCTAACCCTAACCCAAACCATAACCCTTAACCGTAACTTAACCCTAACTCATAACCTAACCATAACCCTAACCTTAACCATAACCCTAATCCGTACGCTAAACCTAAAACTAACCCGTACCCTAACCCCAACCCTAACCCTAACACGTACTCTAACACTAACCTTAACCCTAACCCTGACCCTAAACCTAACCCTAACCCTTACACTAACCCTAACCCAAACCCAACCCGCACCCTAAACCTAACCCTAACCCGTATCCTAACCCTAACCTAACCCTAAGCCTTACTCGTACATTAATCCTAACCCTAAACCTAACACTAACCCTACCCCGTACTCTAACCCTAACCCTTACCCTAACCATAACCCTAACCCATACCCTAAACCTAACCCTAACCCTGACTCGTACCCTAACCCTAACCCTAAACCTGACCCTAACCCTAACCTTAACCCGTACCCTAAACCTAACCCATACCCTAACCCTAACCCTAAACCTAACCCTAACCCTTACCAGTACCCTAAACCTAAACCTAACCCTTGACCTAACCCGTACCCAACCCTATCCCGTACCCTAAACCTAACCCTAACCTGTTCCCAAACCCTAACAGTAAACTTAACCCATACCCTAGCGCAAACCCTTACCCTAACCCTAAAACTAAACCGTACCCTAACCCTAAACATAACCCTAACTCGTACCCAAACCCTAACCCTAACACGTATGCTAACCCTAACCCTAACCCTAACCCTAACCCATACCCTAAACCTAACCCTAACCTTAACCGTAATGCTAACCCATACCCTAACCCTAAACCTAACCCGTACCCTAACCCCCACCGACCCTAACCCGTACCCTAACACTAACCCTAACCCTAAAGCTGACCGTAAACCTAACCCTAACCCTTACACTAATCCTAACCCTAACCCTAACACGCACCCTAAACCTACCCTAACCCGTACCCTAACCCTAACCCTAACCCGTACCCTAACCCTAACCCTAACTCATACCCTAACCCTAACCCTAAACCTGACCATAACCCTAACCCTATCCCGTACCCTAAACCTAAACCTAACCCTTGACCTCAACCATACCCAACCCTGTCCCGTACCCTAACCCTAACCCTAACCCATACCCAAAACCTAACAGTTACCCTAACCCATACCCTAGCGCTAACCCGAACCCTAACGCTAAGCCTAACCCTCACCCTAAACCTAAACCTAACCCTAAACCTAACCATAATCCTTTCCCGTACCGTAACCCTACCCATACCCTAACACTAACACTAACCTTAACTGTAACCCTAACCCGTAACCTAACCCTAAAACTAACCCATACCCTAACCCCAATCCTAACCCTAACCCGTACCATAACCTTTTCCCTAACCCTAACCCTGACCCTAAACCTAACCCTAACCCGAACCCTAACCCTAACCCGCACCTAATCCTAACCCTAACCCGTACCCTAACTCTAACCCATAACCTAATCCTAACCCTAAACCTAAACTTAACCCGTACACTAACCCTATACCTTACCCTAAACCTCACCCTAACACGTACCCTAACCCTAACCCTAACCCTATCCGTACACTAAACCTAACCCTAACCCTAACACTAACCCTAACCCGTACTCTAATCCTAACCCTAACACTAAAGCTAACACTAACCCGAACTATAACCCTATCCCGTACCCTAACACTAACCCTTACAAACCCTAACCCTAAACCTAACCCTAACCCGTATTCTAAACCTATCCCGTACCCTTCCACTAACCCTTGCCCTAACCCTAAACCTAACCCGTACCCTAACCCTAAACGTAACCCTAACACGTACCCAAACCCTAACCCTAACACGTACCCTAACCCTAACACTTACCCTAACTTCCACAATAACACTAACCCGTAATGTAACCCTAACCCGTACCATAACCCTAACCCTAAACCGTACCCTAAACCTAACCCTAATTCATACCCTAAACCTAAACCTAACCCTGACCCTAACCCTAACCTTAACCCGTACCCTAAACCTAACCCTAACCCGTACACTAACCCTAACCCTAACCCTAAACCTGACCCTAACCCTAACCCTAACCCTAACCCGTACCCTAAGCCTAACCCATACCCTAACCCTAACCCTAAAATAACCCTACCCCGTACTCTAACCCTAACCCTAACCCTAACCCTAACCCTTACCCGTACACTAACCCTAACCCTAACACTAACCCGAACCCGTACTCTAGCCCTAACCCTAACCCTAACCCTCACCCTAAACCTAACCCGTAATGTAACCCTAACCCGTACCATAATGTTAACCCTAACCCTTACCCTAAACCTAACCCTAATTCGTACCCTAACCCTCACCCTAACCCTGACCCTAACCATAACGCTAACCCGTACCCTAAACCTAAACCGTACCCTAACCCTAAACCTAACCCTAACCCGTACCCTAAACCCAACCCTAACCCGTACCCTAACCCTAACCCTAATCCTAACCCTGACCCTAAACCTAACCCTAAGCGATACCCTAAGCCTAACCCATACCCTAACCCTAAACCTAAACCTAAACCTAACCCTAACCCGTACCATAAACCTAACCAAACCCTTGACCTAACCCGTACCCAACCCTATCCCATACCCTAACCCTAACCCTAACCCGTATCCTAACCTTAAAACTAACCCATACCCTAACCCCAACCATAACCCTAACCTGTACCATAACCCTATCCCTAACCCTAACCCTGACCCTAAACCTAACAATAACCCGTAACTGAACTCTAACCCGCACCTAAACCTAACCCATACCCGAACCCTAACCCTAACCAATAACCTAAACTTAACCCTAACCCTACACTTAACCCGTACACTAAACCTATCCGGTACCCTAAACCTAACCCTAACTCGTACCCTAACCCTAACCCTAACCTAACCCTATCCATACACTAAACCTAACCCTAACATTAACACTAACCCTAACCCGTATTCTAAACCTAACCCTAAACCTTAACCTAACCCTAACCCGTACTCTAACCATATCCTGTATCCTAACACTAACCCTTACCCTAACCCTAAACCTAACCCGAACCCTAAACCTTAACGTAAACCTAACACGTACCCAAACACTAACCCTAACACGTACCCTAACCCTAACACTAACCCTAACCCTCACCCTAACCCTAACCCGTACTGTAACCCTAACCCTGACCCTAAACCTAACCCTAACCCGTACCCTAAACCTAACCCGTACCCTAAACCTAAACCTAACACTAACCCGTAACCTAAACCTAACCCTAACCCGTACCCTAACCGTAACCCTAACCCTAAACCTGACCCTAACCCTAACCCTAACCCATACCCTAAGCCTAACCCATACCCTAACCCTAACCCTAACCCTAACACTAACCCTACCAAGTACTCTAACCTTAACCCTAACCCTAACCCGTACCCTAAACCTAAACCGTACCCGAACCCTAAACCTAACCTTAACCCATACCCTAAACCTAACCCTAACCCGTACCCTAACCCTAAACCTAACCCTAACACTGACCCTAACCCTAACCTTAACCCGTACCCTAAGCCTAACCCATACCCTAACCCTAACCCTAATACTAACCCTAACCCTAAACCGTACCCAAACCCTAACAGTACCCCTAACCCATAGCCTAGCGCTAACCCTAAACCATACCCTAACCCTAAACGTAACCATAACCCTGACCCATATCCTAACCCTAAAATTAACCTGTACCATAACCCCATCCCTAACCCTAAACCGTACCTTAACCCGAACCCTAACCCTAACCCTAACCCACACCTAAACCTAACCCTAACCCGTAACGTAAACCTAACCCTAAACAACCCGTACGCTAACCCTATCACGTACCCTAAACCTAATCCTAACCCGTAACCTAACCCTAAACCTATTCCTAATCCTAACACATACATTAACCCTAACCCTAACCCTAACACTAAAACTACCACGTACTCTAACCCTAACCCTAACTCTAACCCTCACCCGTACCCTAACCCTAATCCTAAGCCTAACCCTAACCCTAACACTAACCCTACCCCGTACTCTAACCCTAACCCAAACCCTAACCCTAACCCGTACCCTACCCCTAACCCGTACCTTAACACTAACCCTAACACTAACCATAACCCGTACTCTAACCCTAACTCTAATCCTAAACATAACCGTACTCTAACCCTATCACTAACCCTAACCCTAACCCTAACTGTACAGTAACCCTAACCCGCACCCTAACCTTAACCCTAACCCTAACCCTAAACATAAGCCTAACCCTGACCCTTACCTGTACCCTAACCCTAAATCGTACCCTAACCCTAATCCCTAAACCTAACTCGTACCCTAACCTAAACGTAACGCTATCCAATACACAACCCCTAACCCTAACACATACCCTAACTCTAACCCTTACCCGCACACTAAACGTAACCCTAAACCTAGACCTAACACGTACACTAACCCTATCCCGTACCCTAACCTTAACCCTAACCCTTACCGTAACCCTAACACTAACACTAACCCTAACTCTAAACCTATCTCTACCCCTAACGCGTACCCTAACCCTACCCGAACACTAACCGTAACCCTAACCCGTACCCTAACCCTAACTCTAACCCTAACCCCTAACCCTAACCTTAACCCTAACCCTTACCCTAACACGTACCCAAATGGTAAACCTAACCCGTACCCTAACACTAACCCAAACCCGTACTCTAACCCTAACCCTAACCCGCTCCCTAAACTTAACCCTAACCCTAACCCAAACCATAAGCCTTAACCGTATCATAACCATAACCTGTACCCTAACCCTAAACCTAACCATTTCCCTAAACCTATCACTAACCCTAACCCGTACTCTAACCCTAAGCATAACCCTAACCCTAACCGTAATCTAACCCTAACCCTAACCCTAACCCTAACCCGTACCCATACCCTAACCCTAAACCTAACCCTTTCCCTAAACCTAACACTAACCCTAACCGGTACTCTAACCCTAACCTTAAACCTAACCCTAACCCGTACCCTAACCATAACCCTAACTCGTACCCTAACCCTAAACCTGACCCTAACCCTAACCCGTACCCATACCCTAACCCTAAACCTAACCCTTTCCCTAAACCTAACACTAACCCTAACCGGTACTCTAACCCTAAACTTAAACCTAACCCTAACCCGTACCCTAACACTAACCCAAACGCGTACTCTAACCCTAACCCTAACCCGTACCCTAAACCTAACCCTAACCCTAACATGTAACCTAAACCTATCCCTAACCCTAACTCATATCCTAACCCTAACTCTAACCCTGACTCTGAACCTAACACCAACCCGTACCCTAAACTGAATCCATAGCCTAACCCTAACCCTAAGCCTAACCCTAACACTAACCCATACCCTAAACCTAAACCTAACCCTTGATCTAACCTGTACCCAACCCTATCTCGTACCCTAAACCTAAACCTAACCCGTAATCAAACCCTAACAGTAACCCTAACCCACACCCTAGCGCAAAAACCTAACCCTAACCCTAAGCCTTATCCGCAACCTAAACCTAAACTTAACCCTAACCCTAACCATAACCCTTACCCGTGCCCTAACCCTAACCCATACCCTAACACTAACCCTAACCTTAACCGTAACTCTAACCCGTAACCTAACCCTAAACCATAACCTAAACCTAACCCTAACCCTAAACATAACCCGTACACTAACCCTATCCCGTACCCTAAACCTAAATCTAACCCGTACCCTAACCCTAACCCTAACCCTAACCCTATCCGTACACTAACCCTAACCCTAACACTAACTCTAACCCTAACCCTAACCCTAAACCTAACGCTAACCCGTACTCTAACCCTAAACCGTACCCTAAAAAAAACATTACCTTAACCCCAAACCTAACACGTACCCTAACCCTAAACGTAACCCTCACCCGTACCCAAACCTTAACACTAACACGTACCCTAACCCTAATCCTAACCCTAACCCGCACACTAAACCTAACCCTAACCCTAGACCTAAAACGTACACTAACACTATCCCGTAACGTACACTTAACACTAACCCGTACCGTAACCCTAAACCTAAGCCTAACCCTAACCCTAACCCTAATTCTAACCCTAACCTGTACACTAAACCTAACCTGAACCCTAACCCTAACCCTGACCCGTACCCTAACCCTACCCGTAGCCTAACCCTAACCCTACACCTAACCCCTAAACCTAAACCTAACCCTTACCCTAACCCGTACCCAAATGGTAAATCTAACCCATACCCTAACAGTAACCCAAACCCGTACTCTAACCCTAACCCTAACCCTAACCCGCACCCTAAACCTAACCCTAACCCATACCCTAACCCTAACCCGTAACGTAAACCTAACCCTAACCTTAAACTTAACCCGTACACTAACCCTATCCCGTACCCTGAACCTAAACCTAATCCGTACACTAACCCTAACCCTAAACCTAACCTAACACTAACCCTAACCCTAACCCGTACTCTAACCCTAACCCTAACCCTAACCATACTCTAACCCTAAACCTCAACCTAACCCTAACCCGTACTGTAACCCTAACCCGTACCATAACCCTAACCCTAACCCGTATCCTAACCCTTACCCTAACTTGTACCCTAACCCTAACCCTAAGCCTGACCCTAACCCTAACCGTAACCCGTACCCGAAACCTAACCCTAACCCTTGACCTAACCCTTACCAACCCTATCCCGAAACCTATCCCTAACCCTAACCCGTACCCAAACCCTAACAGTAACCCTAACACATAACCTAGCACTAACCCTAACTCTAACCCTAACCCGCACCCTAAAACTAAACCTAACCCTAACCATAACCATAACCTTTATCCGTACCCTAACCCTAACCCATACCCTAACCCTAACCATAACCTTAACCGTAACCCTGACCCGTAGCCTATCCCTAAAACTAACCTGTACCCTAACCCCAAACCTAACACTAACCCGTACCATAACCCTATCCCTTACCCTAATCCTGACCCTAAACATAACCTTAAACCAAATCCTGACCCTAACCCTAAACCTAACTCTAACCCACACATAAACCTAACCCTAACCCGTTCCCTAAACCTAACCCATCACGTAAACTTAACCCTAACCCTAAACTTAACCCGTACACTAACCCTATCCCGTATCCTAAACCTAAATCTAACCCATACCCTAACCCTAACCCTATCCGTACACTAACCCTAACCCTAGCACTAACACTAACACTAACCCTAACCCGTACTCTAACCCTAACCGTAACCCTAAACCTAACCCTAACCCGTACACTAACCCTAACCCGTACTCTAACACTAACCCAAACCCTAACACTAACCGTAACCCGTACTCTAACCCTAAACCTAAACCTAACTCTAACCCTAACCCGTACTATAACGCTAACCCTAACCCTAACCCTAAACATAACCCTAACCCGTACAGTAACCCTAACCGGTACCCTAACCCTAACCCTAAATCTAACACTGACCTAACCCTAACCCGTAACCTAACCCTAAACCGAACCCTAACCCTAAACCTAAACCTCACCCGTACCCTAAACCTTAACGTAACGCTAACCCGTAACAAAACCCTAACCCTAACACGTACCCTAACCCTAACCCTAACCCGCACACTAAACCTAACCCTAACCCTAGACCTAACAGGTACACTAATCCTATCCCATACCCCAACCTTAACCCTAACACGTATCGTAACCCTAACACTAACCCTAACCCTAAACCTAACCCTAAACCGAACTAACCCTAACCCGAACCCTAACGCTAACCCTAACCTGTACCCTAACCCTACCCGTAGACTAACCCTATCTATAACCCTAAACCCTAACCCTAAAGCTAACCATTCCCTAACCCGTATCCAAATGGTAAAACTAACCCATACCCTAACACTAACCCAAACCCGTACTCTAACCCTAAACCTAACCCTAAACCGAACCCTAACCCGCACCCTAAACTTAACCCGAACCCTAACTGAAACCATAACCCTTAACCGTAACCTACCCAAACCCATACCCTAACCCTAAACCTAATTTTAACCATAACCCAAACCTGTACCCTAACCCTAAAACTAACCCGTACCCTAACCCCAAAACTAACACTAACACGTACCCTAACCCCAACCCTCACCCTAAACTGTACCCTAACTCTAACCCTAACCCTGACACTAAACCTAACCCTAACCCTTACACTAATCCTAACCCTAACCCTAACCAGCACCCTAAACCTAACCCTAACCCGTACCCTAACCCTAACCCGTAAACTTAACCTAACCCTAACCCTAAACGTAACCCGTACGCTAACCCTATTCCGTACCCTGAACCAACCCTAAAACGTATTCTAACCCTAAACCTAAACCTAAGTCTAACCTGTACATCAAGCCTAACCCTAACCCTAACACTAACCCTACCCCATACTCTAAACCTAACCCTAACCCTAACCCTAACCCTAACCCATACAATAACCCTAACCCTAAACCTAACCTAACCCTAACCCTAACCCGTACTCTAACCCTAACCCTAACCCTAACCATACTCTAACCCTAACCCTAACCCTCACCCTAACCCTAATCCGTACTGTAACCCTAACCCGTACCATAAAACTAACCCTAACCCGTACCCTAACCCTAACCCTAACTTGTACCCTAACCCTAACCCTAACCCTGACCCTAACACTAACCGTAACCCGTTCCCTAAACCTAACCCTTACTCTAACCCTAATCCTAACCCTAACCCATACCCTAAAACAAACCCTAACCCTAACTCGTACCCTACCCCTAACTCTAACCCTAACTTGACCCTAACCCATACCCTAAGCCTAACCCATACGCTAACACTAACCCTAAACCTAACCCTAACCCTAACCCATACCCTAAACCTAACCCTAGCCCTTGATCTAACCCGTACCAAACCCTAACAGTAACCCTAACCCATAAACTAGCACTAACCCTAACCCAAACGCTAACCCGCACCCTAAACCTAAACCTAACCCTAACACGAACCATAACACTTACCCGTATTCTAACCATAACCCATATCCTAACCCTAACCCTAACTTTAACCGTAACCCTGACCCGTACCCTAACCCTAAAACTAACCTGTACCCTAACCCCAAACCTAACCCTAACCCGTACCATAACCCTATCCCTAAGCCTAACCCTGACACTAAACCTAACCTTAACTCAAACCCTAACCCTAACCTGTTCCCTAACCCTAACCCGTAACCTAAACCTAACCCTAACCCTAAACTTAACCCGTATGCTAATCCTATCCCGTATCCTAAACCTAACCCTAACCCGTACCCTAACCCTAACCCTAACCCTATCTGTACACTAACCCTAACCCTAACACCAACACTAAACCTAACCCGTACTCTAACCCTAACCCTAACACTAAACCTAACCCTAACACTAACCCTAACCCGTACTCTAACCCTAAACCTAACCCTAAATCTAACCCTAACCCGTACTATAATGCTAAAACTAACCCTAACCATAACCATAACCCTAACCCGTACAATAACCCTAAACCGTATCCTAACCCTAACGCTAACCCTGACCTAACCCTAACCCTAACCCGTACCCTAACCCTAAACCGTACCCTAAACCTAAGCCTAAACCTAACCCGTACCCTAACCCTAAACATAACGCTAACCTGTACCCAATCCATAAACCTAACACATACCCTAACCCTAACCCTAACCCGCACACTAAACCTAAACCTAACCCTAGACCTAACACGTACACTAACCCTATCCCATACCCCAACCTTAACCCTAACCTGTATCGTAACCCTAACACAAACCCTAACACAAACCCTAAAACTAAACCATACACTAAACCTAACCCGATACCTAACCTTAACCCTAACCCGTACCCTTACCCTACCCATAGCCTAATCCTAACTCTAACCCTAATCCCTAACCCTAACCCTAACCCTTACCGTAACCCGTACCCAAACGGTAAACCTAATCCGTACCCTAACACTAACCCAAACCCATGTTCTAACCCAAACCCTAAACCTAAACCTAACCATAACCCGCACCCTAAACTTAACCTGAACCCTAACACAAACCAAAACTCTTAACCGTAATCTAACACTAACACATACCCTAACCCTAACCCTAACCTTAACTGTAACCCTAACCTGTACCCTAACCCTAAAACTAACCCGTACCCTAACCCCAATGCTAACCCTAACCCGTACCCTAACACTAACCCTAACCCTAAACCTGACACTAAACCTAACCCTAACCCTTACGCTAATCCTAACCCTAACGCTAACCTGCACCCTATACCTAACCCTAAACTGTAGCCTAACCCTAACCTGTAACCTAAACCTAACCCTAACCCTAAACTTAACCCTTACACTAACACTCTCCCGTACCCTAAACCTAACCCTAAACCGTATCCTAACCGTAAACCTAACCCTAAGCCTAACCCGTCCTTTAACCCTAACACTAACCCTAACACTAAGCCTACCCTGTACTCTAACCCTAACCCTAACCCGTACCCTAACCCGTACCCTAACCCTAACCCTAACCCTAAACCGTACCCTAAACCTAAACCTAACACTAACTCGTACCCTAAACCTAACCCTAACCCTGACGCTAACCCTAACCCTAAACCGTACGCTAAACCTAAACGTAACCCTTGACCTAACCCGTACCAAACCCTATCCTGTAACCTAACCCTAACCCTAACCCGTACCAAAACCGTAACCGTAACCCTAACCCATAGCCTAGCACTAACCCTAACCCTAACACTAAACCGCACCCTAAACCTAAAGCTAACCCTAACCCTAACCATAACCCTTACCCGTACACTAACACTAAACCATACCCTAACCCTAACCTTAACAGTAAACCTGACCCGTACCCCAACCCTAAAACTAACCCGTACCCTAACCCTAACCCTGACCCTAAACCTAACCCTAACCCGTACCCGAAACCTAACCCATACCCTAACCGTAAACCTAAACCTAACCCTAACCTTAACCGTAACCCTGACCCATACCCTAACCCTAAACCTAACCTGTACCCTAACCCCAAACCTAACCCTAACCCGTACCATAACCCTCTCCCTAACCCTAACCCTGACCCTAAACCTAACCCTAAAACAAAACCTAACCCTAACCCTAACCCTAACCCGCACCTAACCCTAACCCTAACCCGTTCCCTAACCCTAACCCGTAACCTAAACCTAACCCTAACCATAAACTTACCCCGTACGATAATCCTATCCTGTATCCTAAACCTAACCCTAACCCGTACCCTAATCCTAACCCTAACCCTAACCCTATCCGTACACTAACCCAAAACCTAACCCTAACACTAACACTAACCCTAACCTGTATTCTAACCATAACCCTAACACTAAACCTAACCCTAACACTAACCCTAACCCGTACTCTAACCCTAAACCTAAACCTAACTCTAACCCTAACCGGTACTATAAAGCTAACCCTAACCATAACCATAAACCTAACCCGTACAGTAACCCTAAAGCGTACCGTAACCCTAACCCTAACCCTGGCGCTAACCCTAACCCTAAACCGTACCCTAAACCTAACCGTAACCTTTGACCTAACCCGTACCCAAGCCTATCCCGTAACCTAACCCTAACCCTAACCCGTACCAAAACCCTAACCGTGACCCTAAACCATAGCCTAGCGCTAACCTAACCCTAACCCTAAACCAACCCTAAACCTAAACCTAACCCTAACCCTGACCAAAACCCTTACCCGTACCCTGACACTAACCCATACCCTAACCCTAACCCTAACCTTAACCGTAACCCTGACACGTACCCTAACCCTAAAACTAACCTGTACCCTAACCCTAATCCTAACCCTAACCCTCACCTAAACCTAACACTAACCCGTACCCTAACCCTAACCCGTAACCTAAACCTAACACTAAACCTAATTTTAACCCGTACGCTAACCCTAGCCCGTACCCGAAACCTAACCCTATCCCGTATCCTAACCCTAACCCTAACCCTAACTCTAACCCGTACCCTAACCCTAACCCTTTCCCTAACCCTAACACTAACCCTAACACGAACTCTAACCCTAAACCTAACCCTAACCCTAACCGTACTCTAACCCTAACCCTTACCCGTACCCTAACCCTAACCCTAACTCGTACCCTAACCATAACCCTGACCCTAAAACTAACCATAAACCATACCCAAAACGTAAACCTAACCCTAACTCATTCCCTAACACTAACCCTAACACTTACCGTAACCCTAACCCTAACCTGTACCCTAAACCTAACCCATACCCTAACCCTAACCCTAAACCTAACCTTAACCATAAACCGTACCCTAAAACTAACCCTAACCATTGACCTAACCCGTAGCCAACCCTATCCCGTACCCTAACCCTAACCCTAACCCGTACCCAAAACTTAACATAAACCCTAACCCATACCCTAGCGCTAACCTTAACACTAATCCTAAGCCTAAACCGCACCCTAAAACTAAACCTAACCCTAACCCTAACCATAACCCTTACCCGTACCCTAACCCTAACCCATACCCTACACTAACCCTAACCTTAACCATAAGCCTAACCCGTACCCTAACCCTAAAACTAACCCATACCTTAACCCCAACCCTAACCCTAACCCGTACCATAACCCGATCCCTAACGCTAACCCTGTCCCTAAACCTAACCCTAAACCATACCCTAACCCTAAACCTAACCCTAAACCTAACCCTAACCAATACACTAACCCTAACCCAAACCATAACCTTAATGCTAATCGGTACCCTAACACTCACCCATACCCTAACCCTAACCCTAATCTTAACCGTTACCCTGACACGTAACCTAACCCTAAAACTAACCCGTAAACTAAACACAACCCTAACCCTAACCCGTACCATAACCCTATCCCTAACGCTAACCCTGACCCTAAACCTAACCCTAAACCGTACCCTAATCCTAACCCTAACCCTAACTCTAACACATACACTAACCCTAACAAGAACCCTAACCCTAACCCGTACCCTAACCCTACCCGTAGCCTAACCCTAACCCTACCCCTAACCCCTAACCCTAAACCTAAACCTTACCGTAACCTGTACCCAAATGGTAAACCCAACCCATACCCTAACAGTAACCCAAACCCGTACTCTAACCCTAACCCTCACCCTAACCCTCACCCTAAACTTAACCCTAACCCTAACCCAAACCATAACCCTTAACCGTAACCTAACCCTAATCCATACCCTAACCCTAAACCTAAACTTAACCATAACCCTAACCCGTACCCTAACCTTAAAATAACCCATACCCTAACCCCAACCCTAACCCTAAACCGTACCCTAACACTAACCCTAACCCTAACACGCACCCTAAACCTAACCCTTAACCTTACACTAACCCTAACCTTAACACTAACCCACACCCTAAACCTAACCTGTAACCTAAACCTAACCCTAACCCTAAACTTAACCCGTACGCGAACCCTATCCCGTACCCTGAACTTAACCCTAACCTGTACACTAACCCAAACTCTAAACCTTACCTAAAACTAACCCTAACCTGTACTCTAACCCTAACCTTAACCCTATTCCTAACCATACTCTAACCCTAACCCTCACCCTAACCCTAACCCGTATCCTAACCCTAACCCTAACTTGTATCCTAACCCTAACCCTAAGCCTGACCCTAACCCTAACCGTAACCCGCACCCTAAACCTAACTCGTACCCTAACCCTAATCCTAACCCTAACCCGTACCCTAAACCTAAACCTAACCCTAACTCGTACCCTAACCCTAACCCTAACCTTGACCCTAACCTTAACCCTAACCCGTACTCTAAGCCTAACCCATACCCTAACATTAACCCTAAACCTAACCCTAAACCTAACCCGTACCCGAAACCTAACCCTAACCCTTGACCTAACCCTTACCAACCCTATCCCGTAACCTATCCCTAACCCTAACCCGTACCCAAACCCTAACAGTAACCCTAAACCATAACCTAGCACTAACCCTAAACCTAAACCTAACCCGCACCCTAAAACTAACCCTAACCCTAACCATAACCATAACACTTACCCGTACCCTAACCCTAACCCATACCCTAACCCTAACCATAACCTTAACCGTATCCCTGACCCATACCCTAACCCTAAAACTAACCTGTACCCTAACCCCAAACCTAACCCTAACCCGTAGCATAACCCTATCCATAACCCTAATCCTGACCCTAAACGTAACTCTATACCAAACCCTAACCCTAACCCTAACCCTAACTCTAACCCGCACCTAAACCTAACCCTAACCCGTTCACTAACCCTAACCCGTCACCTAAACCTAAGCCTAACCCTAAACTTAACCCGTACTCTAACCATATCCCATATCCTAAACCTAACCCTAACCCGTATACTAAACCTAACCCTAACCCTATCCGTACACTAACCCTAACCCTAACCCTAACACTAACACTAACCCTAACCCGTACTCTAACCATAACCCTAACCCTAAACCTAACCCTAACCCGTACTCTAACCCTAACCCGTAGTCTAACCCTAACCCTAACCTTAACACTAACCGTAACCCGTACTCTAAACCTAATCCTAACCCTAACTCTAACCCTAACCCATACTATAATGCTAACCCTAACCCTAACCATAACCATAACCCTAACCCGTACAGTAACCCTAACGGATACTCTAACCCTAACCCTAAACCTAACCCTGACGTAACCCTAAGCCGTACCCTAACCCTAAACCGTACCCTAACCCTAACCCTAAACCTAACCCGTACCCAACCCTAAACGTAACGCTAACCCGTATCCAAACCCTAACCCTAACACGTACTCTACCCTAACCCGCACACTAAACCTAACCCTAACCCTAGACCTAACACGTACACTAAACCCATCCCATACCCCAACCTTAACCCTAACCTGTATCGTAACCCTAACACTAACCCTAACCCTAAACCTCACCCTAACCCGTACAGTAACCCTAACCCGAACCCGAACCCTAACCCTAACCCGTACCCTAACCCTACCCGTAGCCTAACCCTGTCTATAACCCTAAACCCTAACCCTAAACCTAACCCTTCCCTAACCCGTACCCAAACGGTAAACCTAACCCGTACCCTAACACTAACCCAAACCCGTACTCTAACACTAACCCTAACCCTAAACCTAACCCTAACAAGCACCCTAAACTTAACCCGAACCCTAACCAAAACCATAACCCTTACCAGTAACCTAACCCAAACCCATAAACTAACACTAACCCTAACCTTAAACATAACACTAACCTGTACCCTAACCCTAAATCTAACCCGTACCCTACCCCAAACCTAACACTAACGCGTATCCTAACCCCAACCCTAACCCTAAACCGTACCCTAACTCTAACCCTAACCCTTACACTAATCCTAACCCTAACCCTAACCCGCACCCTAAACCTAACCGTAACCCGTACCCTAGCCCTAACCCGTAACCTTAACCTAACCCTAACCCTAAACTTAAACCGTACTCTAACCCTACCCCGCACCCTGAACCTAACCCTAACCCGTATTCTAACCCTAAACCTAAACCTAAGCCTAACGCGTACATTAACCCTAACCCTAACCCTAACACTAACCCTACCCCGCACTCTAAACCTAACCCTAAACCTAACCCTAACCCTAACCCTAACCCTAACCCGTACACTAAACCTAACCCTAAACCTAACCTAACACTACCCCTAACCCGTACTCTAACCCTATCCCTAACCCTAACCATACTCTAACCCTAACCCTAACCCTCACCCTAACCCTAACCTGTACTATAAACCTAACCCGTACCATAACTCTAACTCTAACCCGTACCCTAACCCTAAACCTAACATGTACCCTAACCCTAACCCTAACCCTACCCTAAACTTAACCCTAACCCGTACCCTAAGACTAACCCATACCATAACACTAACCCTAAACCTAACCCTAACCATTACCCGTACCCTAAACCTAACTCTAGCCTGTGACCTAACCCGTACCAAACGCTAACAGTAACCCTAACCCATAACCTAGCACTAACCCTAACCAAAAGTCTAACCCGCACCCTAAACCTAAAACTAACCCTTCCCCTAATCATAACCCTTACCCATACCCTAACCGTAACCCATATCCTAACCCTAACCATAACCTTAACTGTAGCCCTGACCCGTACCCTAACCCTAAAACTAACCTGTACCCTAACCCCAAACCTAACCCTAACCCGTACCATAACCCTATCCCTAACCCTAACCCTGACCCTAAACCCAACCCTAACCCAAACCCTAACCCTAACCCTAACCCGCACCTAAACCTAACCCTAAACCTTTCCCTAACCCTAACCCGTAACCTAAACCACACCCTAACCCTAAACTTAACCCGTACGCTAATCCTATCCCGTATCCTAAACCTAACCCTAACCAGTACCCTAACCCTAACCCTAACCCTAACCCTATCCGTACACTAACCTTAACCCTAACCCTAACACCAACACTAACCCTAACCCGTACTCTAACCCTAACCCTAACCCTAAACCTAACCCTAACACTAACCCAAACCCGTACTCTAACTCTAAACCTAACCCTAACTCTAACCCTCACCCGTACTATAACGCTAACACTAACCCTAATCATAACTATACCCTAACCCGTACAGTAACCCTAAACCGTACCCTAACCCTAATGCTAAACCTGACCTAACCCTAACCCTAATCCGTACCCTAACGGTAAACCGTACCCTAACCCTAACCCTAACCTAACACGTACCCTAACCCTAAACGTAACGCTAACCCGTACCCAAACCCTAACCCTAACACATACCCTAAAACTAACCCTAACCCGGACAAAACCTATACCTAACCCTAGACCTAACACGTACACTAAACCTATCCCATACCCCAACCTTAACCCTAACCCGTATCGTAACCCTAACACTAACCCTAAACCTAAACCTAAATCTAAACCTTACACTAACCCTAAACCGATCCCTAACTCTAACCCTAACCCGTACCCTAACCCTACCCGTAGCCTAATCCTAACTCTAACCCTAACCCCTAACCCTAACCCTAACCCTTACCCTAACCCGTACCAAAACGGTAAATCTAACCCGTACCCTAACACTAACCCAAACCCGTGTTCTAACCCTAACCCTAAACCTAAACCTAACCCTAACCCGCACACTAAACTTAACCCGATCCCTAACACAAACCAAAACCCTTAACCTAATCTAACCCTAACTCATATCCTAACCCTAACCCTAAACTTAACCCTAACCCTAACCTGTACTCTAACCCTAAAACTAACCCGTACCCTTACCCCAACCCTAACCCTAACCCACCCTAACACTAACCCTAACCCTAACCCTGTCCCTAAAACTAACCCTAACCCTTACACTAATTCTAACCCTAAAGCTAACACTAACCCTAAACCTAAACCTAACCCTAACCTGCACCCTAAACTTAACCCGAACCCTAACCAAAACCAAAACCCTTAACCGTAATCTAACCCTAACTCATACCCTAATCCTAACCCTAACCTTAACCGTAACCCTTACCCGTATCCTAACCCTAAAACGAACCCGTACCCAACCCCAAACCTAACCCTAACCCGTACCCTAACCCGTACCCTAACCCTAACCCTAACCCGTACCCGTACCCTAAACTGTACCCTAAACCTAACCCGTACCCTAACCCTAATGCTAACCCTAAACCGTACCCTAAAACTAAACCTAACCCTAACTCGTACCCTAACCCTAACCCTAACCCTGACGCAAACCCTAACGCTAAACCGTACGCTAAACCTAACCGTAACTATGGCCTAACCCATACCCAACCCTATCCTGTAACCTAACCCTAACCCTAACCCGTACCAAAACGCTAACCGTAACCCTAACCCATAGCCTAGCACTAACACTAACCCTAACCCTATACCGCACCCTCAACCTAAACCTAACCCTAACCCTAACCATAACCCTTACCCGTACCCTAACACTAACCCATAGCCTAACCCTAACCCTAACCTTAACAGTAACCCTGACCCGTACCCCAACCTTAAATCTAACCCGTACCCTAACCCCAACCCTAACCCTAACCTGTACCCTAACACTAACCCTAACCCTAACCCTGACCCTAAAACTAACCCTAACCCTTACACTAATCCTAACCCTAACGCTAAACCGCACCCTAAACTTAACGCTAACCCGTACCCTAACCCTAACCCGTAAACTAAACCTAACCCTAACCCTAAACTTAAACCGTATGCTAATCCTATCCCGTATCCTAAACCTTACCCTAACCCGTACCCTAACCCTAACCCTAACCCTAACCCTATCCATACACTAACCCTAACCCTAACACTAACACTAACCCTAACACGTACTCTAAGCCTAACCCTAACCCTAAACCTAAACCTAACCCGTACTGTAACCCAAACCCGTAACATAAACCTATCCCTAACCCATACTCTAACCCTAACCCTAACCGTACTCTAACCCTAACCCTAACCCTCAACTTAACCCTAACCCATACTGTAACCCTACCCGTAACATAAACCTAACCCTAACCAGTACCCTAACCCTAACCCTAACTCGTATCCTAACCATAAACCTGACCCTAACACTAACCATAAACCATACCCTAAACGTAACCCTAACCCTAACTCGTTCCCTAAACCTAACCCTAACCTTTACCCTAACCCTAACCCTAACCCGTACCCTAAACCTAACCCATACCCTAACCCTAACCCTAAACCTAACCCTAACCATAAACCGTACCCTAAAACTAACCCTAAGCCTTGACCTAACCCGTACCCAACCCTATTAGGTACCCAAACCCTAACCCTAACCCGTACCCAAAACCTAACATAACCCTAACCCGTACCCTAGCGCTATCCCTAACCCTTACCCTAAGCCTAACCCGCACCCTAAACCTAAACCTAACCCTAACCCTACCCATAACCCTTACCCGTACCCTAAACCTAACCCATACCCTACACTAACCCTAACCTTAACCGTAACCCTAACCCGTATACTAACCCTAACTAACCCGTACCCTAACCCCAAACCTAACCCTAACCCGTACCATAACCCTATCCCTAACGCTAACCCTGACCCTAAACCTAACCCTAAACCGTACCCTATCCCTAACCCTAACCCTAACCCTAAACCTAACCCTAACCCGAACCCTAACCTTAACGCTAATCCATACCCTAACACTCACCCATACCCTAACCCTAACACTAAACTTAACCGTAACCCTGACCCGTACCCTAACCCTAAAACTAACCCGCACCCTAACCCCAACCCTAACCCTAACCCGTACCATAACCTTATCCCTAATGCTAACCCTGAACCTAAACCTAACCCTAACCCGTACCCTAAACCTAACCCTAACTTTAACCGTAACCATAACCTGTACCCTAACCCGAAAACTAACCCGTACCCTAACCCCACTCCTAACCCTAACCCATATACTAACACTAACCCTAACCCTCTCCCTGACACTCAACCTAACCCTAACCCGTACACTAACCCTAACCATAACCCTAACCCGCACCCTAAACCTAAACCTAGACAGTACCCGAACGCTAACCTGTAACCTAACCCTAAACCTAACCCTAAGCCTAACACGTACATTAACCCTAACCCTAACCCTAACACTCACCCTACTCCGTACTCTATCCCTAATCCTAACCCTAAACCGTGCCCTAACCCTAAACCTAATCCTTTCCCTAAACCTAACACTAACCTTAACCCGTATTCTAACCCTAACCCTAACCCTAACCCTAACCGTACTCTAACCCTAACCCTAAGCCTCAACCTAACCCTAACCCATACTGTATCCCTAACCCGTAACATAACCCGTAACCTAACCCTAAACCTGACCCTATCCCTAACCCATACCCTAAACTAAACCGTGTCCTAAACCTAACCCTATCCCTAACACGTACCCTAAACCTAACCCTAACCCTAACTCATACCCTAACCCTAAACCTAACCCTGAGACTAACCCTAACCCTAACCCGTACCCTAAACCTAACCCATACACTAACCCTAACCCCTACTAACCATAACCCTAAACCGTACCCTAACCTTAACTCTAACTCATTCCGTAAACCTTACCCTGACCATAACACTAACCCTAACTTGTAACCTAATCCTAACCAGTACCCTAACCCTAACCCTAACCAGTACCCTAAACCTAAACCTAACCCTAACTCGTTCCCTAACCCTAACCCTGACCCTAACACTAACCTAAACTCGTAACCTAAACCTAACCCCTACAATAACCCTAACCCTAACCAGTACCCTAAACCTAACCCTAAACCTAACTCGTACACTAAACCTAACCCTAACCCGTACCCTAACCCTAACCCAAATGGTAAACTTAACCCGTGCCCTAACACTAACCCAAACCCGTACTCTAACCCTAATCCTAACCCTAACTCTAAACCGCAATCTAAACATAACCCTAACCCTAACCATAACCATAACCCTTAACCGTACTCTAACCATAACCCACACCCTAACATAACCCTAACTTTAACTGTAACCCTAACACGTACCCTAACCCTAAAACTAACCCGTACCCTAACCCCAACCCTAACTCTAACCCATACCCTAACACTAACCCTAACCCTAACCCTGAACCTAAACCAAACCCTAATCCGTACACTAAACCTAACCCTAACCCTAACCCGTAACCTAAACCTAACCCTAACCCTAAACTTAACCCGTACGCTAAACCTATGCCATACCCTAAACCTAACCCTAACCCGTAACTTAACCCTAAACCTAACCCTAAGCCTAACCCGTACTTTTACCCTCACCCTAACCTTAACACTAACCCTATCCCATACTCTAACCCTAACCTAACCCTAACCCTAATCCTAACCAATACCCTAACCCTATCCTAACCCTTTCCCTAACCCTAACACTAACCCTAACCTGTACTCTAACCATAACCCTAACCCTAACCCTAACCCTAACCCTAACCCTAACTGTACTCTAAACATAACCCTAAACCTCACGCTACACCTAACCCGTACTGTAACCCTAACCCATAACATAACCTGTACCCTAATCCGTACCCTAGCCCTAACCCTAACTCGGACCCTAAACCTAACCCTAACCCTAAACTTAACCCGTACACTAACCCTATCCCGTACCCTAAGCCTAACCCTAACCCGTACCCTAACCCTAACCCTAACTGCACACTAACACTAACCCTATCCCTAACACTAACCCTAACCCGTACTCTAACCCTAACCCTAACCATAAACTTAACACAAACCCTTACTCTAACCCTAACAAGTACCCTAAAATTAACACTTACCCTAACCCTAAACCTAACCCATACCCTAACTGTAAACGTAATCCTAACCAGTACCCAAACCCTAACCCGAACACGTAACCTAACCCAAACCCTAACCCGAACACTAAACCTAACCCTAACCCTAGACCTAACACGTACACTAACCCTATCCCGTACTGGAAACTTAACCCTAACCCGTACCGTAACCCTAACCCTAGCCTAAACTTAACCCTAACACTAACCCTAACCCTAAACCTAACCCGAACCCTAACCCGTACCCTAATCCGAACCCTAACCCTTGACCTAACTCTAACCCAACACTATCTCGTACCCTAAACCTAACCCTAACCCATACCCAAACCCTAAAACTAACCCGTACCATAACCCCACCCTAACCCTAACCTGTCCCATGACCCTATCCCTAAACCAAACCCTGACCCTAAACCTTACCCTAACCCATACCCTAACCCTAACCTGCACCTAAACCAAACCCTAAACCGTACCCTAACCCTAACCCGTAACCTAAACCTACCCTAACCCTAAACTTAACCCGTACACTAACCCTACCCCGTACCCTAAACCTAACCCTAACCCGTACCCTAACCCTAACCCTAACCCTAACCCTATCCGTACACTAACCCTAACCCTAACACTAACACTAACCCTAACCCGTACTCTAAACCTAACCCTTAACCTAAACCTAAACCTAACCCGTACCCTAACCCTAAATCTAACCCGTACCCTAACACTAACCCTAATCCTAACCCTGAACCTAAACCTAACCCTAACCCTTACACTAACCCTAACCCTAACCCTAACCCGCACCCTAACCTAACACTAACCCGTACCCTAACCCTAACCCGTAACCTAAACCTACCCTAACCCTAAGCTTAACCCTTACGCTAACCCTATCCCGTACCCTAAACCTAACCGTAACTCTTATCCTAACCCTAAACCTAACCTTAAGCCTAACCAGTACATAAACCCTAACCCTAAAACTAACACTAACCCTACCCCGTATTCTAAACCTAACCCTAACCCTAACCCTAACCCTAACCCTAACAATAACCCTAACCTGTACTCTAACACTAACCCTAACCGTACTCTAACCCTAACCCTAACCCTCAGCCTAACACTAACCCAGACTGTAACCCTAAGCCGTACCATAGCCCTAACCCTAAGCCGTACCCTAACCCTAAACCTAACTCGTACACTAACCCTAACCCTGACTCTAACCCTAACCGTACTCTAACCCTAACACTAACCCTCAACCTAACACTAACCCGTACTGTAACCCTAACACGTCCCATAACCTTAACCCTAACACGTACCCTAAACCTAACCCGTACCCTAGCCCTAACCCTAACCCATACCCTAAACCTAACCCTAACCCTATATCGTACCCTAACCCTAACCCTAACACTGATCCTAACCCTAAAACTAACCCCTACCCTAATCCTAACCTGTACCCTAACCCTAACTCTAACCCTAACCCGTACTATAACACTAACCCTAACCCTAACCCTAACCCTAACCCTAACCCTAACCCTAACCTTAATACTAACCCATACTCTAACCCTATCCCGTAGCGTAACCCTAACTCTAACCCTAACCCCTAACCCTAACCCTTACCCTAACCCGTACCCAAACTGTAAACGTAACCCGTACGCTAACCTGTAACCTAACCCTAAACCTAACCCTAAGCCTAACACGTACATTAACCCTAACCCTAACCCTAACACTCACCCTACTCTGTACTCTATCCCTAACCCTAACCCTAAACCGTGCCCTAACCCTAAACCTAACCCTTTCCCTAAACCTAACACTAACCCTAACCCGTATTCTAACCATAACACACACCCTAACCTTAACCCTAACTTTAACCATAACCCTAACCCGTACCCTAACCCTAAAACAAACCCGTACCCTAACCCCAACCCTAACCCTAACCCATACACTAAGAGTAACCCTAACCCTAAACCTGACCCTAAAAATAACCATAACCAGTTCACTAACCCTAACTCTTACCCTAACCGGCACCCTAAACCTAACCCTAATCCGTACCCTAACCCTATCCCGTACCCTAAACCTAAACCTAACCCTAAACTTAACACGTATGCTAACCCTATCCCTTACCCTAAACATAAACATAAACCGTAACCTAACCCTAACCTTAATCCTCAGCCTAACCCGTACATTAAACCTATCCCTAACACTAACCCTAACCCTACCTCGTACTCTCACCCTAACCCTAACCCTAACGCTAACCCTAAACCGTACCCTAACCCTAACCCTAACCCTTACCCTAACCCTAACACTAATAGTAACCCATACTCTAACCCTAACCCTAACCCTAACCCTAACCCTAACACTAACTATAACCCGTACTCTAACCCTAAACCTAACCCTCACCCTAACCCTAAACCGTACTGTAAACCTAACCCGTAACATAATCCTAACCCTAACCCGTACCCTAACCCTAACCCTAACTCGTTCCCTAACCCTAACCCTGACCCTAACACTAACCCTAACTCGTAACCTAATCCTATCCCGTACCCTAACCCTAACCCTAACCCTAAACAGTACCCTAAACCTAACCCTAACCCTAACTCGTACCCTAACACTAACCCTAACCCTTACCCTAACCCTTACCCAAATGGTAAACCTAACCCATACCCTAACACTAACCCAAACCCGTACTCTAACCCTAACCCTAACCCTAATCCTAAACCGCAATCTAAACATAACCCTAACCCTAACCATAACCCTTAACCGTACCCTAACTCTAACCCACACCCTAACATAACCCTAACTTTAACCGTAACCCTAACACGTACCCTAACCCTAAAACTAACCTGTACCCTAACACCAACCCTAACCCTAACCCATACCCTAACACTAAACCTAACCCTAACCCTGACCCAAAAACTAACCCTAATCCGTACACTAACCCTAACCCTAACCCTAACCCGTAACCTAAACCTAACCCTAACCCTAAACTTAACCTGTACGCTAAAACTATTCCGTACCCTAACCTTAACCCTAAACCTAAACCTAACCCATACCCTAACCCTAACCCTAAACCTTTCCCTAACCCTAACCCTAACCCTAACCCGTAACCTAAACCTAACCTTAACCCTAAACTTAACCTGTACGCTAAAACTATTCCGTACCCTAACCTTAACCCTAAACCTAAACCTAACCCATACCCTAACCCTAACCCTAAACCTTTCCCTAACCCTAACACTAACCCTAACCCGTACGCTAACCCTAACCCTAAACCTAACCCTAACCCTAACCGTACTCTAAACATAACACTAACCCTCATCCTAACGCTTCCCCGTACTGTAACCCTAACCCGTAACATAACCCTAACCCTAACCCATAGCCTAACCCTAACCCTAACTCATGCCCTAAACCTAACCCTAACCCTAAATTTAACCCATACACTAAACCTATCCCATACCCTAAACCTAACCCTAACCCGTACCCTAACCATAACCGTAACCCTATCCGCACACTAACACTAACCCTAACCCTAACACTAACCCTAAACCGTACTCTAACCCTAACCCTAAACCTAACCCTAAACCTTACTCCAACCCTAAGCCGTACACTAACATTAACCCTTACCGTAACCCTAAACCTAACTCGTACCCTAACCGTAAACGTAACCCTAACCCGTACCCAAAACCTAACCCTAACACGTACCCTAACCCTATCCCTAACCCTAACCCGCACACTAAACCTAAACATAACCCAAGACCTAACACGTACACTAAACCTATCCCGTACCGGAACCTTAACCCTAACCCGACCGTTACCCTAACCCTAACCCTAAACTTAACCCTAACCCTAACCCTAACAATAATCCTAACCAGAAACCTAACCTGTACCTTAAACCGAACCCTAACCCTTGACCTAACCCTAACCCAACACTATCTCGTACCCTAAACCTAACCTCAACCTGTGCCCAAAACCTAACAGTAACATTAACCCATAACCTAACGCTAACCCTAACCCTAACCCTAAGCCTAAACTGCACCCTAAACCTAAACATAACTCTAACCATAACCATAATCCCTACCTGTACCCTAACCCTAACCCATACCCTACACTAACCCTAACTTTAACCGTAACCCTAACCCGTACCCTAACCCTAAAACTAACTCGTACCCTAACCCCAACCCTAACCCTAACCCGTACCATGACCCTATCCCTAAACCTAACCCTGACCTTAAACCTAACCCTAACCCGTACCCTAACCCTAACCCGCACCCTAACCTAACCCTAACCCGTACCCGAACCCTAACCCGTAACCTAAACCTACCCTAACCCTAAACTTAACCCGTATGCTAACACTATCCCGTACCCTAAACCTAACCCTAACTCTTATCCTAAGCCTAAACCTAACCCTAAGCCTAACCCGTACATAAAACCTAACCCTAAAACTAACACTAAACCTACCCCATACTCTAAACCTAACCCTAACCCTAACCCTAACCCTAACCCTAACACTAACCCTAACCCGTACTCTAACCATAACCCTAACCGTACTCTAACCCTAACCCTAACCCTCAGCCTAACACTAACCCATACTGTAAACCTAAGCCGTACCATAACCCTAACCCTAAGCCGTACCCTAACCCTAAACCTAACTCGTACACTAACCCTAATCCTGACCCTAACCCTAACCGTACTCTAACCCTAACACTAACCCTCAACCTAACACTAACTCGTACTGTAACCCTAACACGTCCCATAACCTTAACCCTAACCCGTACCCTAAACCTAACCCGTACCCTAACCCTAACCCTAACCCGTAACCTAAACCTAACCCTAACCCTAAATCGTACCCTAACCCTAACCCTAACACTGAACCTAACCCTAAAACTAACCCCTACCCTAATCCTAACCCGTACCCTAACCCTAACTCTAACCCTAACCCGTACTATAACACTAACCCTAACCCTAACCCTAACCCCAATACTAACCCGTACTCTAAACCTATCCCGTAGCCTAACCCTAACTCTAACCCTAACCCCTAACCCTAACCCTTACCCTAACCTGTACCCAAACTGTAAACCTAACCTGTACCCTAACACTAACCCAAACCCATACCCTAACCGTAACCCTAACACTAAAACGCACCCTAAAGTTAAACCTAACCCTAAGCCTAACCATAACCCTTAACCGTACCCTAACCCTAACACACACCCTAACCTTAACCCTAACTTTAACCGTAACCCTCACCCATACCCTAACCCTAAAACTAACCTGTACCCTAACCCCAACCCTAACCCTAACCCATAACATAACCCTATCCCTAACCCTTTCCCTGACCCTAAACCTAACCCTAAACTGAACCCTAACCCTAAACCTAACCCTAACTCTAACCCGCACCTAAACCTAACCCTAACCCGTACCCTAACCCTAACCCGTAACCTAAACCTAACCCTAACCCTAAACTTAACCCATACGCTAACATTTCCCATACCCTAAAACTAACCCTAACCCGTACCCTAAACCTAACCCTAACCCTAACCCTATCTGTACACTAACCCTAACTCTAACCCTAACACTAACACTAACCTTAACCTGTACTCTAACCCTAACCCTAACACTAAACCTAACCCTAACCTGTACTCCAACCCTAACCCGTACCCTAACACTAACCCTAACCCTAACACTAACCCTACCCATACTCTAACACTATACCTAACCCTAACTCAAACCCTAACCCGTAGTATAACACTAACCCTAACCCTACCCGTACAGTAACCCTAACCCGTACCCTAAACCTAACCCTAAACCTAAGCCTAACCCTGACCCTAACCCGTACCCTAACCCTAAACCGTACCCTAACCCTAACCCTAAACCTAACCCGTACCCTAACCTAAACGTAACACTAACCCGTACCCAACCCCTAACCCTAACACGCACCCTAACTCTAACCCTACCCGCACACTATACCTAACCCTAACCCTAGACCTAACACGTACACTAACCCTATCCCATACCCTAAACTTAACCCTAACCCGTACCGTAACCCTAACACTAACCCTAACCCTAACCCTAACTATAACCCTAACCCGTACCCTAACCCTACCCGAAGCCTAACTGTAACCCTAACCCGTACCCTAACACTACCTGTAGCCTAACCCTAACTCTAACCCTAACCCCTAACCCTTACCTTAACCCTAACCCTTACGCTAAACCGTACCCAAACGGTAAACCTTACCCGTACTCTAACACTAACCCAAACCCGTACTCTAACCCTAAACCTAACCCTAAACCTAACCCGCACCCTAAACTTAACCCTAACCCTAACCCAAACCATAAGCCTAAACCGTAACATAACCCTAACCCGTACTCTAACCCTAACCCTAACCCTAACCTTAACCGTACTCTAACCGTAACACTAACCCTAACCCTAACCCTAACCCGTACCGTAACCCTAAACCTAACCCTTTCCCTAAACCTAACACTAACCCTAAACTTTACTCTAACCCTAACCCTAAACCTAAACCTAACCCGTACCCTAACACTAACCATAACTCGTACCCTAACCCTAAACCTGACCCTAACCCTAACCCTTACCCTAAACCTAACCCGTACCCTAATCCTAACCCTAACCCTAACCCGTACCCTAAACTTAACCCTAACCCTAACTCATGTTCTAACACTAACACTAACCCTGACCCTAACCTAACCCTAACCCGTACCCTAAACCTAACCCATACCCTAACCCTAACCCTAAACCTTACCCTAACCCTAACCCGTACCCTAAACCTAAACCTAACCCTTGACCTAACCCGTACCCAACCCTATCTCGTACCCTAAACCTAACCCTAACCGGTACCCAAACCCTAACAGTAATCCTAACCCATACCCTAGCGCTAACCCTAACCCTAACCCTAAGCCTAACCCGCACCCTAAACCTAAACGTAACCCTAAACATAACCATAAACCTTACCCGTACCCTAACCCTAACCCATACCCTAACCCTAACCTTAACCTTAACCGTAACCCTAACCCGTACCCTAACCATAAACCCTAACCTAAACCTAACCCTAACCCTAAACTTAACCCGTACACTAACCCTATCCCGTAGCCTAAACCAAAATCTAACCTGTACCCTAACCCTAACCCTAACCCTATCCGTACACTAACCCTAACCCTAACACTAACACTAACCCTAACCCGTACTCTAACCCTAACCTTAACCCTAAACCTATCCCTAACCCGTACTCAAACCCTAACCCGTACCCTAACAAAAACCCTTAACTTAACCCTAAACCTAACCCGTACCCTAAACCTAAACATAACCCTCACCCGTACCAAACCCTAACCCTAACACGTACCCTAACCCTAAACCTAACCCTAACCCGAACACTAAACCTAACCCTAACCCTAGACCTAACACGTACACTAACCCTATCCCGAACCGTACCCTTAACCCTAACCCGTACCGTAACCCTAAACCTAACCCTAAACATAACCCTAACCCTAACCCTAACCCGTACACTAACCCTAACCCAAACCCTAACGTAACACTAACCCGTACCCTAACCCTACCCATAGCCTAACACTAACCCTACGCCTAACCCCTAACCCTAAACCTAACCCTTACCCTAACATGTACCAAATGGTAAACCTAACCGATACCCTAACATTAACCCAAACTCGTACTCTAACACTAACCCTAACCCTAACCCGATCCCTAAACTTAACTGTAACCCTAAACCAAACCATAACCCTTAACCGTAACCTAACCCTAATCCATACCCTAACCCTAACCCTAACCTTAAACATAACCCTAACCCGTACCCTAACCCTAAATCTAACCCGTACCCTAACCCCACCCCTAACCCTAAACCGTACCCTAACACTAACCCTAACCCGTTCCCTAACCCTAACTCGTAACCTAAACCTAACCCTAACCCTAAACTTAACCCGTACGCTAACCCTGTCCCGTACACTAAACCTAACCCTAACCCTTATCAAAACCCTAAACCTAAACCTAAGCTTAACCCGTACATTAACCCTAACCAGACCTAACACTAACCCTACCCCATTCTCTAAACCTAAACCTAACCCTAACCCTAACCCTAAACCTAACCCTAACACTAACCCTAACCCGTACTATAACCCTAACCCTAACCCTAACCGTAATCTAAACGTAACCCTAACCCTCACCCTAACACTAACCCGTACTGTAACCCTAACCCGTAACATAACCCTAACCCTAACCCGTACCCTAACCCTAACCCTAACTCGTACCCTAAATCTAACCCTAACCCTAAACTTATCCCATACACTAACCCTATCCCGTACCCTAAACTTAAACCTAACCCGTACCCTAACCCTAACCCTAACCCTATCCGCACAATAACACTAACGCTAAACATAACACTAACCCTAACCCGTACTCTAACCCTAACACTAACCCTAAACCTAACCCTAACCCGTTCTGTAACTGTAACCCGTACCTAACACTAAACCTTACCTAAGCCTAAAAATAACCGGTACCCTAAATCTAAACATAACCCTTACCCGTACCCAAACCATAACCCTAACACGTACCCTAACCCTAACCCTAACCCTAACACTAAACCACACACTAAACCTAACCCTAACCCTAGACCTAACATGTACACTAACCCTATCCCGAACCGGAATCTTAACCCTAACCCGAACCATAACCCTAACATTAACCCTAAACCTAACACTAACCCTAACCCTATCCCTAACCCGTAACCTAACCCTAACCAGAATCCTAACCCGTACCTAACCCATACCCTAACCCTACCCATAGCCTAACCCTAACTCTAAACCTAAACCCTAACCCTAACACTAACCCTAAACCTTACACTAACCCGTACCCAAAAGTTAAACCTAACCCGTACCCTAACAGTAACCCAAACCTGTACTCTAACCCTAATCCTAACCCTAACCTGCACCCTAATCTTAACCCGAACCCTAACCGAAACCATAACCCTTAACCGAAACTTATCCCTAAACCATACCCTAACCCTAACCTTAAACATAACCTAACCTGTACCCTAACCCTAAAACTAACCCGTACCCTAACGCCAATCCTAACACTAACGAGTACCCTAACACTAATCCTAACCCGAACCCTGACCCTAAACCTAACCCTAACCCTAACCCTTACAGTAACCCTAACCCTAACCCTAACCCGCACCCTAAATCTAACCCTAACCCGTACCCTAACCCTAACCCGTAACCTAAACCTAACCCTAAACCTAAACTTAACCCGTAGGCTAACCCTATCCGGTACACTAAACCTAACCCTAACTCTTATCAAATCCCTAAACCTAAACCTAAGCCTAACCCGTACATTAACCCTAACCAGACCTAACACTAACCCTACTCCGTTCTCTAAACCTAAACCTAACCCTAACCCTAACCCTAACCCTAAACCTAACCCAAACACTAACCCTAACCCGTACTATAACCCTAACCCTAACCCTAACCCTAACCGTAATCTAACCGTAACCCTAACCCTCACCCTAACACTAACCCGTACTGTAACCCTAACCCGTAACATAACCCTAACCCTAACCCGTACCCTAACCTTAACCCTAATTTGTACCCTAAACCTAACCCTAACCCTAAACTTATCCTGTACACTAACCCTGTCCCGTACCCTAAACTTAAACCTAACCCGTACCCTAACCCTAACCCTAACCCTATCCGCACAATAACACTAACGCTAAACATAACACTAACCCTAACCCGTACTCTAACCCTAACACTAACCCTAAACCTAAACCTAACCCGTTCTGTAACTGTAACCCGTACCTAACACTAAACCTTACCTAAGCCTAATCCTAACCCGTACCCTAACCCTAAACATAACCCTTACCCGTACCCAAACCATAACCCTAACACGTACCCTAACACGTACCCTAAACCTAACCCTAAACCGCACACTAAACCTAACCCTAACCCTAGACCTAACATGTACACTAACGCTATCCCGAACCGGAATCTTAACCCTAACCCGAAACATAACCCTAACATTAACCCTAACCCTAACCCTAACCCTAACCCTAACCCTAACCCGTAACCTAACCCTAACCCGAATCCTAACCCGTACCCTAACCCATACCCTAACCCTACCCATAGCCTAAACCTAACTCTAAACCTAACCCCTAACCCTAACACTAACCCTAAACCTTACACTAACCCGTACCCAAAAGTTAAACCTAACCCGTACCCTAACAGTAACCCAAACCCGTACTCTAACCCTAACCCTAACCCTAACCCGCACCCTAATCTTAACCCGAACCCTAACCGAAACCATAACCCTTAACCGAAACTTAACCCTAAACCATACCCTAACCCTAACCTTAAACATACCCTAACCTGTACCCTAACCCTAAAACTAACCCGTACCCTAAAGCCAACCATAACACTAATGAGTACACTAACACTAACCCTAACCCGAACCCTGACCCTAAACCTAACCCTAACCCTTACAATAACCCTAACCCTAACCCTAACCCGCACCCTAAACCTAACCCTAACCCGTACCCTAACCCTAACCCGTAACCTAAACCTAACCCTAAACCTAAACTTAACCGGTACGCTAACCTATCCTGTACCCTAAACCTAACCCTAACCCGTACACTAACCCTAAACGTAAACCTAACCTAAAACTAACCCTAAACTGTACTCTAACCATAACCCTAACCCTAACCCTAACCATAATCTAACCCTGACCCTCACCCTAACCCTAACCCGTACTGTAATCCTAACCCTACCATAACCCTAACCCTAACCCGTATCCTAATCCTAAACCTAACATGTATCCTAACCCTAACCCTAAACCTGACACTAACCCTAAACGTAACACGTACCCTAAAACTAACCCGTACCCTAACCCTAATCCTAACCCTAACCCTTACCCTAAACTTAACCCTAACCCTAACTCGTACCCTAACCCTAACCCTAACCTTGACCCTAAACTTAACCCTAACCCGTACTCTAAGCCTAACCCATACCCTAACACTAACCCTAAATCTAACCCTAACCCGTACCCGAAACCTAACCCTAACCCTTGACCTAACCCTTACCCAACCCTATCCTGTACCCTAACCCTAACCCTAACCCGTACCCAAACCCTAACATAAACCCTAACCCATAACCTAGCACAAACCCTAACCCTAACCCTAACCCGCATCCTAAACCTAACCCTAACCCTAACCCTAACCATAACACTTACCTGTACCCTAACCCTAACCCATACCCTAACCCGAACCATAACCTTAACCGTAACCCTGACCCATACCCTAACGCTAAAACTAACCTGTACCTTAACCCCAAACCTAACCCTAAACCGGACCATAACCCTATCCCTAAACCTATCCCTGACACTAAACCTAAACCTAAACCAAACCCTAAACCTAACTCTAACCCGCACCTAAACTTAACCCTAACCCGTCCCCTAACCCTAACCCGTCACCTAAACCTAACCCTAACCCTAAACTTAACCCGTACACTAACCCTATCCCGTATCCTAAACCTAACCTTAACCCGTAACCTAACCCTAACCCTAACCCTATCCGTACACTAACCCTAACACTAACCCTAACCCTAACACTATCGTAACCCGTATTCTAACCCTAAACCTAACCCTAACTCTAACCCTAATCCGTATTATAACACTAACCATAACCCTAAACCTAACCATAACCATAACCCTAACCCGTACAGTAACCCTAACCGGTACCCTAACCCTAACCCTAAACCTAACCTTGACCTAACCCTAACACGTACCCTAAACCTAAACCGTACCCTAACCCTAACCCTAAACCTAACTCGTACGCTAACCCTAAATGTAACGCTAACCCGTAACCAAACCCTAACCCTAACACGTACCCTAAACCTAACCCTAACCCATACACTAAACCTAACCCTATCACTAGACCTAACACGTACACTAACCCTATCCCATACCCCAACCTTAACCCTAACCCGTATCGTAACCTTAACACTAATCATAAACCTAACCCTAACCCTAACCCTAACCCTAACCCTAACCCGTACGCTAACCCTACCCGTAGCCTACCCTAACTCTAACCCTAACCCCTAAACCTAACCCTAACCCTTACCCTAACCCATACCCAAATGGTAAACCTAAACCATACCCTAACACTAACCCAAACCCGTACTCTAACCCTAACCCTAACCCTAACCCGCACCTTAAACTTAACCCTAACCCTAACCCAAACCATAACCCTTAACCGTAACCTAACCCTAACCCATACCCTAAAACTAACCCTAACCTTTACCATAACCCTAACCTGTACCCTAACCCTAAAACTAACCCGTACCCTAACCCCAACCCTAACCCTAACCCGTACTCTAACTCTAACCCTAACCCTAACCCTGACCCTAAACCTAACCCTAACCCTTACACTAACCCTAACCCTAACCCTAACCCGGACCCTAAACCTAACCTTAACCCGTACCCTAACCCTAACCCGTAACCTAAACCTAACCCTAACCCTAAAGTTAACACGTATGCTACCCCTATCCCGTACCCTGAACCTAACCCTAAACCGTATCCTAATCCTAAATCTAACCCTAAGCCTAACCCATACATTAACCCTAACCCCAACCCTAACACTAACCCTACCCCGTACTTTAACCCTAACCCTAACCCTAAACCTAAAACTAACCCTAACCCGTACCCTAACCCTAACCCGTAACCTAAACCTAACCCTAACCCTAAACTTAACCTGTACGCTAACCCTATCATGTACCCTGAATTTAACCCTAACCCGTATCCTAACCCTAAACCTAAACCTAAGCCTAACCCTTACATTAACCCTAACCCTAACCCTAACACTAACCCTACCCCGTACTTTAACCCTAACCCTAACCCTAAACCTAAACCTAACCCTAACCCGTACCCTATCCCTAACCCGTACCCTAACACTAACCCTAACCATAACACTAACACTAACACTAACACTAACCCTACCCCGCACTCTAACCCTAACCCTAACCCTAACCCTTACCCTAACCCTAACACTAACCCTAACCCGTACTCTAAACCTAACCCTAACCCTAACCGTACTCTAACCCTAACCCTAATCCTCACCCTAACCCTAACCCTAACCCTAACTCGTACCCTAACCCTAACCCTAGTCCTCACCCTAAACCTAACCCTAACCCTAACTCATACCCTACCCCTAACCCTAACCCTGACCCTAACCCTAACCCTAACCCGTACCCTAAGCCTAACCCATACCCTAACCCTAACCCTAAACCTAACCCTAACCCTAACCCATACCCTAAACCTAAACCTAACCCTTGACCTACCCCGTAGCCAAAACTATCCCGTACCCTAACACTAACCCTAACCCGTACCCAAAACCTAACAGTAACCCAAACCATACCATAGCGCTAAACGTAACCCTGCAACTAACCCTAACCTGGACCCCAAACCTAACCCTAACCCTGAACTAACACTAACCCTATCCCGTACCCTAACCCTAAACTGTACCCTAACCCTAACCCTAAACCTAACCCATGCCCTAACACTAAACTTAACCCTAGCCCTTACCCAAACCCTAACCCTAACACGTATCTAACCCTAACCCTAACCCTAACTCTAACCCGCTAACTGAACCTAACCCTAACCCTATACCTAACACATACACTAACCCTATCCCGTACACTAACCTTAACCCTAACCTGTACCATGACCATAACACTAAACCTAACCTGAAACTTAAACCTAACCCTAACCATACCCTAACCATACCCGTAGCCTAATCCTAACTCTAACCCGACCCCTAACACTAAACCTAAACCTAACCCGTACCCAAACGGTAAACCTAACCCGTACCCTAACACTAACTCAACCCCGTACTCTAACCCTAACCCTAACCCGCACCCTAAACTTAACTCTAACCCTAACCCAAACCATAACCCTTAACCGTAACTTAACCCTAACTCATAACCTAACCCTAACCCTAACCCTAACCTTAATCATAACCCTAATCCGTACCCTAAACCTAAAACTAACCCGTACCCTAACCCCAACCCTAACCCTAACCTGTAACATAACACTAACCCTAACACTAACCATGACCCTAAACCTAACCCTAACCGTTACACTAACCCTAACCCAAACCCAACCCGCACCCTAAACCTAACCCTAACCCGTATCCTAACCCTAACCTAACCCTAAGCCTAACCCGTACATTAACCCTAACCCTAACCCTAACACTAACCCTACTACGTACTCTAACCCTAACCCTTACCCTAACCCTAACCCTAACCCATACACTAAACCTAACCCTAACCCTGACTCGCACCCTAACCCTAACCCTAAACCTGACACTAACTTTAACCTTAACCCGTACCGTAAACCTAACCCATACCCTAACCCTAACCCTAAACCTAACTCTAACCCTTACCAGTACCCTAAACCTAAGCCTAACCCTTGACCTAACCCATACCCAACCCTATCCCGTACCCTAACCCTAACCCTAACCCCTTCCCAACCATAACAGTAAACCTAACCCATCCCCACCGCTAACCCTTACCCTAACTCTAAAATTAAACCGTACCCTAACCCTAAATGTAACCCTAACCCGTACCCAAACCCTAACCCTAAAACATACGCTAACCCTAACCCTAACCCTAACCCTAACCCATACCCTAACCCTAACACTAACCTTAACCGTAACCCTAACACATACCCTAACCCTAAACCTAACCCGTACCCTAACCCCCACCGACTCTAACCCGTACCCTAACACTAACCCTAACCCTAACCCTGACCCTAAACCTAACCCTAACCCTTACACTAATCCTAACCCTAACCCTAACCCCTTCCCAACCATAACAGTAAACCTAACCCATACCCTAGTGCTAACCCTTACCCTAACCCTAAAATTAAACTGTACCCTAACACTAAATGTAACCCTAACCCGTACCCAAACCCTAACCCTAAAACGTACGCTAACCCTAACCCTAACCCTAACCCTAACCCATACCCTAACCCTAACACTAACCTTAACCGTAACCCTAACACATACCCTAACCCTAAACCTAACCCGTACCCTAACCCCCACCGACTCTAACCTGTACCCTAACACTAACCCTAACCCTAACCCTGACCCTAAACCTAACCCTAACCCTTACACTAATCCTAACCCTAACTCTAACCCGCACCCTAAACCTAACACTAACCCGTAACCTAACCCTAACCCGTAACCTAAACCTAACCCTAACCCTAACCTTAACCCGTACACTAACCCTATCCTGTACCCTAAACCTAAATCAAACCCGTACCCTAACCCTAACCCTAACCCTAACCCTATCCGTACACTAACCCTAACCCAAACACTTACTCTAACCCTAACCTGTACTCTAACCCTAACCCTAAACCTAAACCTAACGCTATCCCGTACTCTAACCCTAACCTGTATCTTAACAAAAACCCTTAACTTAACCCTAAACCTAACCCGTAACCTAACCCTAAATGTAACCATCACCCGTACCCAAACCCTAACCCTAAAATGTACCCTAAGCCTAATCCTAACCCTAACCCGCACACTAAACCTAACCCTAACCCTAGACCTAAAACGTACACTAACACTATCCCGTACTGTGCACTTAACCCTAACCCGTACCGTAACCCTAACCCTAACCCTAACCCTAACCGGTACACTAACCCTAACCTGAACCCAACCGTACCCTAACCCTACCCGTAGCCTAAACCTAACCCTACCCTAACCCCTAACACTAAACCTATCCCTTACCCTAACCCGTACCCAAATGGTAAACCTAACCCATACCCTAACAGTAACCCAAACCCGTACTCTAACCCTAACCCTAACCCTAACCCGCACCCTAAACCTAACCCTAACCCATACCTAACCCTAACCCGTAACCTAAACCTAACCCTAACCCTAAAGTTAACCCGTACACTAACCCTATCCCGTACCCTGAACCTAACCCTAACCCGTACACTAACCCTAACCCTAAACCTAACCTAACACTAAACCTAACCCATACTCTAACCCTAACCCTAACCCTAACCATACTCTAACCCTAACCCTCACCCTAACCCTAACCCGTAGTGTAACCCTAACCCGTACCATAACACTAACCCTAACCCGTATCCTAACCCTGACCCTAACTTGTACCCTAATGCTAACCCTAAGCCTGACCCTAACCCTAACCGTAACCTGTACACGAAACCTAACCCTAACCCTTGACCTAACACTTACCAACCCTATCCCGTCACCTATCCCTAACCCTAACCCGTACCCAAACCCTAACAGTAACCCTAAAAAATAACCTAGCACTAACCCTAACCCTAACCCGCACCCTAAAACTAAACCTAACCCTAACCATAACCCTTACCCATACCCTAACCCTAACCCATACCCTAACCCTAACCATAACCTTAACCGTAACCCTGACCCGTAGCCTAACCCTAAAAGTAACCTGTACCCTAACCCCAAACCTAACACTAACCCGTACCATAACCCTATCCCTAACCCTAATCCTGACCCTAAACGTAACCTTAAACCAAATCCAAACGCTAACCCTAAACCTAACTCTAACCCACACAAAAACCTAACCCTAACCCGTTCCCTAAACATAACCCATCACGTACACCTAACCCTAAACCTAAACTTAAACCGTACACTAACCCTATCCCGTATCCTAAACCTAACCCTAACCCGTACACTAACCCTAACCCCAACCCTATCCGTACACTAACCCTAACCCTAACCCTAACCCTAACACTAACCCTAACCCGTACTCTAACCCTAACCCTAACCCTAAACCTAACCCTAACCCGTATTCTAACCCTAACACGTACTCTAACACTAACCCTAAACCTAACCCTAACTCTAACCCTAACATGTACGATAACGCTAACCCTAACCCTAACCCTAAACATAACCCTAACCCGTACAGTAACCCTAACTGGTACCCTAACCCTAACCCTAAACCTAACCCTGACCTAACCCTAACCCGTACCCTAAACCTAAACCGTACCCTAACCCTAACCCTAAACCTAACCAGTACCCTAACCCTAAACGTAACGCTAACCCGTAACCAAACCCTAACCCTAACACGTACCATAACCCTTACCCTAACCCGCACACTAAACCTAACTCTAACCCTAGACCTAACACGTACACTAAACCTATCCCATACCCCAACCTTAACCCTAACCCGTATCGTAAAGCTAACATGAACCCTAACCCTAAACCTAACCCTAAACCATACACTAACCCTAACACGAACCCTAACCCTAACCCTAACCTGTACCCTTACCCTACCCATTGACTAACCCTATCTATAACCCTAAACCCTAACCCTAAACCTAACCCTTCCCTAACCCGTACCCAAACGGTAAACCTAACCAGTACCCTAACACTAACCCAAACCCGTACTCTAACCCTAACCCTAACCCTAACCTAACCCTAACCCGCACCCTAAACTTAACCCGAACCCTAACCAAAACCATAAACCTTAACGGTAACCTAACCCAAACCCATACCCGAACCCTAACCCTAACCTTAACCATAACCCTAACCTGTACCTTAACCCTAAAACTAACCCGTACCCTAACCCCAAACCTAACACTACCGTGTACCCTAACCCCCACCCTAACCTAAACCGTACCCTAACGCTAACCCTAACCCTGACACTAAACCTAACTCTAAACCTTACACTAATCCTAACCCTAACCCTAACCCGCATCCTAAACCTAACCCTAACCCGTACCCTAACCCTAACCCGTAACCTTAACCTAACCCTAACCCTAAACGTAACCCGTACGCTAACCCTATTCCGTACCCTGAACCTAACCCTAACCCATATTCTAACCCAAAACCTAAATCTAAGTCTAACCCGTACATTAAGCCTAACCCTAACCCTAACACTAACCCTACCCCGTACTCTAAACCTAACCCTAACCCTAACCCTAACACGCACACTAAGCCTAACCCTAAACCTAACCTAACACTAACCCTAACCCGTACTCTAACCCTAACCCTAACCCTAACCATACCTAACACTAAGCCTAACCCTCACCCTACCCCTAACCCGTACTGTAACAACCCTAACCCGTACCATAACACTAACGCTAACCCGTACCCTAACCCTAACCGTAACTTGTACCCTAACTGTAACCCTAACCCTGACCCTAAAACTAACCGTAACCCGAACCCTAAATCTAACCTGTACTCTAACCCTAAACCTAACCCTAACCCATACACTAAACCAAACCCTAAACCTAACTCGTACCCTACCCCTAACTCTAACCCTACCCTAACCTTAACCCTAACCCGTACCCTAAGCCAAACCCATACCCTAACACTAACCCTAAACCTAACCCTAGCCCTTGACCTAACCCGTACCAAACCCTAACAGTAACCCTAACCCATAACCTAGCAATAACCCTAACCCAAACCCTAACCCGCACCCTAAATCTAAACCTAACCCTAACCCTAACCATAACACTTACCCGTAGCTTAACTGTAACCCATATCCTAACCCTAACCCTAACCTTAAATCTAACCCTGACCCGAATACCTAACCCTATAACTAACCTCTACCCTAACCCCAAACCTAACCCTAACCCGTACCATAACCCTATCCCTAACCCTAGCCCTGACCCTAAACCTAACCTTAACCCAAACCCTAACCCTAACCCTAACCCGCACCTAAACCTAAACCTAACCCGTTTCCTAACCCTAACCCGTAACCTAAACCTAACCTTAACACTAAAATTAACCCGTACGCTAATCCTAACCCGTATCCTAAACCTAACCCTAACATGTACCCTAACCCTAACCCTAACCCTATCCGTACACTAACCCTAACCCTAACCCTAACACCAACACTAAACCTAACCCGTACTCTATCCCTAACCCTTACACTAAACCTAACCCTAACACTAACCCTAACCCGTACTCCAACCCTAAACCTAACCCTAACGCTAACCCTTACCCGTAATATAACGTTAATCCTAACCTTAACCATAACCATAAACCTAACCTGTATAGTAATCCTAAACCGTACTCTAACCCTAACGCTAACCATCACCTAACCCTAACCCTAACCCGTACCCTAACCCTTAACCGTACCCTAAACCTAACCCTACACCTAACCCGTACCCTAACCCTAAACATAACGCTAACCCGTACCCAAACCATAACCCTAACACATACCTTAACCCTAACCCGCACACTAAACCTAAACCTAACCCTAGACCTAACACGTACACTAACCCTATCCCATACCCCAAACTTAACCCTAACCCGTATCGTAACCCTAACACTAACCCTAACCCAAACCCTAAACCTAAACCCTACACTAACCCTAACCCGATACCTAACCCTAACCCTAACCCATACCCTAACCCTACCCATAGCCTAATCCTAACTCTAACCCTAATCCCTAACAATAACCTTAACCCTTACCGTAACCCGTACCCAAACGGTAAACCTAACCCGTACCCTAACACTAACCCAAACCCATGTAATAACCCTAACCCTAAACCTAAACCTAAACTAACCCGCACACTAAACTTAACCCGAAACCTAACCCAAACCAAAACCATTAACCGTAATCTAACACTAACCCATACCCTAACCCTAACCCTAACCTTAACCGTAACCCTAACCCGTACCCTAACCCCAACGCTTACCCTAACCCGTACCCTAACACTAATCTTAACCCTAACCCTGACACTAAACCTAACCCTAACCCTTACGCTAATCCTAACCCTAACGCTAACCTGCACCCTAAACCTAACCCTAACCCGTACCCTAACCCTAACCCGTAACCTAAACCTATCCCTAACCCTAAACTTAACCCGTACGCTAACCCATCCCGTACCCTAAACCTAAACCTAACCCGTATCCTAACCCTAAACCTAACCCTAAGCCTAACCCGTACTTTAACCCTAACCCTAACCCTAACACTAAGCATACCCCGTACTCTAACCCTAACCCTAACCCGTACCCTACCCCGTACCCTAACCCTAACCCTAACCCTAACCCTAAATCGTACCCTAAACCTAAACATAACTCTAACTCGTACCCTAAACGTAACCCTAACCCTGATGCTAACCATAACCCTAAACCGTACGCTAAACCTAAACGTAACCCTTGACCCTACCCGTACCCAACCCTATCCTGTAACCTAACCCTAACCCTAACCCGTACCAAAACCCTAACCGTAACCCTAACCCATAGCCTAACACTAACCTTAACCCTAACCCTAAACCGCACCCTCAACCTAAATCTAACCCTAAACATAACCATAAACCTTACCCGTACCCTAACACTAACCCACACCCTAACTTTAACCCTAAACTTAACAGTAATCCTGACCCATACCCCAACCCTAAAACTAACCCGTACCCTAACCCTAACCCTAACCCTCACCTAAACCTAAACCTAACCGTACCCTAAACCTAACCCGTAACCTAAACCTAACCCTAAGCCTAATCTTAACCCATACGCTAAACCTAGCCCATACACTAAACGTAACCCTAACCCGTACCCTGACACTAACCCTAACCCTATCTCTGCCCCGTAACCTAACCCTAAACCCAACCCTTTCCCTAACCCTAACACTAACCCTAACCCATATTCTAACCCTAACCCTAACCCTAACCCTAACCATACTCTAACTCTAACCCTAACACACACCCTAAACCTAACCCGTACTGTAACCCTAACCCATAACATAACCCTACACCTAACCCGTACGCTAACCCTAAAACTAAATCGTACCCTAACCCTAACCCTGACCCTAACACTAACCCTAAACCATACCCTAAATGTAACCCTAACCCTAACTCATACTCTAACCCTAAGCCTAACCCTTACCCTAAACCTAACCCTAAACCGTACCCTAACCTAAACCATACCCTAACCCTAACCCTAAACCTAACCCTAACCTTAACCATAACCCTGACCCGTACCCTAACCCTAAACCTAACCTGTACCCTAACCCCAAACCTAACCCTAAACCATACCATAACCCTCTCCCTAACCCTAACCCTGACCCTAAACCTAACCCTAACCCAAACCCTAACCCTAACCCTAACCCTAACCCGCACCTAAACCTAACCCTAACCCGTACCCTAAACCTTACCTGTAAACTAAACCTAACCCTAACCCTAATCTTAACCCGTACGCTAATCCTATCCCGTATCCTAAACCTAACCCTAACCCGTAACCTAACCCTAACCTAAACCTAACCCTAACCCTAACCCTAACACTAACACTAACCCTGACCCGTACTCTAACCCTACCCTAACACTAACCCTAACCCGTACTCTAAACCTAAACCTAACCCTAACTCTAACCCTAACATGTACTATAACGCTAACCCTAAACCTAACCCTAACCATAACCCTAACCCGTACAGTAACCCTAAAGCGTACCGTAACCCTAACCCTGACGCTAACCCTAACCCTAACACTGACCCTAACCCTAACCCTGACGCTAACCCTAACCCTAAACCGTACCCTAAACCTAACCATAACCCTTGACCTAACCTGAACCCAAGCTTATCCCGTAACCTAACCCTAACCCTAACCCGTACCAAAACCCTAACCGTGACCCTAACCCATAGCCTAGCGCTAACCTAACCCTAACCGTAAACCACACCCTAAACCTAAACCTAACCCTAACCTAACCAAAACCCTTACCTGTACCCTGACACTAACCCATACCCAAACCCTAACCCTAACCTTAACCGTAACCCTGACACGTACCCTAACCCTAAAACTAACCCGAACCCTAACCCTAATCCTAACCCTAACCCTCACCTAAACCTAACCCTAATACGTACCCTAACCCTAACCCGTAACCTAAACCTAACCCTAAACCTAATTTTAACCCGTACGCTAACCCTAGCCCGTACCCTAAACCTAACCCTAACCTGTACCCTAACCCTAAACCTAACCCTAACTCTAACCCGTACCCTAACCCTAACCCTTTCCCTAACCCTAACACTAACCCTAACCCTTACCCTAACCCTAACCCTAAACCTAACCCTAACCATAAACCGTACACTAAAACTAACCCTAACCCTTGACCTAACCCGTAGCCAACCCTATCCCGTACCCTAACCCTAACCCTAACCCGTACCCAAAACCTAACATTAACCCTAACCCATACCCTAGCGCTAACCCTAACCCTAACCCTAAGCCTAACCCGCAACCTAAACCTAAACCTAACCCTAACCTTAACCATAACCCTTACCCGTACCCTAACCCTAACCCATACCCTATACTAATCCTAACCTTAACTGTAACCCTAACCCGTACCCTAACCCTAAAACTAACCCTTACCCTAACTCCAAACCTAACCCTAACCCGTACCATAACCCTATCCCTAACGCTAACCCTGACACTAAACCTAACCCTGAACCGTACCCTAACCCTAACCCTAACCCTAACCCTAACCCTAACCTGTACACTAACCCTAACCCGAACACTAACCTTAATGCTAATCCGTACCCTAACACTCACCCATACCCTAACCCTAACCGTAACCTTAACCGAAACCCTGACACATAACCTAACCCTAAAACTAACCTGTACCCTAACCACAACCCTAACCCTAACCCGTACCATAACCCTATCCTAACGCTAACCCTGACCCTAAACCTAACCCTAAACCGTACCCTAATCCTAACCCTAACTCTAACCCTAACACGTACACTAACCCTAACGCGAACCCTAACCCTAACCCATACCCTAACCCTACACGTAGCCTAACCCTAACACTACCCCTAACCCCTAACACCTAACCCTAAACCTAACCCTTACCCTAACCCATACCCAAATGGTAAACCTAACCCATACCCTAACAGTAACCCAAACCCGTACTCTAACCCTAACCCTAACCCTCACCCTAAACTTAACCCTAACCCTAACCCAAACATAACCCTTAACCGTAACCTAACCCTAATCCATAACCTAACCCTAACCCTAAACTTAACCATAACCCTAACCCATACCGTAACCCTAAAATAACCCGTACCCTAACCCCAACCCTAACCCTAAACCGTACCCTAACACTAACCCTAACCCTAACCCTGACCCTAAACCTAACCCTTACCCTTACACTAACCCTAACCCTAACACTAACCCGCACCCTAAACCTAACCCTAACCCGTACCCTAACCATAACCCATAACCTAAACCTAACCCTAACCCTAAACTTAACCCGTACGCTAACCCTATCCCGTAACCTAAACCTAACCCTAACCCATATCCTAACCCTAAACCTTACCCTAAGCCTAACCCGTACTTTAACCCTAACCCTAACCCTAACACTAAGCATACCCCGTATTCTAACCCTAACCCTAACCCTAACCCGTACCCTAACCCTAACCCTAACCCTAACCCTAACCCTAAACCGTACCCTAAACCTAAACCTAACCCTAACTCATACCCTCACCCTAACCCTAACCCTGACGCTAACCCTAACCCTAAACCGTACGCTAAACCTAACCGTAACCCTTGACCTAACCCATACCCAACGCTATCCTGTAACCTAACCCTAACCCTAACCCATACCAAAACCCTAACCGTAACCCTAACCCATAGCCTAGCACTAACACTAACCCTAACACTAACCCTAAACCTCACCCTCAAACTAAACCTAACCCTAACCCTAACCATAACCCTTACCGGTACCCTAACACTAACCCATAGCCTAACCCTAACCCTAACCTTAACTGTAACCCTGACCCATACCTCAACCCTACAACTAACCCGTACCCTAACCCCAACCCTAACACCAACCCGTACCCTAACACTAACCCTAAACCTAACCCTGACCCTAAAACTAACCCTAACCCTTACACTAATCCTAACCCTAACGCTAACCCGCACCCTAAACCTAACCCTAACCCGTATCCTAACCCTAACCTGTAGCCTAAACCTAACGCTAACCCTAAACTTAACCCGTACGCTAACCCCATCACGTACCCTAAACCTAACCCTAACCCGTAATCTAACCCTTAACCTAACCTTAAGCCTAACCCGTAATTTAACCCTAACCCTAACCCTAACACTAAGCCTACCCCGTACTCTAACCCTATCCCTAACCCGTACCCTAACCCGTACCCTAAACCTAACCCTAACCTGTACCCGTACCCTAAACTGTAACCTAAACCTAACCTGTACCCTAACCCTAACCCTAACCCTAACCGTATGCTAAACCTAACCGTAACCCTTGACCTAACCCGTACCCAACCCTATCCTGTAACCTAACCCTAACCCTAACCCGTACCAAAACCCTAACCATAACCCTAACCCTAATCCTAACCCTAACCCTAACCCCTAACCCTAACCCTAAACGTAACCTGAACCTAACCCGTAACCTAAACCTAATGCTAAACCTAATCTTAACCCGTATGCTAACCCTAGCCTGTACACTAAACCTAACCCTAACTCGTACCCTAACCCTAACCCTTTCCCTAACCCTAACATTAACCCTAAACCATATTCTAATTCTAACCCTAACACTAACCCTAACCATACTCTAACACTAACCCTAACCCTCACCCTAAACCTAACCCATACTGTAACCCTAACTCGTAACATAACCCTAACCCTAACCCGTAACCTAACCCTAACCCTAACTCATAACCTAACCTAAACCCTGACCCTAACACTAAACCTAAACCGTACCCTAAATGTAACCCTAACCCTAACTCGTACCCTAACCCTAACCCTAAACCTGACCCTAACCCGTACCCTAACCCGTACCCTAAACCTAACCCATACACTAACCCTAACCCTAAACCTACCCCTAACCTTAACCGTAACCCTGACCCATACCCTAACCCTAAAACTAACCTGTACCCTAACCCCAAATCTAACAATAACCCGTATCATAACCCTATCCCTAACCCTAACCCTGGCCCTAAACCTAACCCTAACCCAAACCCTAACCCTAACCCTAACCCTAACCCTAACCCTAACCCGCACCTAAACCTAACCCTAACCCGTTCCCTAACCCTAACCCATAAACTAAACCTAACCCTAACCCTAAACTTAACCCGTACGCTAATTCTATCCCGTATCCTAAACCTAACCCTAACCCGTACCCTAACCCTAACCCTAACCCTAACCCTATCCGTACACTAACCCTAACCCTAACACTAACACTAACACTAACCCTGACCCGTATTCTAACCCTAACCCTAACACTAAACCTAACCCTAACACTAACCCTACCCGTAATCTAAACCTAAACCTAACACTAACTCTAACCCTAACCCGTACTATAACGCTAACCCTAACCCTAACCCTAACCATAACCCTAACCTGTAGAGTAACCCTAAAGCGTACCGTAACCCTAACCCTAACCCTGACGCTACTAACCCTAACCCCAAACCGTACTCTAAACCTAACCGTAACCCTTGACCTAACCCGTACCCAAGCCTATCCCGTAACCTAACCCTAACCCTAACCCGTACCAAAACCCTAACCGTGACCCTTACCCATAGCCTGGCGCTAACCGAAACTCTAACCCTAAACCACACCCTAAACCTAAATCTAACCCTAACTACAACCAAAACCCTTACCCGTACCCTAACACTAACCCATACCCTAACCCTAACCCTAACCTTAACCGTAACCCTGACACGTAACCTAACCCTAAATCTAACCCGTACCCTAACCCTAACCTAACCCTAACCCTCACCTAAACCTGACCCTAACCCGTACCCTAACCCTAACCCGTAACCTAAACCTAACCCTACCCCGTACCATAAGGCTAACCGTACACCTAACTCTAACCCGTACCCTAACCCTAACCCTTTCCCTAACACTAACACTAACCCGAACCCGTACTCTAACCCTAACCCTAACCGTACTCTAACCCTAACCCTAACCGTCAACTTAACCCTAACCCGTAATGTAACCCTAACCCGTAACATAAAGCTAGCCCTAACCCGTACCCTAACCCTAACCCTTAATCGTATCCTAAACATAATCCTGACCCTAACACTAACCATAAACCGTACCCTAAACGTAACCCTAACCCTAACTCATTCCTTAAACCTAACCCTAACCCTAACCCTAATCCGTAATCTAACCCTAACCCTAACCCTAACCCTAACCCTAAGCCTAACCATACTCTAACCCTAAACCTCACCCTAACCCTAACCCGTACTGTAACCCTAACCCGTACCATAACCCTAACCCTAACCCATATCCTAACCCTAAGCCGAACTTGTACCCTAACCCTAACCCTAAGCCTGACCCTAACCCTAACTGTAACCCGTAGTCTAACCCTAAACCTAACCCTAGCCCTTGACCTAACCCGTACGAAACCCTAAAAGTAACCCTAACCCATAACCTAGCACTAACACTAACCCAAACCCTAACCCACACCCTAAACCTAAACCTAACCCTAACCCTAACCAAAACCCTTACCCGTACCCTAACCGTAACCCATACCATAACCCTAACCCTAACCTTAACCGTAACCCTGACACGTACCCTAACCCTAAACCTAACCCTAACCCTCACCTAAACCTAAACATAACCCGTACCCTAACCCTAACCCGTAACCTAAACCTAACCCTAAACCTAATTTTAACCCGTACGCTAACCCTTGCCGGTACCCTAAACCTAACCCTAACCCGCACCCTAACCCTAACCCTAACTCTAACCCATACCCTAACCCTAACACTTTCCCTAACCCTACCACTAACCCTAACCCTTACCCTAACCCTAAACCTAACCCGTACCCTAAACCTAACCCATACACTAACCCTAACCCTAAACCTAACCCTAACCATAAACCATACCCTAAAACTAACCTAACCCTTGACCTAACCCGTAGCCAACCCTATCCCGTACCCTAACCCTAACCCTAACCCGTACCCATAACCTAACATTAACCCTAACCCATACCCTAGCGCTAACCCTAACCCTAACCCTAAGCCTAACCCGCATCCTAAACCTAAACCTAACCCTAACCCTAACCATAACCCTTACCCGTACCCTAACCCTAACCCATACCCTACACTAACCCTAACCTTAACCGTAACCTAACTCTAAGCCATACCCTAACCCTACCCGTAGCCTAACCCTAACACTACCCCTAAACCCTAACCCCTAACCCTAAACCTAACCCTTACACTAACACGTACCCAAAAGGTAAACCTAACCCATACCCTAACAGTAACCCAAACCCGTACTCTAACCCTAAACCTAACCCTAAACCGCACAATAAACTTAACCCAAACCCTAACCGAAACCATAACCCTTAACCGTAACCTAACCCTAACCCATACCCTAACCCTAAACCTAACCTTAAACATAACCATAACCTGTACCCTAACCCTAAAACTAACCCGTACCCTAACCCCAACCCTAACACAAACGCGTACCCTAACACTAACCCTAAGCCTAAACCTAACCCGTAACATAACCCTAACCCTTACACTAACCCTAACCCTAACCCTAACCCGCACCCTAAACCTAACCCTAACCCATAGCCTAACCCTAACCCGTAACGAAAACCTAACCCTAAACCTAAACTTAACCCGTAAGCTACCCTATCCCGTACCCTGAACCTAACCCTAACCCGTACACTGACCCTAACCATAAACCTAACCTAAAACTAACCCTAACCCGTACTCTAACCCTAACCTTAACCCTAACCCTAACCATACTCTAACCCTAACCCTCACCCTAACCCTAACCCGTACTGTAACCCTAACCCGTACCATTACCCTAACCCTAACCCGTATCCTAACACTAACCCTAACTTGTACCCTAACCCTAACCCTAAGCCTGACCCTAACCCTAACCGTAACCCTTACCCTAAACCTAACCCGTATCCTAACCCTAATCCTAACCCTAAACCGTACCCTAAACCTAAACCTAACCCTAATTCGTACCCAAACCTTAACCCTAACCTTGACCCTAACCTTAACCCTAACCCGTACTCTAAGCCAATCCCATACCCTAACACTAACCCTAAACCTAACCCTAACCCTAACCCGTACCCGAAACCTAACCCTAACCCTTGACCTAACCCTTACCAACCCTATCCCGTAACCTATCCCTAACCCTAACCCATACCCAAACCCTAACAGTAACCCTAAACCATAACCTAGCACTAACCCTAACCCTAACCCTAACCCGCACCCTAAAACTAACCTTAACCCTAACCCTAACCATAACACTTACCCGTACCCTAACCCTAACCCATACCCTAACCCTAACCATAACCTTAACCGTATCCCTGACCCATACCCTAACCCTAAAACTAACCTGTACCCTAATCCCAAACCTAACCCTAACCCGTAACATAACCCTATCCCTAACCCTAATCCTGACCCTAAACGTAACCCTATACCAAACCCTAACCCTAACCCTAACCCTAACTCTAACCCGCACCTAAACCTAACCCTAACCCCTTCCCTAACCCTAACCCATCACCTAAACATAAGCCTAACCCTAAACTTAACCCGTACACTAACTATATCCCATATCGTAAACCTAACCCTAACCCGTACACTAAACCTAACCCTAACCCTATCCGTACACTAACCCTAACCCTAACACTAACACTAACAATAACCCTAACCCGTACTCTAACCCTAACCCTAACCCTAAACCTAAACCTAACCCTAACTCTAACCCTAACCCGTACTATAACGCTAACCCTAACCCTAACCATAACCCTAACCCGTACAGTAACCTAACGGATACCCTAACCCTAACCCTAAACCTAACCCTGACCTAACCTTAACCCGTACCCTAACCCTAAACCGTACCCTAACCCTAACCCTAAACCTAACCCGTACCCAACCCTAAACGTAACGCTAACCCGTAACCAAACCCTAACCTAACACGTTCTCTAACCCTAACCCTAACCCGCACACTAAACCTAACCCTAACCATAGACCTAACACGTACACTAAACCTATCCCATACCCCAACCTTAACCCTAACCCGTATCGTAACCCTAACCCTAACCCTAACCCTAAACCTAACCCTAACCTGTACACTAACCCTAACCCGAACCCGAAACCTAACCCTAACCCGTACCCTAACCCTAACCCTAACCCTAACTCGTACCCTAAAACTAACCCTAATCTTGACCCTAACCTTGACCCTAACCTGTACTCTAAGCCTCACCCAAACCCTAACACTAACCCTAAACCTAACCCTAACCCTAACCCGTACCCGAAACCTAACCCTAATCCTTGACCTAACCCTTACCAACCCTATCCCGTAACCTATCCCTAACCCTAACCCGTACCCAAACCCTAAAAGTAACCCTAAACCATAACCTAGCACTAACCCTAACCCTAACCCTAACCCGCACCCTAAAAACTAAACCTAACCCTAACCCTAACCATAACACTTACCCGTACCCTAACCCTAACCCATACCCTAACCCTAACCATAACCTTAACCGTATCCCTGACCCATACCTTAACCCTAAAACTAACCTGTACCGTAAGCCCAAACCTAACCCTAACCCGTACCATAACCCTATCCCTAAACCTAATCCTGACCCTAAACGTAACCCTATACCAAACCCTAACCCTAACCCTAACTCTAACCCGCACCTAAACCTAACCCTAACCCGTTCCCTAACCCTAACCCGTCACCTAAACCTAAGCCTAACCCTAAACTTAACCCATACACTAACCATATTCCATATGCTAAACCTAACCCTAACCCATACACTAAACCTAACCCTAACCCTATCCGTACACTAACCCTAACCCTAACCCTAACACTAACAATAACCCTAATCCGTACTCTAACCCTAACCCTAACCCTAAACCTAAACCTAACCCGTACTCTAACCCTAACCCGTACTCTAACCCTAACCCTAACCTTAACACTAACCGTAACCTGTACTCTAACCCTAAACCTAACCCTAACTCTAAACCTAACCCGTACTATAACGCTAACCATAACCCTAACCCTAGCCATAACCCTAACCCGTACAGTAACCCTAACGGATACCCTAACCCTAACCCTAAACCTAACCCTGACCTAACCCTAACCCGTACCCTACCCTAAACAGTACCCTTTCCCTAACCCTAAACCTAAGCCATACCCCACCCTAAACGTATCGCTAACCCGTAACCAAACCCTAACCCTAACACGTACTCTAACCTTAAACCTCACCCGCACACTAAACCTAACCCTAACCCTAGACCTAACACGTACACTAAACCTATCCCATACCCCAACCTTAACCCTAACCCGTATCGTAACCCTAACCCTAACCCTAACCCTAAACCTAATGTAACCCGTACACTAACCCTAACCCGAACCCTACCCCTAACCCGTACCCTAACCCTACCCATAGCCTAACCCTATCTATAACCCTAAACCCTAACTCTAAACCTAACCCTTCCCTAACCCGTACCCAAACGGTAAACCTAACCCGTACCCTAACACTAACCCAAACCCGTACTCTAACCCTAAACCTAACACTAAACCTAACCCTAACCCGCACCCTAAACTTAACCTGAACCCTAAACAAAACCATAACCCTTAACGGTAACCTAACCCAAACCCATACCCTAACCCTAACCCTAACCTTAACCATAACCCTTACCTGTACCCTAACCCTAAAACTAACCCGTACCCTAACCCCAAACCTAACACTAACACGTACCCTAATACCAACCCTAACCCTAAACCGTACCATAACTCTAACCCTAAACCTAACCCTGACCCTAAACCTAACCCTAACCCTAACCCTTACACTAATCCTAACCCTAAAACTAAACCGCACCCTAAACCTAACCGTAACCTGTACCCTAGCCCTAACCCGTAACCTTAACCTAACCCTAACCCTAAACTTAACCAGTACGCTAACCCTATCCTGTACCCTGAACCTAACCCTAACCCGTATTCTAACCCTAAACCTAAACCTAAGCCTAACCCGTACATTAACCCTAACCCTAACCCTAACACTAAACCTACCCCGCACTCTAAACCTAACCCTAACCCTAACACTAACCCTAACCCTAACCCTAACCCGTACACTAACCCTAACCCTAAACCTACCTAACACTAACCCTAACCCGTAGTCTAACACTAACCCTAACCCTAACCATACTCTAACCCTAACCCTAACCCTCACCCTAACCCTATACCGTACTATAACCCTAACCCGTACCATAACACTAACCGTAACCCGTACCCTAACCCTAAACCTAACCTGTACCCTAACCCTAAACCTAACCCTGACCCTAACACTAACTGTAACCAGTACCCTAAACCTAACCCGTACTCTAACCCTAATCCTAACCCTAACCCGTACCCTAAACCTAACCCTAACCCTAACTCGTGCACTAACCCTAACCCTCACCCTACCGTAACCTTAACCCTAACCCGTACCCTAAGCCTAACCCATACCCTAACACTAACAAATAACCTAACCCTAACCATTACCCGTACCCTAAACGTAACCCTAGCCCTTGACCTACCCCGTACCAAACCCTAACAGTAACCCTAACACATAACGTAGCACTAACCCTAACCCAAACCCTAACCCGCACCCTAAACCTAAACCTAACCCTAACCCTAACCATAACCCTTACCTGTACCCTAACCGTAATCCATATCCTAACCCTAACCCTAACCTTAACTGTAACCCTGACCCGTACCCTAACCCTAAAACTAACCTGTACCCTAACCCCAAACCTAACCCTAACCCGTAACATAACCCTATCCCTAACCCTAACCCTGACCCTAAACCTAACCCTAACCCAAACCCTAACCCTAACCCTAACCCTAACCCACACCTAAACCTAAACTTAACCCGTTCCCTAACCCTAACCCATCACCTAAACCTAACCCTAACCCTAAACTTAACCCGTACGCTAATCCTATCCCGTATCCTAAACCTAACCCTAACCAGTACCCTAACCCTAACCCTAAACCTAACCCTATCCGTACACTAACCCTAACCCTAACCCTAACACCAACACTAACCCTAACCCATACTCTAACCCTAACCCTAACCCTAAACCTAACCCTAACACTAACCCTAACCCGTACTCTAACCCTGAAACTAACCCTAACTCTAACCCTAACCCGTACTATAACGTTAACCCTAACCCTAACCATAACCATAATCCTAACCCGTACAGTAATCCTAAACCGTACCCTAACCCTAATGCTAACCCTGACCTAAACCTAACCCTAACCTGTACCCTAACCGTAAACCGTACCCTAACCCTAACCCTAAACCTAACACGTACCCTAACCCTAAACGTAACGCTAACCCGTACCCAAACCCTAACCCTAACACATACCCTAAACCTTACACTAACCCGCACACTAAACCTAAACCAAATCTAGACCTAACACGTACACTAACCATATCCCATACCCCAACCTTAACCCTAACCCGAGTCGTAACCCTAACATTAAACCTAACCCTAAACCTAAATCTAAACCGTACACTAACCCTAACCCGATTCCTAACTCTAACCCTAACCCGTAGCCTAATCCTAACTCTAACCCTAACACCTAACCCTAACCCTAACCCTTACCCTAACCCGTACCCAAACGGTAAATCTAACCCGTACCCTAACACTAACCCAAACCCGTGTTCTAATCCTAACCCTAAACCTAAACCTAACCCTAACCAGCACCCTAAACTTAACCCGAACCCTAACCCAAAACAAAACCCTTACCGTAATCTAACCCTAACTCATATCCTAACCCTAACCCTAACCTTAACCGTAACCCTAACCCATACCCTAACCCTAAAACTAACCCGTACCCTAACCCCAACCCTAACCCTAACCCGTACCCTAACACTAAACCTAACCCTAACCCTGACCCTAAAACTAACTCTAACCCTTACACTAATGCTAACCCTAACGCTAACCCTAACCCTAAACCAAAACCTAATCCTAACCCGCAACCTAAACTTAAGCCGAACCCTAACCCAAACCAAAACCCTTTACCGTAATCTAACCCTAACTCATACCCTAACCCTAACCTTAACCGTAACACTAACCCGTACCCTAACACTGAAACTAACCCGTACCCAACCCCAACCCTAACCCTAACCCGTACCCTAACCCGTACCCTAACCCTAACCCTAACCCATACCCGTACCCTAAACTGTACCCTAAACCTAACCCGTACCCTAACCCTAACCAAACCCTAAACCGTACCCTAAACCTAAACCTAACCCTAACTCGTACCCTAACACTAACTCTAACCCTGACGCTAACACTAACACTAAACAGTACGCTAAACCTAACCGTAACCCTTGACCTAACCCATACCCAACCCTAGCCTGTAACCTAACCCTAACCCTAAGCCGTACCAAAACCCTAACCGAAAACCTAAACCATAGCCTAGCACTAACCCTAACCCTAACCCTAAACCGCACCCTCAACCTAAACCTAACCCTACCCCTAACCATAACCCTTACCCGTACCCTAACACTAACCCATAGCCTGACCCTAACCCTAACCTTAACAGTAACCCTGACCCGTACCCCAACCCTAAAACTAACCCGTACCCTAACCCCAACCCTAACCCTAAACCGTACCCTAACACTAACCCTAACCCTAAACCTGACCCTAAAACTAACCCTAACCCTTACAATAATCCTAACCCTAACGCTAACCCGCACCCTAAACCTAACCCTAACCAGTACCCTAACCCTAACCCGTAACCTAAACCTAACGCTAACCCTAAACTTAACCCGTACGCTAACCCTATCCCGTACCCTAAACCTAACCCTAACCCGTAATCTAACCCTTAACCTAACCTTAAGCCTAACCCGTACTCTAACCCTAACCCTAACCCTAACCGTAACCCGTACCCTAAACCTAACCCTAACCCGTACCTGTACCCTAAACTGTAACCTAAACCTAACCTGTACCCTAACCCTAACCCTAACCCTAAACTGCACCGTAAACATAAACCTAACCCTAACTCGTACACTAACCCTAACCCTAACCCTGACGCTAACCCTAACCCTAAACCGTACGCTAAACCTAACCATAACCCTTGACCTAACCCGTACCCAACCCTATCCTTTAATCTAACCCTAACCCTAACCCTAAACCTAACCCTAACCCGTACTCTAAACCTAAACCTAACCCTAACCCTAACCCTAACCATACTCTAACCCTAACCCTCACCCTAACCCTAACCCGTACTGTAACCCTAAACCGTACCATAAGCCTAACCCTAACTCATATCCTAACCCTAACTCTAGCTTGTACCCTAACCCTAACCCTAAGCCTGACCCTAACCCTAACCGTAACCCGTACCCTAAACCTAACCCGTACCCTAACCCTAATCTTAACCCTAACCCATAACCTAAACCTAACCCTAACCCTAACTCGTACCCTAACACTAACCCTAATCTTGACCCTAACCTTAACCCTAACCCGTACTCTAAGCCTAACCCATACCTTAACACTAACCCTAAACCTAACCCGTATCCGAAAACTAACCCTAACTCTTGACCTAACCCTTACCAACCCTATCCCGTAACCTATCCCTAACCCTAACCCATACCCAAACCCTAACAGTAACCCTAAACCATAACCTAGCACTAACCCTAACCCTAACCCTAACCCGTACCCTAAAACTAACCCTAACCCTAACCCTAACCATAACACTTACCCGTACCCTAACCCTAACCCATACCCTAACCCTAACCATAACCTTAACCGTATCCCTGACCCATACCCTAACCCTAAAAGTAACCTGTACCCTAACCCCAAACATAACCCTAACCCGTACCATAACCCTATCCCTAACCCTAATCCTGACCCTAAACGTAACCCTATACCTAACCCTAACCCTAACCCTAACCCTAACTCTAACCCGCACCTAAACCTAACCCTAACCCGTTCCCTAACCCTAACCCGTCACATAAACCTAAGCCTAACCCTAAACTTAACCCATACACTAACCATATCCCATATCCTAAACCTAACCCTAACCCGTACACTAAACCTAACCCTAACCCTATCCGTACACTAACCCTAACCCTAACCCTAACACTAACACTAACCCTAACCCGTACTCTAATGCTAACCCTAACCCTAAAACTAACCTTAACCCGTACTCTAACCCTAACCCGTACTCTAACCCTAACCCTAACCTTAACACTAACCGTAACCCGTACTCTAACCCTAAACCTAACCCTAACTCTAACCCTAACCCGTACTCTAACCCTAACCCTAACCTTAACACTAACCGTAACCCGTACTCTAACCCTAAACCTAACCCTAACTCTAACCCTAACCCGTACTATAACGCTAACCCTAACCCTCACCCTAACCATAACCCTAACCCGTACAGTAACCCTAATGGATACCCTAACCCTAACCCTAAACCTAACCCTGACCTAACCCTAACCTGTACCCTAACCCTAAAACGTACCCTAAACCTAACCCTAAACCTAACCCGTACCCAACCCTAAACGTAACGCTAACCCGTAACCAAACACTAACCGTAACACGTACTCTAACCCTAACCCTAACCCGCACACTAAACCTAACCCTAACCCTAGACCTAACACGTACACTAAACCTATCCCATACCCCAAAATTAACCCTAACCCGTATCGTAACCCTAACCCTAACCCTAACCCTAAACATAACCCTAACCCGTACACTAACCCTAACCCGAACCCTAACCCTAACCCGTACCCTAACCCTACCCGTAGCTTAACCCTATCTATAACCCTAAACCCTAACCCTAAACCTAACCCTTCCCTAACGCGTACCCAAACGGTAAACCTAACCCGTACCCTAACACTAACCCAAACCTGTACTCTAACCCTAACCCTAACCCTAAACCTAACCCTAACCCGCACCCTAAACTTAACCCGAACCCTAACCAAAACCATAACCCTTAACGGTAACCTAACCCACCCATACCGTAACACTAACCCTAACCTTAACCATAACCTTAACCTGTACCCTAACCCTAAAACTAACCTGTACCCTAACCCCAAACCTAACACTAACGCGTACCCTAACCCCAACCCTAAACCTAAACCGTAACCCAACTCTAACCCTAACCCTGACCCTAAACCTAACCCTAACCCATACACTAATCCTAACCCTAACCCTAACCCTCACCATAAACCTAACTGTAACCCATACCCTAGCCCTAACCCGTAACCTTAACCTAACCCTAACCCTAAACTTAACCCATACGCTAACCCTATCCTGTACCCGAAACCTAACCCAACCCGTATTCTAACCCTAAACCTAAACCTAAGCCTAACCCGTACATTAACCCTAACCCTAACCCTAATACTAACCCTACCCCACACTCTAAACCTAACCCTAACCCTAACCCTTACCCTAACCCTAACCCGTACACTAACCCTAACCCTAAACCTAACCTAACACTAAACCTAACCCGTACTCTAACCCTAACCCTAACTCTAACCATACACTAACCCTAACCCTAACCCTCACCCTAACCCTAACACGTACTATAACCCTAACCCGTACCATAACACTAACCCTAACCCGTACCCTAAACCTAAACCTAACATGTACCCTAACCCTAACCCTAACCCTGACCCTAACACTAACCGTAAACCGTTCCCTAAACCTAACCCCTACTCTAACCATAATCCTAAACCTAACCCATACCCTAAACCTAACCCTAACCCTAACTAGTACCCTAACCCTAACCCTAACCCTACTCTAACCTTAACCCTAACCTGTACCCTAAGCCTAACCCATGCCATAACACTAACTCTAAACCTAACCCTAACCATTACCCATACCCTAAACCTAACCCTAGCCCTTGACCTAACCAACCAAACCCTAACAGTAACCCTAACCCATAACCTAGCACTAACCCTAACCCAAACCCTAACCTGCACCCTAAACCTAAACCTAACCCTAACCCTAACCATAACCCTTACCCGTACCTTAACCGTAACACATATCCTAACCCTAAACCTAACCTTAACTGTAACCCTGACCCGTACCCTAACCCTAAAACTAACCTGTACCCTAACCCCAAACCTAACCCTAACCCGTACCATTACCCTATCCCTAACCCTAACCCTGACCCTACACCTAACCCTAACCCAAACCCTAACCCTAACCCTAACCCTAACCCGCACCTAATCCTAACCCTAACCCGTTCCCTAACCCTAACCCGTAAACTAAACCTAACCCTAACCCTAAACTTAACCCGTACACTAATCCTATCCTGTATCCTAAACCTAACCCTAACCAGTACCCTAATGCTAACCCTAACCCTACCCCTATCCGTACACTAACCCTAACCCTAACCCTAACACCAACACTAACCCTAACCCGTACTCTAACCCTAACTCTAACACTAAACCTAACCCTAACACTAACCCTAACCCGTACTCTAAACCTAAACCTAACCCTAACTCTAACCCTAACCCGTAATATAACGCTAACCCTAACCCTAACCCTAACCATAACCCTAACCCGTACAGTAACCCTAAATCGTACCGTAACCCTAACCCTAAACCTAACCCTGACGCTAACCCTAACCCTAAATCGTACCCTAAACCTAACCGTAACCCTTGACCTAACCCGTATCCAAGCCTATCCCGTAACCTAACCCTAACCCTAACCCGTACCAAAACCCTAACCGTGACCCTTACCCATAGCCTGTCGCTAAACCTAACTCTAACCCTAAACCACACCCTAAACCTAAACCTAACCCTAACCCTAACCAAAACCCTAGCCCGTACCCTAACACTAACCCATACCCTAACCCTAACCCTAACCTTAACCGTAACCCTGACACGTACCCTAACCCTAAATCTAACCCGTACCCTAACCCTAATCCTAACGCTAACCCTCACCTAAACCTGACCCTAACCCGTACCCTAACCCTAACCCGTAACCTAAAGCTAACCCTAAACCTAATTTTAACCATTACGCTAACCCTAGCCCGTACCCTAAACCTAACCCTACCCCGTACCCTAACCCTAAACCTAAACCTAACTCTAACCCAAACCCTAACCCTAACCCGTACTCTAACCCTAACCCTAACCGTACTCTAACCCTAACCCTCCACTTAACCCTAACCCGTACTGTAACCCTAACCCGTAACATAAACCTAACCCTAACCCGTACCCTAACCCTAACCCTAACTCGTATCCTAACCATAACCCTGACCCTAACACTAATCATAAACCGTACCCTAAATGTAACCTTACCCTAACTCATTCCCTAAACCTAACCCTAACCCTTACCCTAACCCTAACCCTAACCCGTACCCTAAACCTAACCCATACCCTAACCCTAATCTTAAACCTAACCCTAACCATAAACCGTACCCTAAAACTAACCCTAACCCTTGACCTAACCCGTACCCAACCCTATCAGGTACCCTAACCCTAAAACTAACCCGTACCCAAACCCTAACATAACCCTAACCCGTACCCTAGCGCTAATCCTAACCCTAACCCTAAGCCTAACCCGCAACCTAAACCTAAACCTAACCCTAATCATAACCATAACCCTTACCCGTACCCTAACCCTAACGCATACCCTACACTCTCCCTAACACTAACTCGTTCCCTAAACCTAACCCTGACAATAACACTAACCCTAACTCGTAACCTAATCCTAACCTGTACCCTAACCCTAACCCTAACCCTAACCAGTACCCTAACCCTAACCCTAAACCTAACCAATACCCTAAACCTAACCCTAAACGTAACCCTAACCCTAACCCGTTCCATAAAACTAACCCTAACCCTTGACCAAACCCGTAGCCAATCCTATCCCGTACCCTAAATCTAACCCAAACCCGTACCCAAAACCTAACATTAACCCTAACCCATACCCTAGCCCTAACCCTAACCCTAACCCTAAGCCTAACCTGCACCCTAAACCTAAACCTAACCCTAACCCTAAACATAACCCTTACCCGTACCCTAAACCTAACCCACACCCTACACTAAATTAACCTTAACCGTAACCCTAACCTGTACTCAAACCCTAAAACTAACCCATACCCTAACCCCAACCTCATCGCTAACCTGTACCATAACCTTATTTCTAAACCTAACCCTGACCCTAAACCTAATCGTAACCCATACCCTGACCCTCATCCGCACCTAAACCTAATCCTAACCCGTTACCTAACCCTAACCCGTAACCTAAATTTAACCCTAACCCTAAACTTAACCCGTACACTAACCCGATCCCATTCCCTAAACCTAACCCTAACCTGACCCTAACCCTAACCCTAACTTTAACCGTAACCATAACCTGTACCCTAACCCGAAAACTAACCCGTACCCTAACTCCTACCCTAAACGTAACCCATACCCTAACACTAACCCTAAACCTAACCCTGAAAATCAACCCAACCCTAACCCGTACACTAACCCTAACCCTAACCCTAACCCGCACCCTAAACCTAACACTAAACAGTACCCTAACGCTAACCCGTAACCTAACCCTAAATTAACCCTAAGCCTAACACGTACATTAACCCTAACTCTAACCCTAACACTCACCCTACTCTGTACGCTATCCCTAACCCTAACCCTAACCTATGCCCTAACCCTAAACCTAACCCTTTCCCTAAACCTAACACTAACCCTAACCCGTATTCTAACCCTAACCCTAACCCTAACCCTAACCGTACTCTAAACCTAACCCTAAGCCTCAACCTAACCCTAACCCATACTGTATCCCTAACCTGTAACATAACCCGTACCCTAACCCTAAACCTGACCCTAACCCTAACCCATACCCTAAACTAAACCGTATCCTAAACCTAACCCTATCCCTAAACCGTACCCTAAACCTAACCCTAACCATAACTCATACCCTAACCCTAACCTTAACCCTGACCCTAACCCTAACCCTAACCCAAACCCTAAACCTAACCCATACCCTAACCCTAAACCTTAGCTAACCCGAACCCTAACCCATACCCTAAACCTAAACTTAACCCTTGACCTAACCCGTACCCAACCCTATCTTGTACCCGATACCTAACCCTAACATGTACCCAAACCCTAACAGTAACACTAACCCATACCTAGAGCTAACCCTAAACCTAACCCTAAGCCTAACCCGCACCCTAACCCCAACCCATACCCTAACACTAACCATAACTTTAACCGTAACCCTAACCGGTACCCTAACCCTAAATCTAACCCATACCCTAACCCCATCCCTGACCCTAACCCGTAGCATGACCCTCTCCCTAACCATAACCCTGACCTTAACCTAACCCTAACCCATACCCTAACCCTAACCCGCACATAAACCTAAGCCTAACCCGTACCCTAACCCAAACCCTAACCCTATCCGTACACTCACACTAACCCTAACACTAACACTAAACCTAACCCGTACTCTAAACCTAACAATAACCCTAAACCTAACCCTAACCCGTGCCCTAACCCTAAAACTAACATGTACCATAACACTAAACCTAACCCTAACCCTGACGCTAAACCTAACCATAACCCTTACACTAACCCTAACCCTAACCCGCACCCTAAACCTAACCCTAACCCGTAACCTAAACCTAACCCTAAACCGTAACCTAAACCTAACCCTAACCCTAAACTTAACCCGTACGCTAACACTATCCCGTACCCTAAACTTAACCCTAACCCTAACCCGTAACCTAAACCTAACCCTAACCCTTGACTTAACCTGTAACCAACCCTGTCTCGTACCCTTAACCTAACCCTAACCCGTACCCAAACCCTAACAGTAACCCTAACCCGTACCCTAGCGCTAACCCTAACTCTAACCCTAAGCCTAACCCGCACCCTAAACCTAAACCTAACCCTAACTTTAACCGTAACCCTAACCCGTACCCTAACACTAAAACTAACCCATACCGTAACCCCAACCCTAACCCTAACCCGTACCATGACCCTATCCCTAACCCTAATCCTGACCCTAAACCTAACCCCAAAACCGTACCCTAATCCTAACCCGCACCTAAACCTAACCCTAACCCGTACCCTAACCCTAAAACTAACCAGTACCCTAACACTAACATTAACACTAACCCTGAACCTTAAACCTAACCCTAACCTTTACACTAACCCTAACCCTAACCCTAATCCACACCGTAAACCTAACCATAACCCGTACCCTAACCCTAACCAGTAACCTAAACCTAAACCTAACCCTAAACTTAACCCATACGCTAACCCTATCCCGTATCCTAAACCTAACCCTAACTCTTATCCTAACCCTAAACCTAACCCTAAGCCTAACCCGTACATTAAACCTAACCCTAACCCTAACCCTAACCCTACACCGTATTCTAAACCTAACCCTAACCCTAACCCTAACCCTAACCCTAACCCTAAAACTAACCCTAACCCGTACTCTAACCCTAACCCTAACCCTAACCCTAACCGTACTCTTACCCTAACCCTAACCCTCACCCTAACACTCACCCGTACTGTAACCCTAACCCGTACCATAACCCTAGCCCTTACCTGTACCCTAACACTAACCATAACTCGTACACTAAACCTAACCCTGACCCTAACCCTAACCGTACTCTAACCCTAATCCTAACCCTCACCCTAACACTAACCTGTACTGTAACCCGAACCGGTAACATAACCCTAACCCTAACCTGTCCCCTAAACCTAACCCGTACCCTAACCCTAACCCTAAACCTAACCCGTACACTAAACCGAACCCTAACCCTAAATCGTACCCTAACCCTAACTCTTACCCTAACCCTAAACCTAACACTAACCCGTACTCTAACCCTAACCCTAACTCTAACCCTAACACTAACCCTAACCCGTACTCTAACCCTAAAACTAACCCTCATCTTAACCCTAAACCGTACTGTAACCCTAACCTGTAACATAACACTAACCCTAACCCGTACCCTAAACCTAACCCTAACTCATTCCCTAACCCTAACCCTGACCCTAACACTAACCTAAACTCGTAAACTAAACCTAACCCGTACCCTAACCCTAACCCTACCCAGTACCCTAAACCTAACCCTAACCCAAACTCGTACCCTAAACCTAACCCTAACCCGTACCCTAACCCTAACCCGTAACCTAAACCTACCCTAAACCTAAACTTAACCCGTACGCTAACCCTATCCCGTACCTTAAACCTAACCCTAACTCTTACCCTAAACCTAAACCTAACCCTAAGCCTAACCTGTACATAAACCCTAACCCTAACACTAACCCTACCCCGTACTCTAAACCTAACCCTAACCCTAACCACAACCCTAACACTAACCCTAACCCGTACTCTAACCCTAACCCTAACCGTACTCTAACCCTAACCCTAACCCTCAGCCTAACACTAACCCATACTGTAACCCTAAGCCGTACCATAACCCTAACCCTAAGCCATACCCTAACCCTAAATCTAACTCGTGCACTTACCCTAACCCTGACCCTAACCCTAACCGTACTCTAACCCTAACACTAACCCTCACCCTAACACTAACCCGTACTGTAAACCTAACACGTCCCATAACCTTAACCCTAACCCGTACCCTAAACCTAACCCGTAACCTAACCCTAACCCTAACCCGTACCCTAAACCTAAACCTAACACTAAATCGTACCCTAACCCTAACCTTAACACTGACCCTAACCATAAAACTAACCCGTACCCTAAACCTAACCCGTACCCTAAACCTAACTCTAACCCTAACCTGTACTATAACCCTAACCCTAACCCTAACCCTAACCCTAACCCTAACCCTAATACTAACCCGTACTCTAACCCTATCCCGTAGCCTAACCCTAACTCTAACCCTAACCCCTAACCCTAACCCTTACCCTAACCCGTACCCAAACGGTAAATATAACCCGTACCCTAACACTAACCCAAACCCGTTCCCTAACCCTAACCCTAACCCTAACCCTAACACTAACTTTAACCGTAACCCTATCCCGTACCCTAACCCTAAAACTAACCCGTACCCTAACCCCAACCCTAACCCTAACCCATACACTAACAGTAACCCTAAACCTAAACCTGACCCTAAAAATAACCCTAACCAGTTCACTAACCCTAACACAACCCTTACCGGCACCCTAAACCTAACCCTAATCCGTACCCTAAACCTATCCCGTAACCTAAACTTAATCCTAACCCTAAACTTAACACGTACGCTAACCCTATCCCGTACCCTAAAAATAACCATAACCCGTAACCTAACCCTAACCCTAATCCTCAGCCTAACCCATACATTAAAAATAACCCTAACCCCAACACTAACCCTACCCCGTACTCTAACCCTAACCTTAACCCTAACCTTAACCCTAAACCGTACCCTAAACCTAACCCAAACCCTTACCCTAACCCAAACACTAACACTAAACCGTACTCTAACCCTAACCCTAACCCTAACACTAACCATAACCCGTACTGTAACCCTAACACTAACCCTCACCCTAACCCTAACCCGTACTCTAACCCTAACCCGTAACATAACCCTAACCTTAACCCGTACCCTAACCCTAACCCTAACTTGTTCCCTTACCCTAACCCTGACCCTAACACTAACCCTAACTCGTAACCTAAACCTAACCCGTATCCTAACTCTAACCCTAACCCTAACCAGTACCCTAAACCTAACCCTAACCCTAACCCGTACCCTAACACTAACCCTAACCCTTACCCTAACCCTTACCAAACGGTAAACCTAACCCATACCCTAACACTAACCCAAACCCGTACTCTAACCCTAACCCTAACCCTAACCCTAACCCTAACCCTAAACCGCAATCTAAACATAACCCTAACCCTAACCATAACCATAACCCTTAAACGTACCCTAACCCTAACCCACACCCTAACATAACCCTAACTTTAACCGTAACCCTAACATGTACCCTAACCCTAAAACTAACCCGTACCCTAACACCAACCCTAACCCGAACCCATACCCTAACTCTAACACTAGCCCTAACCCTGACCCAAAAACTAAACCTAAACCGTACACTAACCCTAACCCTAACCCTAACCTGTAACCTAAACCTAAACCTAACCCTAAACTTAACCCGTACGCAAACCCTATCCCATACCGTAAACCTAAACATAACCCGTATCCTAACCCTAAACATAACCCTAAGCCTAACTCGTACATTAACCCTAACCCTAACCCTAACCGTACTCTAACCCTAAACCTAACCCTCACCCTAACCCTAACCCATACTCTAACCCTAATCCGTACCATAACCCTAACCCGGACCCTAACCCTAACCCTAATTCGTACCCTAACCCTAACCATAACCCTGACCCTAAACCTAACCCTAACCCGTACCCTAATCCTAACCCATACCCTAACCCTCACCTAAACCTGACCCTAACCCGTACCCTAACCCTAATGCGCACCTAAACCTAACCCTAACCTGTACCCTAAACCTAACCCATCACCTCAACCTAAACCTAACCCTAAACTTAACCCGTACACTAAACCTATCCCGTACCCTAAACCTAACCCTAACCCGTACCCTAACCCTAACCCTAACCCTAAACCTAACCCTAACACTATCCGTACACTAACCTTAACCCTAACACTAACACTAACCCTCACCGGTACTCTAAACCTAACCCTAAGCCTAACCTTAACCCCAACCCGTACTCTAACCCTATCCCGTACCCTAACACTAACATTTACCCTAACCCTAAACCAACCCGTACCCTAACCCTAAACATAACCCTAAACCGTCCCCAAACCCTAACCCTAACACGTACCCTAACAGTAACCCTAACCCTTACCCTAAACCGTACCCATACGGTAAACCTAACTTGTACCCTAACACTAACCCAAACCCGTACTCTAACCCTAACCCTAACCCTAACACTAAGTCGTACCCTAAACCTAACCCTAACCCTGACCCTAAACCTAACCCTAACCCGTACCCTAAGCATAACCCATACCCTAACCCTAACCCTAAACCTAACCCTAACCTTAACCAGTACCCTAATCCTAACCCTAACCCTTGACCTAACCCGTACCCAAACCTATCCCGTACCCTAACCCTAACCATAACCCGTACCCAAACCCTAACAGTAACCCTAAACCATACCCTAGCACTAACACTAACCTTAACCCTAACTCTAACCATTACCCATACCCTAACCCTAACCCATACCCTAACCCTAAACCTAAACTTAACCATAACCCTGACCAGTACCCTAAACCTAAAATTAACCCGTACCCTAACCCCAACCCTAACCCTAACCCGTACCCTAACCCTAATCCTAACCCTAACCCACACCTAAACCTAACCCTAACCTGTAACCTAAGCCTAACCCTAACCCTAAACTTAACCCGTACGCTAACCCTATCCCGTACACTTAACCTAACCCTAACACGTAACCTAACCCTAAACCTAACCCTAAGCCTAACCCGTACATTAACCCTAACACTAACACTAACACTAACACTAACCCTATCCCGTACTCAAACCCTAACCCTAACTATAACCCTAACCCGTACCCTAACCCTAACCCTAACCCTAACACTAACCCTACCCTGTACTCTAACCCTAACACAAACCCTAACCCTAACCCGTACCCTACCCTAACCCTAACCCTAACCCTAACACTAACCCTAACCCGTACTCTAACCCTAACACAAACCCTAACCCTAACCCGTACCCTACCCTAACCCTAACCCTAACCCTAACACTAACCCTAACCCGAACCCTAACCCTTACCCTAACCCTAACCCTAACCCTAACCCTAACCGTACTCTAAACCTAACCCTAACCCTCACCCTAACCCTAAACCGTAATGTAAACCTAACCCGTACCATAACCCTAACCATAACCCTAAACTTAACCGTAACCCTGACCCGTACCCTAGCCCTAAAACTAACCCGTAACCTAACCCCAACCCTAACCATAACCTGTACCCTAACCCTAACCCGTAACCTAAACCTAACCCTAACCCGAAACTTAACCCGTACGCTAAACCTATCCCGTCCCCTAAACCTAACCCTAAACTTTACCCTAAACCTAAACCTAACCCTAACCCTATCCGTACTCTAACCTTAACCCGAACGCTAAACCTAACACTAATCCTAACCAGTACTCTAACCCTAACCCTAAAACTAAAGTAACCCTAACCCGTACTCTAACCCTAACCCGTTCACTAACACTAACCCTAACCCTAACACTATCCCTAACCGCTACTTTAACCCTAAACCTAACCCTAACTCTAACCCTAACCCGTACTATAACCCTAAACCTAACCCTAACCCTAAACTTAACACTAACCCATACTCTAACCCTATCCCGTAGCCTAACACTAACTCTAACCCTAACCCCTAACCCTAACACTAACCCTAACCCTTACCCTAACCCGTACCCAAACGGTAAAAGTAACCCGTACCCTAACACGAACCCAAACCCGTACTCTAACCCTATCCCTAACCCTAACCCTAAACAGCACCCTAAATTTCACCCTAACCCTAACCCTAACCATAACCCTTAACCGTACCTAACCCTAACCCTAACTCATACCCTAACCCTAACACTGACCCTAACCCTAACCCGTACCCTAACCCTAAACCTAAACTTAACCCTAACCCTATCCCATGCCCTAAACCATACCCTAACCCGTAAACTAACACTAAACCTAACCCTAAGCCTAACCTGTACATTAACCCCAACCCTAACCCTACAATAACCCTACTCGTACTCTAAACCTAACCCTAAACCTAAGCCTAACCCGTACCATAACCCTATCCCTAACCCTTTCCCGAACCCTAACACTAACCCAACCTGTACTCTAAACCTAACCCTAAACCTAACATTAACCCTAACACTAACCGTACTCTAACCCTAACCCTAACCCTCACTCTAACCCTAAACCGTACTGTAAACCTAACCTGTAACATAACCCTAACACTAACCCATACCCTAACCCTAACCCTAACTCGTACACTATCCCTAACCCTGACACTAACACTAACCCTAACCCGTAACCTAACCTAACCCATACCCGAAAAGTAACCCTAACGCTAACCCGTTCCCTAAACCTAACCCATACCCTAACCCTAACCCTAAACCTAATCCTAACACTAACCAGTACCCGAAATCTAAACCTAACCCTTGACCTAACCGTACCCAACACATTCTCGTACCCTAACCCTAACCCTAACCTGTACCCAAACCCTAACTGTAACCCTAACCCATACCCTAGTGCTAACACTAACCCTAAACCTAAGCCTAACCCGCACCCTAAAACTAAACCTAACCCTAACACTAACCATAAACCTTACCCGTACCCTAACCCTAACCCATACCCTAACACTAACCCTAACCTTAACTGTAACCCTAAACCTAACCCGTACCCTAATCCTAAAACTAACCCGTACCCTAACCCCAACCCTAACCCTAACCTGTACCATAACCTTATCCCTAACCCTAACCCTGACCCTAAACCTAACCCTAACTTGTACCCTAACCCTAACCCGCACCTAAACCTAGCCCTAACACGTACCCTAACCCTAACCCGTAACCTAAACCTAACCCTAACCCTAAACTTAACCTATACGCTAACCCTATCCCGTACCCTAAACCTAACCCTAACCCGTACCCTAACCCACACCCTAACCCTAATCTTATCCGTAAACTAACCCTAACCCGAACCCTAACACTAAATCTAAACCGTACTCTAACCCTAACCCTAAACCTAAACCTAACCCTAACCCGTACTCTAACCCTAACCCGTACCCTAACACTAATACTTACCCTAACCCTAAACCTAACCCATACCCTAACGCTAAACGTAAACCTAACCCGTCCCCAAACCCTAACCCTAAAACATACCCTAACCCTAAACCAAACCCTAACCCGCACACTAAACCTAACCCTAACCCTAGACCTAACATGTACACTAACCCTATCCCATAAACCAAACTTAATCCTAACCCGTACCGTAACCCTAAACCTACACCTAAACCTAACCCTAACCCTAACGCTAACCCGTACACTAACCCTATCCCGAACCCTAAACCTAACCCTAACCCGTACCCTAACAATGCCCGTAGCCTAATCCTAACTCTAACCCTAACCCCTAACCCTAACCCTAACTCTTACCCTAACCCGTACCCAAACGGTAAACCTAACCCGTACCCTAACACTAAGCCAAACCCGTACTCTAACCCTAACCCTTACACTAATCCTAACTCTAACCCTAACCCGCACCCTAAACCCAACCCTAACCCGTACCCTAACCCTAACCCGTACCCTATCCCTAACCCGTAACCTAAACTTACCCCTAACCCTAAACTTAACAAGTACGCTAACCCTATTCCATACCTTAAACCTAACCCTAACCCGTATCCTAACCCTAAACCTAACCCTAAGCCTAAGCTGTACATTAACCCTAACCCTAACACTAACACTAACCCTACCCCGTACTCTAACACTAACCCTAACCCTAAGCAGTACCCTAACACTAACCCTAACCCTGACCCTAACCCTAACCCTAACACGTACCCTTAACCTAACCCATACCCTAACCCTAACCCTAACCCTTGACCTAACCCATACCCAACCCTATCCCGTACCCTAACTCGAACCCTAACCCGTACCCAAACACTAACTGTAACCCTAAGCCATACCCTATCGCTAACCCTAACCATAACCCTAAGCCTAACACGCACCCTAAACCTAATCCTAACCCTAAACCTAACCCGTACCCTAAGCCTAACCCATACCCTAACCCTAACCCTAAACCTAACCCTAACACTAACCCGTACCCTAAACCTAACCCTAACCCTTGACCTAACCCATACCCAACCCTATCCCGTAACCTAACCCTAACCCTAAGCCGTACCCAAACCCTAACAGTAACCCTAACCCATAACCTAGTGCTAACCCTAACCCTAACCCTAACTCGCACTCTAAACCTAAACCTACCCCTACCCCTAACCATAACCCTTACCCGTACCCAAACCCTAAACCATACCCTAAACCTAACCCTAACCTTAACCGTAACCCTGACCCGTACCCTAACCCTAAAACTGATCCGTACCCTAACCCCAACCCTAACCCTAACCGGTACCATAACCCTATTCCTAACCCTAACCCTGACCCTAAACCTAACCCTAAACCGAACCCTAAACTAACCCTAACCCTAACCCTAACCCTAACCCACACCTAAACCTAACCCTAACCCGTACCCTAACCCTAACCCGTAACCTAAACGTAACCCTAACCCTAAACTTACCCGTACGCTAACCCTATCCATTCCCTAAAACTAACCCTAACCCTAACCTGCCACTAAACCTAACCCTAACCCTAACCCTAACACTAACTAATCCTAACCCGTACACCAACCCTAACCCTAACCCTAAACCTAACCCTAAACCGTACTCTAACCCTAAGCCGTACCCTAACACTAACCCAAACCCTAACACTAACCCTAACCCGTATTCTAAACCTATACCTACCCTAACTCAAACCCTAACCTGTACTATAACCCTAACCCTAACCCTAACCCTAACACTAACCCTAACCGTACTCAAAACCTAACCCTAAGCCTCACCCTAACCCTAACCCTTTTTGTAAACCTAACCCGTAACATAACCCTAACCCGCACCCATACCCTAACCCTAACCCTAACTCGAACCCTAACCCTAACCACAACCCTAACACTAACCCTAACCCGTACTCTAACCCTAACCCTAACCGTACTCTAACCCTAACCCTAACCCTCAGCCTAACACTAACCCATACTGTAACCCTAAGCCGTACCATAACCCTAACCCTAAGCCATACCCTAACCCTAAACCTAACTCGTACACTTACCCTAACCCTGACCCTAACCCTAACCGTACTCTAACCCTAACACTAACCCTCACCCTAACACTAACCCGTACTGTAACCCTAACACGTCCCATAACCTTAACCCTAACCCGTACCCTAAACCTAAACCTAACACTAAATCGTACCCTAACCCTAACCCTAACACTGACCCTAACCCTAAAACTAACCCGTACCCTAAACCTAACCCGTACCCTAAACCTAACTCTAACCCTAACCTGTACTATAACCCTAACCCTAACCCTAACCCTAACCCTAATACTAACCCGTACTCTAAACCTATCCCGTAGCCTAACCCTAACTCTAACCCTAACCCCTAACCCTAACCCTTACCCTAACCCGTACCCAAACGGTAAATATAACCCGTACCCTAACACTAACACAAACCCGTAACCTAACCCTAACCCTAACCCTAACCCTAACACTAACTTTAACCGTAACCCTAACCCGTACCCTAACCCTAAAACTAACCCGTACCCTAACCCCAACCCTAACCCTAACCCATACACTAACAGTAACCCTAAACCTAAACCTGACCCTAAAAATAACCCTAACCAGTTCACTAACCCTAACACAACCCTTACCGGCACCTTAAACCTAACCCTAATCCGTACCCTAAACCTATCCCGTAACCTAAACTTAATCCTAACCCTAAACTTAACACGTACGCTAACCCTATCCCGTACCCTAAAAATAACCATAACCCGTAACCTAACCCTAACCCTAATCCTCAGCCTAACCCATACATTAAAACTAACCCTAACCCTAACACTAACCCTACCCCGTACTCTAACCCTAACCTTAACCCTAACCCTAACCCTAAACCGTACCCTAAACCTAACCCAAACCCTTACCCTAACCCAAACACTAACACTAAACCGTACTCTAACCCTAACCCTAACCCTAACCCTAACACTAACCATAACCCGTACTGTAACCCTAACACTAACCCTCACCCTAACCCTAACCCGTACTGTAACCCTAACCCGTAACATAACCCTAACCTTAACCCGTACCCTAACCCTAACCCTAACTTGTTCCCTAACCCTAACCCTGACCCTAACACTAACCCTAACTCGTAACCTAAACCTAACCCGTATCCTAACTCTAACCCTAACCCTAACCAGTACCCTAAACCTAACCCTAACCCTAACCCGTACCCTAACACTAACCCTAACCCTTACCCTAACCCTTACCAAACGGTAAACCTAACCCATACCCTAACACTAACCCAAACCCGTACTCTAACCCTAACCCTAACCCTAACCCTAACCCTAAACCGCAATCTAAACATAACCCTAACCCTAACCATAACCATAACCCTTAAACGTACCCTAACCCTAACCCACACCCTAACATAACCCTAACTTTAACCGTAACCCTAACATGTACCCTAACCCTAAAACTAACCCGTACCCTAACACCAACCCTAACCCGAACCCATACCCTAACTCTAACACTAGCCCTAACCCTGACCCAAAAACTAAACCTAAACCGTACACTAACCCTAACCCTAACCCTAACCCGTAACCTAAACCTAAACCTAACCCTAAACTTAACCCGTACGCAAACCCTATCCCATACCGTAAACCTAAACATAACCCGTATCCTAACCCTAAACATAACCCTAAGCCTAACTCGTACATTAACCCTAACCTTAACCCTAACCGTACTCTAACCCTAAACCTAACCCTCACCCTAACCCTAACCCGTACTCTAACCCTAATCCGTACCATAACCCTAACCCGGACCCTAACCCTAACCCTAATTCGTACCCTAACCCTAACCATAACCCTGACCCTAAACCTAACCCTAACCCGTACCCTAATCCTAACCCATACCCTAACCCTCACCTAAACCTGACCCTAACCCGTACCCTAACCCTAATGCGCACCTAAACCTAACCCTAACCTGTACCCTAAACCTAACCCATCACCTCAACCTAACCCTAACCCTAAACTTAACCCGTACACTAAACCTATCCCGTACCCTAAACCTAACCCTAACCCGTACCCTAACCCTAACCCTAACCCTAAACCAAACCCTAACACTATCCGTACACTAACCTTAACCCTAACACTAACACTAACCCTCACCGGTACTCTAAACCTAACCCTAAACCTAACCTTAACCCTAACCCGTACTAAAACCCTATCCCGTACCCTAACACTAACATTTACCCTAACCCTAAACCAACCCGTACCCTAACCCTAAACATAACCCTAAACCGTCCCCAAACCCTAACCCTAACACGTACCCTAACAGTAACCCTAACCCTTACCCTAAACCGTACCCATACGGTAAACCTAACTTGTACCCTAACACTAACCCAAACCCGTACTCTAACCCTAACCCTAACCCTAACACTAAGTCGTACCCTAAACCTAACCCTAACCCTGACCCTAAACCTAACCCTAACCCGTACCCTAAGCATAACCCATACCCTAACCCTAACCCTAAACCTAACCCTAACCTTAACCAGTACCCTAATCCTAACCCTAACCCTTGACCTAACCCGTACCCAAACCTATCCCGTACCCTAACCCTAACCATAACCCGTACCCAAACCCTAACAGTAACCCTAAACCATACCCTAGCACTAACACTAACCTTAACCCTAACTCTAACCATTACCCATACCCTAACCCTAACCCATACCCTAACCCTAAACCTAAACTTAACCATAACCCTGACCAGTACCCTAAACCTAAAATTAACCCATACCCTAACCCCAACCCTAACACTAACCCGTACCCTAACCCTAATCCTAACCCTAACCCACACCTAAACCTAACCCTAACCTGTAACCTAAGCCTAACCCTAACCCTAAACTTAACCCATACGCTAACCCTATCCCGTACACTTAACCTAACCCTAACATGTAACCTAACCCTAAACCTATCCCTAAGCCTAACCCGTACATTAACCCTAACACTAACACTAACACTAACCCTATCCCGTACTCAAACCCTAACCCTAACTATAACCCTAACCCGTACCCTAACCCTAACCCTAACCCTAACACTAACCCTACCCTGTACTCTAACCCTAACACAAACCCTAACCCTAACCCGTACCCTACCCTAACCCTAACCCTAACCCTAACACTAACCCTAACCCGTACTCTAACCCTAACACAAACCCTAACCCTAACCCGTACCCTACCCTAACCCTAACCCTAACCCTAACACTAACCCTAACCCGAACCCTAACCCTTACCCTAACCCTAACCCTAACCCTAACCCTAACCCTAACCGTACTCTAAACCTAACCCTAACCCTCACCCTAACCCTAAACCGTAATGTAAACCTAACCCGTACCATAACCCTAACCATAACCCTAAACTTAACCATAACCCTGACCCGTACCCTAGCCCTAAAACTAACCCGTAACCTAACCCCAACCCTAACCATAACCTGTACCCTAACCCTAACCCGTAACCTAAACCTAACCCTAACCCGAAACTTAACCCGTACGCTAACCCTATCCCGTCCCCTAAACCTAACCCTAAACTTTACCCTAAACCTAAACCTAACCCTAACCCTATCCGTACTCTAACCTTAACCCTAACGCTAAACCTAACACTAATCCTAACCAGTACTCTAACCCTAACCCTAAAACTAAAGTAACCCTAACCCGTACTCTAACCCTAACCCGTTCACTAACACTAACCCTAACCCTAACACTATCCCTAACCTCTACTTTAACCCTAAACCTAACCCTAACTCTAACCCTAACCCGTACTATAACCCTAAACCTAACCCTAACCCTAAACTTAACACTAACCCATACTCTAACCCTATCCCGTAGCCTAACACTAACTCTAACCCTAACCCCTAACCCTAACACTAACCCTAACCCTTACCCTAACCCGTACCCAAACGGTAAAAGTAACCCGTACCCTAACACGAACCCAAACCCGTACTCTAACCCTATCCCTAACCCTAACCCTAAACAGCACCCTAAATTTAACCCTAACCCTAACCCTAACCATAACCCTTAACCGTACCTAACCCTAACCCTAACTCATACCCTAACCCTAACACTGACCCTAACCCTAACCCGTACCCTAACCCTAACCCGTACCCTAACCCGTACCCTAACACTAACCCTATCCGTACTCTAACCCTAACCCTAACCTTATCCCGTACTCTAAACCTAACCCTAACTCTAACCCTAACCCGGACCCTAAACCTAAACCTAACCCTAACACTAACACTACCCCGTACTCTAACCCTAACCCTAACACTAACCGTAACCCGAAACCGTACCCTAAACCTCACTCTAACCCTACCTCGTTCCCTAAACCTAACCCTAACCCTGACCGTAACCCTAACCCTAACCCGTACCCTAAACCTAACCCATACCCTAACCCTAAACCTAAACTTAACCCTAACCCTATCCCGTGCCCTAAACCATACCCTAACCCGTAAACTAACACTAAACCTAACCCTAAGCCTAACCTGTACATTAACCCCAACCCTAACCCTACAATAACCCTACTCGTACTCTAAACCTAAGCCTAACCCGTACCATAACCCTATCCCTAACCCTTTCCCGAACCCTAACACTAACCCAACCTGTACTCTAAACCTAACACTAAACCTAACACTAACCCTAACAATAACCGTACTCTAACCCTAACCCTAACCCTCACTCTAACCCTAAACCGTACTGTAAACCTAACCTGTAACATAACCCTAACACTAACCCATACCCTAACCCTAACCCTAACTCGTACACTATCCCTAACCCTGACACTAACACTAACCCTAACCCGTAACCTAACCTAACCCGTACCCTAAAACTAACCCTAACGCTAACCCGTTCCCTAAACCTAACCCATACCCTAACCCTAACCCTAAACCTAATCCTAACACTAACCAGTACCCGAAATCTAAACCTAACCCTTGACCTAACCGTACCCAACACATTCTCGTACCCTAACCCTAACCCTAACCTGTACCCAAACCCTAACTGTAACCCTAACCCATACCCTAGTGCTAACACTAACCCTAAACCTAAGCCTAACCCGCACCCTAAAACTAAACCTAACCCTAACACTAACCATAAACCTTACCCGTACCCTAACCCTAACCCATACCCTAACACTAACCCTAACCTTAACTGTAACCCTAAACCTAACCCGTACCCTAATCCTAAAACTAACCCGTACCCTGACCCCAACCCTAACCCTAACCCTAACCCGTACCATAACCTTATCCCTAACCCTAACCCTGACCCTAAACCTAACCCTAACTTGTACCTTAACCCTAACCCGCACCTAAACCTAGCCCTAACACGTACCCTAACCCTAACCCGTAACCTAAACCTAACCCTAACCCTAAACTTAACCTATACGCTAACCCTATCCCGTACCCTAAACCTAACCCTAACCCGTACCCTAACCCACACCCTAACCCTAATCTTATCCGTAAACTAACCCTAACCCGAACCCTAACACTAAACCTAAACCGTACTCTAACCCTAACCCTAAACCTAAACCTAACCCTAACCCGTACTCTAACCCTAACCCGTACCCTAACACTAATACTTACCCTAACCCTAAACCTAACCCATACCCTAACGCTAAACGTAAACCTAACCCGTCCCCAAACCCTAACCCTAAAACATACCCTAACCCTAAACCAAACCCTAACCCGCACACTAAACCTAACCCTAACCCTAGACCTAACATGTACACTAACCCTATCCCATAAACCAAACTTAATCCTAACCCATACCGTAACCCTAAACCTACACTTAAACCTAACCCTAACCCTAACCCTAACCCGTACACTAACCCTATCCCGAACCCTAACCCTAACCCTAACCCGTACCCTAACAATGCCCGTAGCCTAATCCTAACTCTAACCCTAACCCCTAACCCTAACCCTAACTCTTACCCTAACCCGTACCCAAACGGTAAACCTAACCCGTACCCTAACACTAAGCCAAACCCGTACTCTAACCCTAACCCTTACACTCATCCTAACTCTAACCCTAACCCACACCCTAAACCCAACCCTAACCCGTACCCTAACCCTAACCAGTAACCTAAACTTACCCATAACCCTAAACTTAACAAGTACGCTAACCCTATTCCATACCTTAAACCTAACCCTAACCCGTATCCTAACCCTAAACCTAACCCTAAGCCTAAGCTGTACATTAACCCTAACCCTAACACTAACACTAACCCTACCCCGTACTCTAACACTAACCCTAACCCTAAGCAGTACCCTAACACTAACCCTAACCCTGACCCTAACCCTAACCCTAACACGTACCCTTAACCTAACCCATACCCTAACCCTAACCCTAACCCTTGACCTAACCCATACCCAACCCTATCCCGTACCCTAACTCTAACCCTAACCTGTACCCAAACACTAACTGTAACCCTCAGCCATACCCTAACGCTAACCCTAACCATAACCCTAAGCCTAACACGCACCCTAAACCTAATCCTAACCCTAAACCTAACCCGTACCCTAAGCCTAACCCATACCCTAACCCTAACCCTAAACCTAACCCTAACACTAACCCGTACCCTAAACCTAACCCTAACCCTTGACCTAACCCATACCCAACCCTATCCCGTAACCTAACCCTAACCCTAAGCCGTACCCAAACCCTAACAGTAACCCTAACCCATAACCTAGTGCTAACCCTAACCCTAACCCTAACTCGCACTCTAAACCTAAACCTACCCCTACCCCTAACCATAACCCTTACCCGTACCCAAACCCTAAACCATACCCTAAACCTAACCCTAACCTTAACCGTAACCCTGACCCGTACCCTAACCCTAAAACTGATCCGTACCCTAACCCTAACCCTAACCCTAACCGGTACCATAACCCTATTCCTAACCCTAACCCTGACCCTAAACCTAACCCTAAACCGAACCCTAAACTAACCCTAACCCTAACCCTAACCCTAACCCACACCTAAACCTAACCCTAACCTGTACCCTAACCCTAACCCGTAACCTAAACGTAACCCTAACCCTAAACTTACCCGTACGCTAACCCTATCCATTCCCTAAAACTAACCCTAACCCTAACCTGCCACTAAGCCTAACCCTAACCCTAACCCTAACACTAACTAATCCTAACCCGTACACCAACCCTAACCCTAACCCTAAACCTAACCCTAAACCGTACTCTAACCCTAACCCATACCCTAACACTAACCCAAACCCTAACACTAACCCTAACCCGTATTCTAAACCTATACCTACCCTAACTCAAACCCTAATCTGTACTATAACCCTAACCCTAACCCTAACACTAACCCTAACCGTACTCAAAACCTAACCCTAAGCCTCACCCTAACCCTAACCCGTTTTGTAAACCTAACCCGTAACATAACCCTAACCCGCACCCATACCCTAACCCTAACCCTAACTCGTATCCTAAACCTAAACCTGACCCTAACACTAACCCTAAACCGTACTCTAACCCTAACCCTAACCCTAACCGTACTCTAACCCTAACCCTAAACCTCACCCTAACCCTAACCAGTACTGTAAACCTAACCCGAAACATAACCCCACCCCGTACCCGTACCCTAACCCTAACCCTAACTCGTACCCTAACCCTACCCTGACCCTAACACTAAACCTAAACCGTAACCTAAACCTAACCCGTACCCTAACCGTAACCGTAACCCTAACCCGTACCCTAAACCTAACCCTAACCCTAACCCTGACCATAACCTTAACCCTAACCCGTACCCTAAACCTAACCCATACCCTAGCCCTAAACCTAAACCTAACCCTAATCCTAACCCGTACCCTAAACCTAACCCTAACCCTTGTACCTAACCCGAACCCTCCCCTAACCCGTAACGTAACCCTAACCCTACCCGTACCCAAACCCTAACAGTAACCCTAACCCATACCATTTTGCTAACCCTAACCCTAACCCTAACACTAACCCGCACCCTAAACCTAAACCTAACCCTAACCCTAACCATAACCCTTACCTGTATACTAACCCTAACGCATACCCTAAACCTAACCCTAAGCTTAACCGTAACGCTGACCTGTAGCCTAAACCTAAATCTAACCCGTACACTAAACCCAACATTAACCCAAATCGGTACCATAACTCTATCCATAACCCTAACCCTGACCCTAAACCTAACCCTAACCCGTACCCTAACCCTAACCCGTAACCTACACCTAAACCTAACCCTAAACTTAACATGTACGCTAACCCTATCCCGTACCCTAAAACTAACCCTAACCCTAACCGGCCCCTAAACCTAACCCTAACCCTAACACTAACACTAATCCTAACCTGTACTCTAACCCTAACCCTAACCCTAAACCATACTCTAACCCTAACCCGTACCCTAACACTAACCCTAACCCTAACACTAACCCTAACCCATACTCTAACCCTATACCTAACCTTAACTCAAACCCTAACCCGTACTATAACCCTAACCCTAACCCTAACCCTAACCGTACTCAAACCCTAACCCTAAACCTCACCCTAACCCTAACCCGTACTGTAAACCTAACCCGTAACATAACCCTAACCCGTACCCGTACCCTAACCCTAACGCTAACACGTACCCTAACCCTAACACTGACCCTAACCCTAACCCTAAACCTAACCCTAACCCTAACCCGCACCCTAAACTTAAAACTAACCATAACCCAAAGCATAAGTCTTAACCGTAACCTAACCCGAACCCACACCCTAACCCTATCCCTATCCTTAACCATAACCCTAACCTGTACCCTAACCCTAAAACTAACCCGTACCCTAACCGCAACCCTAAACCTAACCCGTACCCTTACACTAACCCTAACACTAACCCGCACCCTAAACCTAACCCTAACCCGTAACCTAACCCTAATCCATAACCTAAACCTAACCCTAACCCTAAACTTTACCCTTACGTTAACCCTATCCCGTAACCTAACTCGTACCCTAACCCTAACACTGACCCTAACCCTAACCCGTACCCTAACCTTAACCCGTACCCTAACCCGTACCCTAACCCTAACCCTATCCGTACTCTAACCCTAACCCTAACCCTATCCCGTACTCTAAACCTAACCCTAACTCTAACCCTAACCCGGACCCTAAACCTAAACCTAACCCTAACACTAACACTACCCCGTACTCTAACCCTAACCCTAATACTAACCGTAACCCGAAACCGTACCCTAAACCTCACTCTAACCCTACCTCGTTCCCTAAACCTAACCCTAACCCTGACCCTAACCCTAACCCTAACCCATACCCTAAACCTAACCCATACCCTAACCCTAAACCTAAACTTAACCCTAACCCTATCCCGTACCCTAAACCTAACCCTAACCCTTGTCCTAACCCGTACCCAACCCTATCCCGTATCCTAACTCTAAACCTAACACGTACCCAAACCCTTAGAGTAACCCTAACCCATACCTTGCGCTAAACCTAAACCTAACCCTAAGCCTAACCCGCACCCTAAACCTAAACCTAACCGTAACCCTAACCATAACACTTACCCGTACCCTAAGCCTAACCCATAACCTAACACTAACCCTAACTTTAACCGTAACCCTAACCCATACCCTAACCCTAAAACTAACCCGTACCATAACCCCAAACCTAACCCTAACCCGTACCATAACCCTATCCCAAAACCTAACCCTGACCCTAAACCTAACCCTAACCCGTACCCTAAGCCTAACCCGAACCTAAACCTAACCCTAACCCGTACCCTAACCCTAACTGAACCTTAACCCTAAACCTAACCCGTATCCTAACCCTACCCATAGCCTATTCCTAAGTCTAACCCTAACCCCTAAACCTAAGCCTAACCGTAACCCTTACCCGAACCCGTACCCAAACGGTAAACCTAACCCTTACCCTAACACTAACCCAAATCCGTACTCTAACCCTAACCGTAACCCTAACCCTAACCCTAACCCGCACCATAAACTTAACCCTAACCCTAACCCAAACCATAACCCTTAACCGTAACCTAACCCTAACCCATACCCTAACCGTAACTCTAAACTTAACCATAACCCTAAACCGTACCCTAACTCTAAAACTAACCCAAATGCTAACCTCAACCCTAACCCTAATCCGTACCCTAACACTAAACCTAACCCTAACCCTGACCCTAAACCTAACCCTAACCCTTACACTAACCCTAACCCTAACCCTAACCCGCACCCTAAACCTAACCCTAACCTGTACCCTAACCCTAACCCGTAACCTAAACCTAACCCTAACCCTAAACTTAACCCGTACGCTAACCCTATCCCTTACCCTAAACCTAACCCTAACCCGTATCCTAACCCTAAACCTAAACCTTAGCCTAACCCGTTCATTAACCCTAACCCTAACACTAACCCGTACCCTAACACTAAACCTAACCTGTACTCTAACCCTAACCCTAACCATACTCTAACCCTAACCGTAACCCTCACCCTAACCCTAACCCGTACTGTAACCCTAACCCGTACCATAAACTTAACGCTAACCCGTAGCCTAACCATAACCCTAATTCGTACCCTAACCCTAACCCTAACACTGACCCTAAACCTAACCCTAACCCGTACCCTAAACCTAACCCGTACTTTAACCCTAACCCTAACCCTACCCGTACACTAAACCACCCCTAACACTAACTCGTACCCTAAACCTAAACCTAACCCTGACCCTAACCCTAACCCTAACCCGTATCCTAAGCATAACCCATACCCTAACCCTAACCCTAACCCTAACCCGTAACCTAAACCTACCTAATCCTTGAACTAACCCGTACACAAACCTATCCCGTACCTTAACCCTAACACTAAACCATTCCCATACACTAACAGTAACCCTAACCCATACCCTAGGGCTAACCCTAACCCTAACCCTAACCATACTCTAACACCTCCCTAACCCTCACCATAACCCTACCCCATACTGTAACCCTAAACCGTACCATAACCCTAAACCTAACCCGTACCATAACCGTAACCCTAACTCATACCCTAACCCTAACCCTCACCCTAAACCTAACCCTAACCCGTACCCTAAACCTCACCCGTACTTTAACCCTAACCCTAACCCAACCCGTAACCTAAACCTAACCCTAACACTAACTCGTACCCTAAACCTAACCATAACCCTGACCCTAACCCTAACCCTAACCCGTACCCTAAGCCAAACCCATACCCTAAACCTAACCCTAAACCTAATCCTAACCCTAACTCGTACCCTAACCCTAACCCTTGACCTAACCCATACCCAAACTTAACCCGTACCCTAATCCTAACCCTAACCCGTACCCAAACCCTAACAGTAAACTTAACCCATAACCTAGCGCTAACCCTATCCCTAACCCTAACCCGGACCCTAAACCTAACCCTAACCCTGACCCTAAAACTAGCCCTATCCCGTACCTAACCCTAAACCGTACCCGAACCCTAACCCTAAACCTAACCCATACCCTAACACGAAACGTAACCCTAACCCATACCCAAACCCTAACCCTAACGCGAATTCTAACCCTAAACCTAACCCTAAACCACACACTAAAACTAACCCTAATACTAGACCTAACACGTACACTAACCATATCCCATACCCTAAACTTAACCCTAACCCGTACCGTGTCCCTAACACTAACCCTACCCCTAACCCGTACACTAAACCTAACTGAACGTTAACCCTAACCCTAACCCGTACCCTAACCCTACCCGTAGCCTATTCCTAACTCTAACCCTAACCCCTAACCCTAAGCCTAACCGTAACCCTTACCCGAAACCGTACCCAAACGGTAAACCTAACCCGTACCCTAACACTAACCCAAATCCGTAATCTAACCCTAACCGTAACCCTAACTCTAACCCTGACCCGCACCCTAAACTTAACCCTAACCCTAACCCAAACCATAACCCTTACCCGTAACCTAACCCTAACCCATAACCTAACCCTAACCCTAACCTTAACCATAACCCTAATCCGTAACCTAACCCTAAAACTAACCCGTACCCTAACCCCAATCCTAACCCTAACCCGTAACCTAACACTAACCCTAACCCTAACCCTGAACCTTAACCTAACCCTAACACTTACACTAACCCTAACCCTAACCAAACCCACACCCTAAACCTAAACCTAACCCGTACCCTAACCCTAACCCGTAACCTAAACCGAACCCTAACCCTAAACTTAAACTGTTCGCTAACCCTATCCCGTACCTAAACCTAACCCTAAACCGTATCCTAACCCTAACCTACCCCTAAGCCTAACCCGTACTTTAAACCCAACCCTAACCCTAACATTAACCCAACCCCGTACTCTAACCCTAACCCTAACCCTAACCCTCACCAGTACCCTAAACCTAACCCTAACCCTAACTCGTACCCTAACCCTAACAGTAAACCTGACCCTAACCCTAACCCTAACCCGTACCCTAAACCTAACCCATACGCTAAACCTAACCCTAAACCTAACTCTAACCCTAACCCGTACCCTAAACCTAACCCTAACCCTTGACCTAACCCGTACCCAACCCTATCACGTACCCTAACCCTAACCCTAACCCGTACCCAAAACCTAACAGTAACCCTAACCCATACATTAGCGCTAACCCTAACCGTAACACTAAACCTAACCCGCACCCTAAACCTAAACCTAACCCTAACCCTAACCATAACCCTTACCATACCCTAAACCTAACACATACCCTAACACTACCCTAAACTTAACTGTAACCCGAACCCGTACCCTAACCCTAAAACTAACCCGTACCCTAACCCAAACGCTAACCCTAACCCGTACCATAATCCTATCCCTAACCCTAACCCTGACCCTAAACCAAACCCTAACCCGTACCCTAACTCTAACCCATAAACTAAACCTAACCCTAAACTTAACCCGTACACGAACCCTATTCTGTAGCCTAAACCTAACCCTAACCCGTACCCTAACCCTAACCCTAACCCTAACCCTAACCCTATTTGTACACTAACCCTAACCCTAACCCTAACACTAAACCTAACCCTTACTCTAACCCTAACCATAACCCTAAACCTAACCCTAAACCATGCTCTAACCCTATCCTGTACCCTAACACTAACGCTTATCCTAACCCTAAACCTAACCCGTACCCTAACCCTAAACGTAAACCTAACCCCTACCCAAACCCTAACCCTAACACGTACCCTAACCCTAACCCTAACCCTTACCCTAACCCGTACCCAAACGGTAAACCTGACCCGTACCCTAAAACCAACCCAAACCCGTATTCTAACTCTAACCTTAACCCGAACACTAAACCGCACCCTAAACTTAACCCTAACCCTAACCCATACCATAACCCTTAACCGTAACCTAACCCTAACCCATAACCTAACCCTAACCCTAACCTTAACCATAATCCTAATCCGTAACCTAACCCTAAAACTAACCCGTACCCTAACCCCAATCCAACCCTAACCCGTACCCTAACACTAACCCTAACCTTAACCCTGAACCTAAACCTAACCCTAACCCTTACACTAACCCAAACCCTAACCCAACCCGCACCCTAAACCTAACCCTAACCCGTACCCTAACCCTAACCCGTAACCTAAACCAAACCCTAACCCTAAACTTAAACCATTCGCTAACCCTATCCCGTACCCTAAACCTAACCCTAAACCGTATCCTAACCCTAACCTACCCCTAAGCCTAACTCGTACTTTAAACCCAACCCTAACCCTAACACTAACCCTACCACGTACTCTAACCCTAAACCTAACCCTAACCCTCACCCGTACCCTAAACCTAACCCTAACCCTAACTCGCACCCTATCCCTAACAGTAAAACTGACCCTAAACCTAACCCTAACCCATACCCTAAACCTAAAGAATACCCTAAACCTAACCCTAACCCTAACCCGTACCCTAAACCTAACCCTAACGCTTGACCTAACCAGTACCCAATCCTATCCCATACCCTACCCATAACCGTAACCCGTACCCAAACCCTAACAGTAACCCTAACCCATACCTTAGCGCTAACCCTAACCCTAAGCCTAAGCCTAACCCGCACCCTAAACCTAACCCTAACCCTAACCCTAACATAATCCTTACCCGTACCCAAACCCTAACACATACCCTAACACTAAACCTAACCTTAACTGTAACCCTTACCCGTACCCTAACCCTAAAACTAACCCGTTCCCTAACTCATACGCTAACCCTAACCCGTACCATAATCCTATCCCTAACCCTAACCCTGACCCTAAACATAACCCTAATCCGTACCCTAACCCTAACCCGCACCTAAACCTAACCCTAACCCGTACCCTAACTCTAACCCATAACCTAAACCTATCCCTAACCCTAAACTTAACCCGTACACTAACCCTATTCTGTACCCTAAACCTAACCCAAACCCGTACTCTAACCCTAACCCTAACCCTAACCCTAACCCTAACCCTAACCCTAAACAGCACCCTAACCTTATCCCTAACCCTAACTGTAACCCTTAACCATACCTAACCCTAACCCTAACTCGTACCCTAACCCTAACATTGACCCTAACCCTAACCCGTACCCTAACCCTAACCTGTACCCTAACCCGTACCCTAACCCTAACCCTATCCGTACTCTAACCCTAACCCTAACCCTATCCCATACTCTAAACCTAACCCTAACTCTAACCCTAACCCGTACCCTAACCCTAAACCTAACCCTAACACTAACCCTACCCCGTACTCTAACCCTAAACCTAACCCTAACCCTCACCCGTACCCTAAACCTAACCCTAACCCTAACTCGTACCCTATCCCTAACAGTAAAACTGACCCTAACCCTAACCCTAACCCATACTCTAAACCTAAAGCATACCCTAAACCTAACCCTAACCCTAACCCGTACCCTAAACCTAACCCTAACCCTTGACCTAACCCGTACCCAACCCTATCCCATACCCTACCCATAACCGTAACCCGTACCCAAACCCTAACAGTAACCCTAACCCATACCTTAGCGCTAACCCTAACCCTAAGCCTAAGCCTAACCCGCACCCTAAACCTAAACTTAACCCTAACCCTAACATAATCCTTACCCGTACCCTAACCCTAACACATACCCTAACACTAACCCTAACCTTAACTGTAACCCTTACCCGTACCCTAACCCTAAAACTAATCCGTTCCCTAACCCAAACGCTAACCCTTTTCCGTACCATAATCCTATCCCTAACCCTAACCCTGACCCTAAACATAACCCTAATCCGTACCCTAACCCTAACCCGCACCTAAACCTAACCCTAACCCGTACCCTAACTCTAACCCATAACCTAAACCTAACCCTAACCCTAAACTTAACCCGTACACTAACCCTATTCTGTACCCTAAACCTAACCCAAAACCGTACTCTAACCCTAAACCTAACCCTAACCCTAACCCTAAACAGCACCCTAACCTTATCCCTAACCCTAACCGTAACCCTTAACCTTACCTAACCCTAACCCTAACTCGTACCCTAACCCTAACATTGACCCTAACCCTAACCCGTAACCTAATCCTAACCTGTACCCTAACCCGTACCCTAACCCTAACCCTATCCGTACTCTAACCCTAACCCTATCCCTATCCCATACTCTAAACCTAACCCTAACTCTAACCCTAACCCGTACCCTAACCCTAAACCTAACCATAACACTAACCCTACCCCGTACTCTAACCCTAGCCCTAACCCTAACCATAACCCTAACCCATACCCTAAACCTCACTCTAACCCTAACTCGTTCCCTAAACCTAACCCTAAACCTGACCCTAACCCTAACCCTAACCCGAACCCTGAACCTAACCCATACCCTAAACCTAACCCTAAACCTAACCCTAACCCTATCCCATACCCTAAACCTAACCCTAACCCTTTTCCTAACCCGTACCCAACCCTAACCCGTATCCTAACTCTAACCCTAACCCGTACCCAAACCCTAAGAGTAACCCTAACCAATACCCTAGCGCTAAACCTAAACCTAACCGTAACCCTAACCATAACCCTTACCCGTACCCTAACCCTAAACCATAACCTAACCCTAACCCTAACCTTAACCATAACCCTAATACGTAATCTAACCCTAAAACTAACCCGTACTCTAACCCCAATCCTAACCCTAACCGGTAACCTAACACTAAACCTAACCCTAACCCTGACCCTAAACCTAACCCTAACCCTTACACTAACCCTAACCCTAACCCAACCCGCACCGTAAACCTAACCCTAACCCGTACCCTAACCCTAACCCGTAACCTAAACCGAACCCTAACCCTAAACTTAAACCGTTCGATAACCCTATCCCGTACCCTAAACCTAACCCTAAACCGTATCCTAACCCTAACCTACCCCTAAGCCTAACCCGTAATTTAAACCCAACCCTAACCCTAACACTAACCCTACCCCGTACTCTAACCCTAACCCTAACCCTAACCCTCACCAGTACCCTAACCTAACCCTAACCCTAACTCGTACCCTATCCCTAACAGTAAACCTGACCCTAACCCTAACCCTAACCAGTACCTTAAACCTAACCCATACACTAAACCTAAACCTAAACCTAACTCTAACCCTAACCCGTACCCTAAACCAAACCTTAACCCTTGACCTAACCCGTAACCAACCCTAACCCGTACCCTAACCGTAAAACTAACCCGTACCGTAACCCCAACCCTAACCCTAACCCGTACCATAACCCTATCCCTAAACCTAACCCTGACCCTAAACCTAACCCTAACCTGTACCCTAAGCCTAACCCGCACCTAAACCTAACCCTAACCCATACCCTAGTGCTAAACCTAAACCTAACCGTAACCCTAAGCATAACCCTTACCCGTACCCTAACACTAACCCATAACCTAACACTAACCCTAACCTTAACCGTAACCCTAACCCATACCCTAACCCTAAAACTAACCAGTACCGTAACCCCAACCCTAAACCTAACCCGTACCATAACCCTATCCCTAAACCTAACCCTGACCCTAAACCTAACTTTAACCCATACCCTAAGCCTAACCCGCACCTAAACCTAACCCTAACCCGTACCCTTACCCTAACTGAACCTTAACCCTAACCCTAACCCGTATCCTAACCCTACCCGTAGCCTATTCCTAACTCTAATCCTAACCCCTAACCCTAAGCCTAACGGTAAACCTTACCCAAACCCGTACCCAAACGGTAAACCTAACCGTACCCCAACACTAACCCAAATCCGTACTCTAACCCTAACCGTAACCCTAACACTAAACCTAACCCACACCCTAAATTAAACCCTAAACCTAACCCAAACCATAACCCTTAACCGTAACCTAACACTAACCCATACCCTAACCCTAACTCTAACCGTAACCATAACCCTAAACCGTACCCTAACTCTAAAACTAACCCAAACCCTAACCTCAACCCTAACACTAATCCGTACCCTAACACTAAACCTAACCCTAACCCTGACCCTAAACCTAACACTAACCCTTACACTAACCCTAACCCTAAACCTAACCCGCACCCTATCCTAACCCTAACTGGTACCCTAACCCTAACCCGTAACCTAAACCTAACCCTAACCCTAAACTTAACCCATAAGCTAACCCCATCCCTTACCCTAAACCTAACCCTAACCCGTATCCTAACCCTAAACCTAAACCTTAGCCTAACCCGTTCATTAACCCTAACCTTAACACTAACCCGTACCCTAACACTAAACCTAACCCGTTCTCTAACCCTAACCCTAACCCTAACCATACTCTAACCCTAACCGTAACCCTCACCCTAACCCTAACACGTACTGTAACCCTAACCCGTACCATAACCTTAACGCTAACCCGTACCCTAACCCTAACCCTAATTTGTACCCTAACCCTAACCCTAACACTGACCCTAAACCTAACCCTAACCCGTACCCTAAACCTAACCCGTACTTTAACCCTAACGCTAACCCTAACCCGTACACTAAACTTAACCCTAACACTAACTCGTACCCTAAACCTAAACCTAACCCTGACCCTAACCCTAATCCTAACCCGTATCCTAAGCATAACCCATACCCTAAACCTAACCCTAAACCTAACCCTAACCCTAACCTGTAACCTAAACCTAACCCTAACACTTGAACTAACCCATACCCAAACCTATCCCGTACCCTAACCCTAACCCTAAACCGTACCCAAACACTAACAGTAACCCTAACCCATACCCTAGCGCTAACCCTAACCCTAACCCTAACCTTAACCCTAAACCTAACCATACTCTAACACTAACCCTAACCCTCACCCTAGCTCTACCCCGTACTGTAACCCTAAACCGTACCATAACCCTAAACCTAACCCTAACCCTAACCCTAACCCTAACTCATCCCCTAACCCTAACCCTAACCCTGACCCTAAACCTAACCCTAACCCGTACCCTAAACCTCACCCGTACTTTAACCCTAACCGTAACCCAACCCGTAACCTAAACCTAACCCTAACACTAATTCGTATCCTAAACCTAACCATAACCCTGACCCTAACCCTAACCCTAACCCGTACCCTAAGCATAACCCATACCCTAAACCTAACCCTAAACCTAACCCTAAACCTAAACCGTACCCTAAACCTAACCCTAACCCTTGACTTAACCCGTACCCAAACCTAAACCGTACCCTAACCCTAACGCTAACCCGTACCCAAACCCTAACAGTAACCCTAACCCATAACATAGCACTAACCCTAACCCTAACCCTAACCCGGACCCTAAACCTAACCCTAACCCTGACCCTAACACTAGCCCTATCCCGTACCTAACCCTAAACCGTACCCGAACCCTAACCCTAAACCTAACCCATACCCTAACACTAAACATAACCCTAACCCGTACCCAAACCCTAACCCTAACGCGTATTCTAACCCTAAACCTAACCCTAAACCACACACTAAACCTAACCCTAACACTAGACCTAACACGTACACTAACCCTATCCCGTACCCTAAAATTAACCCTAACCCGTACCGTGTCCCTAACACTAACCCTAACCCGTACACTAACCCAAACTGAACCTTAACCCTAACCCTAACCCGTACCTTAACCCTACCCGTAGCGTATTCCTAACTCTAACCCTAACCCCTAACCCTAAGCCTAACCGTAACCCTTACCCGAAACCGTACCCAAATGGTAAACCTAACCAGTACCCTAACACTAACCCAAATCCGTAATCTAACCCTGACCGTAACCCTAACCCTAACCCTAACCCGCACCCTAAACTTAACCCTAACCCTAACCCAAACCATAACCCTTAACTGTAACCTAACCCTAAAACTAACCCGTATGCTAACCCCAATCCTAACCCTAACCTGTAACCTAACACTAACCCTAACCCTAAACCTGACCCTAAACCTAACCCCAACCCTTACACTAACCCTAACCCTAACCCAACCTGCACCCTGAACCTAATCCTAACCGTAACCTAACTCTAAAACTAACCCGTACGCTAACCCCAATCCTAACCCTAACCCGTAACCTAACACTAACCCTAACCCTAAACCTGACCCTAAACCTAACCCCAACATTTACACTAACCCTAACCCTAACCCAACCTGCACCCTGAACCTAATCCTAACCCGTACCCTAACCCTAACCTGTAACCTAAACCGAACCCTAACCCTAAACTTAAACCATTCGCTAACCCTATCCCGTACCCTAAACCTAACCCTAACCCTAACACTAACCCTAACTTGTACTCTAACCCTAACCCTAACCCTAAACGTAACCCTAACCCGTACTCTAACCCTAACCCGTACCCTAACACTAACCCTAAACCTAACACTATCCCTAACCCGTACCCTAACCCTAAACGTAATCCTAACCAGTACCCAAACCCTAACCCTAACACGTACCCTAACCCTATCCCTAACCCGCACACTAAAACTAACCCTAACCCTAGACCTAACACGTACACTAAACCTATCCTGTACCGTAACATTAACCCTAACCTGTACCGTAAACCTAACACTAACCCTAACCCTAACCCTAACCCTAAAGCTAACCCTAACCGGTAGACTAACCCTAACCCGAACCCTAACCCTAACCCTAATCCGTACCCTAAACCTAACCCATAACCTTACCCTAACCCTAAACCTAACCCTAACCCTAACCCGTACCCTAAACCTAACCATAGCCCTTGACCTAACCCGTACCCAAACCTATCCCGTACCCTAACCCTAACCCGTACCCAAACCCTAACAGTATCCCTAACCCATACCCTAGCGCTAACCCTAACCCTAACCCTAACCCGGTCCCTAAACCTAACCCTAAACCTGACCCTAACAAAAACCCTATCCCGTACCCTAACCCTAAACCGTACCCGAACCCTAACCCTAAACCTAACCTATACCCTAACCCTAAACGTAACCTTAGCCCGTATCCAAACCCTAAACCTAACGCGTATCCTAACCCTAAACCCAACCCTAAACCACACACTAAACCTAACCCTAACCCTAGACCTAACACGTACACAACCCTATCCCATAACCTAACCTTAACCCTAAACTGTACCGTGTCCCTAACACTAACCCTAACCCTAACCCGTACACTAACCCTAACTGAACCTTAACCCTAACCATAACCCATACCCTAACCCTACCCGTAGCCTATTCCTAACTCTAACCCTAACCGCTAAACCTAAGCCTAACCGTAACCCTTACTCGAACCCATACCAAACGGTAAACCTAACCCATACCCTAACACTAACACAAATACGTACTCTAACCCTAACCGTAACCCTAACCCTAACCCTAACCCGCACACTAAACTTAACCCTAACCCTAACCCATACCATAACCCTTAAACGTAACCTAACCCTAACCCATAACCTAACCCTAACCCTAACCTTAACCATAACCCTAATCCATAACCTACCCTAAAACTAACCCGTACCCTAACCCCAACCCTAACCTTAACCTGTACCCTAACACTAACCCTAACCCTAACCCTGACCCTAAACCTAACCCTAACCCTTACACTAACCCTAACCCTAACCCAACCCGCACCCTAAACCTAACCCTAACCCGTACCCTAACCCTAACCCGTAACCTAAACCGAACCCTAAACCTAAAATTAAACCGTTCGCTAACCCTATCCCGTACCCTAAACCTAACCCTAAACCGTATCCTAACCCTAACCCACCCCTAAGCCTAACCTGTACTTTAACCCCAACCCTAAACCTAACACTAACCCTACCCCGTATTCTAACACTAACCCTAACCCTCACCCGTACGCTAAACCTAACCCTAAGCCTAACTCATACCCTATCTCTAACAGTAAAACTCACCCTAACCCTAACCCTAACCCGTACCCTAAAACTAAACCATAACCTAAACCTAACCCTAACACTAACCCGTACCCTAAACCTAACCCTAACCCTTGGCCTAACCCGTACCCAACCCTATCCCGTACGCTAACCCTAACCCTAACCCGTACCCAAAACCTAACAGTAACCCTAACCCATACCTTAGCGCTAACCCTAACCCTAGCCCTAAGCCTAACCCGCACCCTAAACCTATACCTAACCCTAACCATAACCATAACCCTTACCCGTACCCTAACGCTAACCCATACCCTAACACTAACACTAAGATTAACTGTAACCCTAACCTTAAAACTAACCCATACCCTAACCCAAACACTAACCCTAACCCGTACCATAATCCTATCCCTAACCCTAACACTGACCCTAAACCTAAACCTAACCCGTACCCTAACCCTAACCCTAACCCTAACCCTATCCGTACACTAACCCTAACCCGTACTCTAAACCTAACCCTAACCCTAAACCTAACCCTAAACCGAACTCTAACCCTAACCCATACTCTAACACTAACCCTAACCCTAACACTCACCCTAACCCGTACTCTAACCCTAAACCTAACCTTAACTCTAACCCTAACCCGTACTATAACCCTAACCCTAACCCTAACCATAACCCTAACCTGTACATTAACCCTATCCCGTAGGCTAACACTAACTCTAACCCTAAACCCTAAACCTAACCCTAACCCTTACCCTAACCCGTACCCAAAGGTAAACCTAAACCGTACCCTAACACAAACCCAAACCCGTAATCTAACACTAACCCTAACCCTAACCCTAACCCTAAACCGCAACCTAAACTTAATCCTAACCCTAACCCTAACCATAACCCTTAAACTTACCCTAACCCTAAACCTAACCCTAACTTTAACCCTAACCCTAAACCGTAACCTAACCCTAAAACTAACCCGTACCCTAATCCCAAACCTAACCCTAACCCATACCCTAACACTAACCCTAACCTTGACCCAAAACCTAACCCTAACCTGTACACTAAACCTAACCCTAAACTTAACCCGTACCCTAAATCTAACCGTAACCCGTACCCTAACCGTAACCCGTAACCTAAACCTAACCATAACACTAAAATTAACCTGTACGCTAACCCTATCCCGTGCCCTAAACCATACCCTAACCCGTAAACTAACACTAAACCTAACCCTAAGCCTAACCTGTACATTAACCCCAACCCTAACCCTACAATAACCCTACTCGTACTCTAAACCTAACCCTAAACCTAAGCCTAACCCGTACCATAACCCTATCCCTAACCCTTTCCCGAACCCTAACACTAATCCAACCCGTACTCTAAACCTAACCCTAAACCTAACACTAACCCTAACACTAACCGTACTCTAACCCTAACCCTAACCCTCACTCTAACCCTAAACCGTACTGTAAACCTAACCTGTAACATAACCCTAACACTAACCCATACCCTAACCCTAACCCTAACTCGTACACTATCCCTAACCCTGACACTAACACTAACCCTAACCCGTAACCTAACCTAACCCGTACCCTAAAACTAACCCTAACGCTAACCCGTTCCCTAAACCTAACCCATACCCTAACCCTAACCCTAAACCTAATCCTAACACTAACCAGTACCCGAAATCTAAACCTAACCCTTGACCTAACCGTACCCAACACATTCTCGTACCCTAACCCTAACCCTAACCTGTACCCAAACCCTAACTGTAACCCTAACCCATACCCTAGTGCTAACACTAACCCTAAACCTAAGCCTAACCCGCACCCTAAAACTAAACCTAACCCTAACACTAACCATAAACCTTACCCGTACCCTAACCCTAACCCATACCCTAACACTAACCCTAACCTTAACTGTAACCCTAAACCTAATCCGTACCCTAATCCTAAAACTAACCCGTACCCTAACCCCAACCCTAACCCTAACCCGTACCATAACCTTATCCCTAACCCTAACCCTGACCCTAAACCTAACCCTAACTTGTACCCTAACCCTAACCCGCACCTAAACCTAGCCCTAACATGTACCCTAACCCTAACCCGTACCCTAACCCTAACCCTAACCCTAAACTTAACCTATACGCTAACCCTATCCCGTACCCTAAACCTAACCCTAACCCGTACCCTAACCCACACCCTAACCCTAATCTTATCCGTAAACTAACCCTAACCCGAACCCTAACACTAAACCTAAACCGTACTCTAACCCTAACCCTAAACCTAAACCTAACCCTAACCCGTACTCTAACCCTAACCCGTACCCTAACACTAATACTTACCCTAACCCTAAACCTAACCCATACCCTAACGCTAAACGTAAACCTAACCCGTCCCCAAACCCTAACCCTAAAACATACCCTAACCCTAAACCAAACCCTAACCCGCACACTAAACCTAACCCTAACCCTAGACCTAACATGTACACTAACCCTATCCCATAAACCAAACTTAATCCTAACCCATACCGTAACCCTAAACCTACACTTAAACCTAACCCTAACCCTAACCCTAACCCGTACACTAACCCTATCCCGAACCCTAACCCTAACCCTAACCCGTACCCTAACAATGCCCGTAGCCTAATCCTAACTCTAACCCTAACCCCTAACCCTAACCCTAACTCTTACCCTAACCCGTACCCAAACAGTAAACCTAACCCGTACCCTAACACTAAGCCAAACCCGTACTCTAACCCTAACCCTTACACTAATCCTAACTCTAACCCTAACCCGCACCCTAAACCCAACCCTAACCCGTACCCTAACCCTAACCCGTAACCTAAACTTACCCCTAACCCTAAACTTAACAAGTACGCTAACCCTATTCCATACCTTAAACCTAACCCTAACCCGTATCCTAACCCTAAACCTAACCCTAAGCCTAAGCTGTACATTAACCCTAACCCTAACACTAACACTAACCCTACCCCGTACTCTAACACTAACCCTAACCCTAAGCAGTACCCTAACACTAACCCTAACCCTGACCCTAACCCTAACCCTAACACGTACCCTTAACCTAACCCATACCCTAACCCTAACCCTAACCCTTGACCTAACCCATACCCAACCCTATCCCGTACCCTAACTCGAACCCTAACCCGTACCCAAACACTAACTGTAACCCTAAGCCATACCCTAATGCTAACCCTAACCATAACCCTAAGCCTAACACGCACCCTAAACCTAATCCTAACCCTAAACCTAACCCGTACCCTAAGCCTAACCCATACCCTAAGCCTAACCCTAAACCTAACCCTAACACTAACCTGTACCCTAAACCTAACCCTAACCCTTGACCTAACCCATACCCAACCCTATCCCGTAACCTAACCCTAACCCTAAGCCGTACCCAAACCCTAACAGTAACCCTAACCCATAACCTAGTGCTAACCCTAACCCTAACCCTAACTCGCACTCTAAACCTAAACCTACCCCTAACCCTAACCATAACCCTTACCCGTACCCAAACCCTAAACCATACCCTAAACCTAACCCTAACCTTAACCGTAACCCTGACCCGTACCCTAACCCTAAAACTGATCTGTACCCTAACCCCAACCCTAACCCTAACCGGTACCATAACCCTATTCCTAACCCTAACCCTGACCCTAAACCTAACCCTAAACCGAACCCTAAACTAACCCTAACCCTAACCCTAACCCTAACCCACACCTAAACCTAACCCTAACCTGTACCCTAACCCTAACCCGTAACCTAAACGTAACCCTAACCCTAAACTTACCCGTACGCTAACCCTATCCATTCCCTAAAACTAACCCTAACCCTAACCTGCCACTAAACCTAACCCTAACCCTAACCCTAACACTAACTAATCCTAACCCGTACACCAACCCTAACCCTAACCCTAAACATAACCCTAAACCATACTCTAACCCTAACCCGTACCCTAACACTAACCCTAACCCTAACACTAACCCAAACCCTAACACTAACCCTAACCCGTATTCTAAACCTATACCTACCCTAACTCAAACCCTAACCTGTACTATAACCCTAACCCTAACCCTAACCCTAACACTAACCCTAACCGTACTCAAAACCTAACCCTAAGCCTCACCCTAACCCTAACCCGTTTTGTAAACCTAACCCGTAACATAACCCTAACCCGCACCCATACCCTAACCCTAACCCTAACTCGTACCCTAAACCTAAACCTGACCCTAACACTAACCCTAAACCGTACTCTAACCCTAACCCTAAACCTAACCGTACTCTAACCCTAACCCTAAACCTCACCCTAACCCTAACCAGTACTGTAAACCTAACCCGAAACATAACCCCACCCCTTACCCGTACCCTAACCCTAACCCTAACTCGTACCCTAACCCTACCCTGACCCTAACACTAAACCTAAACCGTAACCTAAACCTAACCCGTACCCTAACCCTAACCGTAACCCTAACCCGTACCCTAAACCTAACCCTAACCCTAACCCTGACCATAACCCTAACCCTAACCCGTAACCTACACCTAACCCTAACCCTAAACTTAACATGTACGCTAACCCTATCCCGTACCCTAAAACTAACCCTAACCCTAACCGGCCCCTAAACCTAACCCTAACCCTAACTCTAACACTAATCCTAACCCGTACTCTAACCCTAACCCTAACCCTAAACCGTACTCTAACCCTAACCCGTACCCTAACACTAACCCTAACCCTAACACTAACCCTAACCCGTACTCTAACCCTATACCTAACCTTAACTCAAACCCTAACCCGTACTATAACCCTAACCCTAACCCTAACCCTAACCCTAACCGTACTCACACCCTAACCCTAAACCTCACCCTAACCCTAACCCGTACTGTAAACCTAACCCGTAACATGACCCTAACCCGTACCCATAACCTAACCCTAACGCTAACACGTACCCTAACCCAAACACTGACCCTACCCTAACCCTAAACCTAACCCTAACCCTAACCCGCACCCTAAACTTAAAACTAACCATAACCCAAAGCATAATCCTTAACCGTAACCTAACCTGAACCCACACCCTAACCCTATCCCTATCGTTAACCATAACCCTAACCTGTACCCTAACCCTAAAACTAACCCGTACCCTAACCGCAACCCCAAACCTAACCCGTACCCTTACACTAACCCTAACACTAACCCGCACCCTAAACCTAACCCTAACCCGTAACCTAACCCTAATCCATAACCTAAACCTAACCCTAACCCTAAACTTTACCCTTACGTTAACCCTATCCCGTAACCTAAACCTAACCCTAACCCGTATCCTAACCCTAAACCTAACCCTAAGCATAACCCGTACATTAACCTTAACACTAACCCTAAAACTAACCCTACCCTGTTCTCTAACACTAACCCTAACCCTAACCCGTACCCTAACACGAACCCTAACCCTGACACTAAACCTAAACCTAACCCGTACCCAAACCCTAACAGTAACCCTAACCCATACCCTAGCACTAACCCTAACCCTAACCCTAAGCCTAACCCGCACCCTAAACCTAAACCTAACCCTAACCCTAACCATAAACCTTACGTGTACCCGAAACCTTACACTAACCCTAACCCTAACCCGCACTCTAAAACTTACCCTAACCCGTACCCTAACCCTAACCCGTAACCTAAACCTAACCCTAACACTAAACTTAACCCATACGCTACCCTATCCCGTACCCTAAACCTAACCCTAACCCGTATGGGAACCCTAAACATAACCCTGAGCCTAACCCGTACATTAAACCTAACCCTAACCCTAACACTAACCCTACCCCGTATTCTAAACCTAACCCTAACCCTAACCCTAACCGTACTCTAACCCTAACCCTAACCCTCACCCTAACCCTAACCCGTACCCTAACGCTAACCCTAACCCTAAACCTAACCGTAACCCTAACCCGTACTCTAACCCTAACCCTAAACCTAACCATACTCTAACGCTAACCCTAACCCTCACCCTAACACTAGCCCGTACTGTAACCCTAATCCGTACCATAACCCTAAATCTAAGGCGTACCCTAACCCTAACCCTAACTCGTACCCTAACCCGAACACTAACCCTGACCCCAACCCTAACCCTAACTCATACCCTAAACCTAACCCGTACCATAACCCTAACCCTAACCCGTACCCTAAACTTAACCCTAACCCTAACTCGTACCCTAACCCTAACCCTAAACCTGACACTAACCCTAACTCTAACCCGTACCCTAAGCCTAACCCATACCCTAAACCTAACCCTTAACCTAATCCTAACCCTAACCCGTACCCTAACCCTAACCCTAAAACTTGACCTAACCCGTACCCAACCCTATCCCGTAACTTAACCCTAAACCTAACCCGTACCCAAACCCTAACATAATCCTAACTCATACCCTAGCACTAACCCTAACCCTAACACTAATGCTACCCGCCCCCAAACCTAAACCTAACCCTAACCCTAACCATAACCCTTACCCGTACCCTAACCCTAACCCATACCCTAACCCTAACACCTAACCTTAACCATAAACCTGACCGGTACCATAACCCTAAAACTAACCCGTACCCTAATCCCAACCCTAACCCTAACCCGTACATTAACCCTATCCCTAACCCTAACCCTGACCCTAAACCGAAACCTAACCCTAACCCTAACCCTAACCCGCACCTAAACCTATCCCTAACCCGTACCCTAACCCTAACCCTTAACCTAAACATATCCCTAACCCTAAACTTAACCCGTCCGCTAACCCTAACCCGTACCCTAAACCTAACCCTAACCCTAACCCTAACCCTATCCGTACAATAACCCTTACCAAAACCCTAACATTAACACTAACCCTAACACGTACTCTAACCCTAACCCTAACCCTAAACCTAACCCTAACCAGGACTCTAACCCTAACCAACCCTAACACTAACCCTAAACATAACACTAACCCTAACACGTACTCTAACCCTATACCTCACCATAACTCAAACCTAACCCGTACTATAATACTAAACCTAACCCTAACCTGTACAGTAACCCTAACTCGTACCCTAACCCTAACCCTAACCCTAAACCTAAGCCTAACCCTGACCCTAACCCTAAGACTAACCCGTTCCCTAACCCTAAACAATACCTTAAATCTAACCCTAAACCTAACCCGTAACCTAACCTAAACATAAGGCTAACCCGTACCCAAACCCTAAACCTAACACGTACCCTAACCCTAACCCTAACCCGCACACTAAACCTGACCCTAACCCTAGACCTAACATGTAACTAAGTCTACCCGTAACCTAACCTTAACCCTAACCCGTACCGTAACCCTAACACTAACCCAAACCCTAACACTAACCCTAACTCTAACCCTAACCTGTACTCGACCCTAACACGTACCCTAAACCTAACCCTAACCCGTGCCCTAACCCTACCCGTAGCCTAACCCTAACTCTAACCCTAACCTAACCCTAAACCTAAACCTTACCCTAACTCGTACCCAAACGGTAAACCTAACCCGTACCCTAACACTAACCCAAACCCGTACTCTAACCCTAACGCTAACCCTAACCGTATCCCGCACCCTAAACTTAACCCTAACCCTAACCCAAACCATAACCCTTAACCGTAACCTAACCCTAACCCATACCCTAAACCTAATCCTAACCTTAACCGTAACCCTAACCCGTACCCTAACCCTAAAACTAACCCGTACCCTAAACCCAGCCCTAACCCTAACCCGTACCCTAATACTAACCCTAAACCTAAGCCTGACCCTAAACCTAACCCTAACCCTTACACTAATCCTAACCCTAACCCTAACCCGCACCCTAACCCTAACCTGTAACCTAAACCTAACTTATCACGAATCCTAACCCTAAACGTACCCCTAAGCCTAAGCTGTACATTAACCCTAACCCTAACCCTAACACTAACCCTACCCCGTACTCTAACACTAACCCTAACCCTAACCAGTACCCTAACCCTAACCCTAACCCTGACCCTAACCCTAACCCTAACCCACACCCTTAACATAAACCATACCCTAACCCTAACCGTAACCCTTGACCTAACCCATACCCAACCCTATCCCGTACCCTAACCCTAACCCTAACCCGTTCCCAAACCCTAACAGTAATCCTAAGCCATACCCTAGCGCTAACCCTAACCCTAACCCTAACCCTAACTCGCACTCTAAACCTAAACCTAACCCTAACCCTAACCATAACCCTTATCCGTATCCTAACCCTAAACCATACCCTACCCCTAACCCTAACCTTAACCGTAACCCTGACCCGTACCCTAACCCTAAAACTGATCCATACCCAAACCCCAACGCTAACTCTAACCCGTATCATAACCCTATCCCTAACCATAACCGTGACCCTAAACCTAACCTTAAACCGAACCCTAAACCTAACCCTAACCATAACCCTAACCCTAACCCGCACCTAAACCTAACCCTAACCCTAACCCGTAACCTAAACGTAACCCTAACCCTAAACTTACCGGTACGCTAACCCTATCCCGTACCCTAAAACTAACCCTAACCCTAACCCTCCCCTAAACCTAACCCTAACCCTAACCCTAGCCCTAACCCGTAACCTAAATGTAACCCTAACCCTAAACTTACCCATACGCTAACCCTATCCCGTACCCTAAAACTAACCCTAAACCTAACCGGCCCCTAAACCTAACCCTAACCCTAACACTAACACTAATCCTAGCCCGTACTCTAACCCTAACCCTAACCCTAAACCTAACCCTAAACCGTACTCTAACCCTAACCCGTACCCTAACACTAACCCTAACCCTAACACTAACCCTAACCCGTACTCTAACCCTATACCTAACCTTAACTCAAACCCTAACCCGTACTATAACCCTAACCCTAACCCTAACCCTAACCCAAACTGTACTCAAACCCTAACCCTAAACCTCACCCTAACCCTAACCCGTACTGTAAACCTAACCAGTAACATAACCCTAACCCGTACCCGTACACTAACCCTAATGCTAACACGTACCCTAACCCTAACCCTGACCCTAACCCTAACCCTAAACCTAACCTTAACCCTAACCCGCACCCTAAACTTAAAACTAACCATAACCCAAAGTGTAAGCCTTAACCGTAACCTAACCCTAACCCACACCCTAACCCTATCCCTATCCTTAAACATAACCCTAACCGATACCCTAACCCTAAATCTAACCCGTACCCTAACCGCAACACTAAACCTATCCCGTACCCTAACACTAAACCTAACCCAAACTCTGTCCCTGAACCTAACCCCAACCCTTACACTAAACCTAACCCTAACCCGCACCCTAAACCTAACCCTAACCCGTAACCTAACCCTAATCCATAACCTAAACCTAACCCTAACCCTAAACTTTACCCTTACGTTAACCCTATCCCGTACCCTAAACCTAACCCTAACCCGTATCCTAACCCTAAACCTAACTCTAAGCATAACCCGTACATTAACCCTAACACTAACCCTAAAACTAACCCTACACCGTTTTCTAACACTAACCCTAACCCTAACCCGTACTTTAACACCAACCCTAACCCTGACACTAAACCTAACCCTAACCCGTACCCAAACCCTAACAGTAACCCTAACCAATACCCTAGCGCTAACCCTAACCCTAACCCTAAGCCTAACCCGTACCATAAACCTGAACCTAACCCGTACCCTAACCCTAACCCATAACCTAAACCTAACCCTAACCCTAAACTTAACCCATACGCTAACCCAATCCCGTACCCTAAACCTAACCATAACCCGTATCCTAACCCTAAACATAACCCTGAGCCTAACCCGTACATTAACCCTAACCCTAACCCTAAGACTAACCCTACCCCGTACTCTAACCCTAACCCTAACCCTAACCGTACTCTAACCCTAACCCTAACCCTCACCCTAACCCTAACCCGTACCCTAACCCTAACCCTAAACCTAACTCTAACCCTAACCCGTACACTAACCCTAACCCTAACCCTAAACCTAACCATGTTCTAACGCTAACCCTAACCCTCACCCTAACACTAGCCCGTACTGTAACCCTAATCCGTACCATAACCCTAACTCTAAGGCGTACCCTAACCCTAACCCTAACTCGTACCCTAACCCGAACACTAACCCTGACCCCAACCCTAACCCTAACCCGTACCCTAAACCTAACCCATACCATAACCCTAACCCTAACCCGTACCCTAAACTTAACCCTAACCCTAACTCGTACCCTAACCCTAACCCTAAACCTGACCCTAACCCTAACCCTAAACCGTACCCTAAGCCTAACCCATACCCTAACCCTAACCCTAAACCTAACCCTAAACCTAACCCGTACCCTAAACCTAACCCTAAACCTCGACCTAACACGTACCCAACCCTATCCCGTAACCTAACCCTAAACCTAACCCGTACCCAAACCCTAACATAACCCTTACTCACACCCTAGCACTAACCCTAAACCTAACCGTAACGCCTCCCGCACCCTAAACCTAAACCTAACCCTAACCCTAACCATAACCCTTACCCGTACCCTAACCCTAACCCATACCCTATACCTAACACCTAACCTTAACCGTAAACCTGACCCATACCATAACCCTAAAACTAACCCGTACCCTAATCCCAACTCTAACCCTAACCCATACCATAACCCTATCCCTAATCCTAACCCTGACCCTAAACCTAACCGTAAACCGAAACCTAACCCTAACCCTAACCCTACCCCTAACCCTAAACCGCACCTAAACCTAACCCTAACCCGTACCCTAACCCTAACCCGTAACCTAAACTTATCCCTAACCCTAAACTTAACCCATCCGCTAACCCTATCCTGTACCATAAAACTAACCCTAACCCGTACCCTAAACCTAACCCTAACCCTAACCCTATCTGAACACTAACCCTAACCAAAACCCTAACATTAACACTAACCCTAACACGTACTCTAACCCTAACCCTCACCCTAAACCTAACCCTAACCCGGACTCTAACCCTAACCAACCCTAACACTAACCCTAACCATAACACTAACCCTAACATGTACTCTAACCCTATACCTCACCCTAACTCAAAACCTTACCCGTACTATAATCCTAAACCTAACCCTAACCCGTACAGTAACCCTAACTCGTACCCTAACCCTAACCCTAACCCTAAACCTAACACTAACCCTCACCCTAACCCTAACCCTAACCCGGTCCCTAACCCTAAACAATACCTTATCCCTAACCCTAAACCTAACCCGTAACCTAACCTAAACATAAGGCTAACCCGTACCCAAACCCTAAACCTAACACGTACCCTAACCCTAACACTAACCCATACACTAAACCTAACCCTAAGCCTAAACCTAACATGTAACTAACTCTACCCGTAACCTAACCTTAACCCTAACCCGTACCGTAACCCTAACACTAACCCAAAACCTAACTCTAACCCTAACTCTAACCCTAACCCGTACACGAACCCTAACCCGTACCCTAAACTTAACCCTAACCCGTACCCTAACCCTACCCGTAGCCTAACCCTAACTCTAACCCTAACCTAACACTAACCCTAAACATTACCCTAACTCGTACCCAAACGGTAAACCTAACCCGTAACCTAACACTAACCCAAAACGGTACGCTAACCCTAAACCTAACCCTAACCCTATCCCGCACCCTAAACTTAACCCTAACCCTAACCCAAACCATAACCCTTAACCGTAACCTAACCCTAACCCATACCCTAAACCTAATCCTAACCTTAACCGTAACCCTAACCCGTACCCTAACCCTAAAACTAACCCGTACCCTAAACCCAACCCTAACCCTAACCCCTACCCTAACACTAACCCTAACCCTAACCCTGACCCTAAACCTAACCCTAACCCTTACACTAATCCTAACCCTAACCCTAACCCGCACCCTAACCCTAACCTGTAACCTAAACCTAACCCTATCCCGAATCCTAACCCTAAACCTACCGCTAAACCCGTACATTAACCCGTACATTAACCCTAACACTAACCCTAACATTAACCTTACCCCGTACTCTAACACTAACCCTAACCCTAACCCTAAACCGTACCCTAACCCTAACCCTAACCTTAAACCTAACCCTAACCCGTACTCTAAACCTAACCCTAAACCTAACCCTAACTCTAACCGTACTCTAACCGTAAACCTAACCCTCACCCTAACCCTAACCCGTACTGTAACCCTAACACGTACCATAGCCCTAACCCTTACCCGTACCCTGAACCTAACCCTAACTCGTACCCTAACCCTAACCCTAACCCTGACCCTAAACCTTACCCTAACCCATACCCTAAACCTAAACCGTACCCTAACCCTAACCCTAAACATAACCCATACCCTAAACCTAACCCTAACTCGTACCCTAAACCTAACCCTAACCCTAACCCATACCCTAAACCTAACCCTAATCCTTGACCTACCCATATTCAAACCTATCCCGTACCCTAACCCTAACCCTAACCCGTACCCAAACCTAACAGTAACCCGAACCCATACCCTCGCGCTAACCCTAACCCTAAACCTAACCCTAAAACTAACCCGTACCCTAAACCTAAAACTAACCCTAACACTAACCATAACCCTTACCCGTACCCTAACCCTAACACATACCCTAACCCTAACCCTAACCTTAACTGTAACCCTGACCCGTACCCTAACCCTAACCGGTACCCTCTCCCTAACCCTAAACCTAACCCTCACCTATACCTAACCCTAACCCGTACCCTAACCCTAACCGGTAACCTAAACCTAACCCTAACACTAAAATTAATCCTTACGCTAGCCCTATCCCGTACCCTAAACCTAACCCTAACCCGTAAACTAACCCTAAACCTAAACCTAAGCCTAACCCGTTCATTAACCCCAACCCTAACCCTAACACTCACCGTACCCGTACTCTAACCCTAACCCTAACCCGAAGCCTAACCCATACCCTAACCATTTCCCTAACCCTTTCCCTAATCCTAACACTAACCCAACCCGTCCTCTAACCCTAACCCTAACCCTAACCCTAACCGTCCACTAACCCTAACGCTAAACCTAACCCTAACCCTAACCCGTACTGTAAACCTAACCCATAACATAACCCTAACACTAACGCGTACCCTAACCCTAAACCTAACTCGTACCCTATCCCTAACCCTGACCCTAACACTAACCCTAACTCGTAACCTAAACCTAATACGGGCCCTAACCCTAACCCTAACGCTAACCCATACCCTAAACCTAACCCTAACCATAACCCGTACACGAAACCTAACCCATACCCTAACCCTAAGCCTAAACCTAATGCTAACCCTAACCAGTACCATAAACCTAACCCTAACCCTTGACCTAACCCATACCCAAACCTATTTCATACCTTAACCCTAACCCTAACCCGTACCCAAACCCTAACTGTAACCCTAACCCATAACCTAGTGCTAACCCTAACCCTAAACCTAAGGCTAACCCACACCCTCAACCTAAAACTAACCCTAACCCTAACCATAACCCTTACCCGTACCCTATCCCTAACCCATACCCTAACACTAACCCTAACCTTAACCGTAACACTAACCCGTACCCTAACCCTAAAACTAACCCATAACCTAACACCAACCCTAATCCTAACCCATACCCTAACCCTAACCCTACCCTAACCCTCACCTAAACCTAACCCTAACCCGTACCCTAACCCTAACCCATAATCTAAACCTAAACCTAACCCTAAACTTAACCCATACGCTAACCCTAACCCATACCTTAAACCTAACCCATCCCTAATCCTAACCCTAAGCCTAAACCTAACCCTATCCTGTACCCTATACCTAATCCGAACCCTTGACCTAACCCGTACTCAACCTTATCCCGTACCCTAACCCTAACCCGTACCCGTACCCAAAACCTAAGAGTAACCCTAACCCATACCCTAACGCTAAAAGTAGCCCTAACCCTAAGCCTAACCCGAATCCTAAACCTAAACCTAACCCTAATCCTAACCATAACCCTTACCCATACCCTAACCCTAACCCATACTCTAACCCTAACCCGCACCTAAACCATACCCTAACCCGTACCCTAACCCTAACCCATAACCTAAACCTAATCCTAACCCTAAATATATCCCATACACTAACTCTATCCCGTACCCTAAACCTAACCCTAACCTGTACCCTAAACCTAACCGTAACCCAAACCCTAACCGTACACTAACCCTAACCCTAACACTAATACTAACCCTATGCCATACTCTAACCCTAACCCTAACCCTAACACTAACCCTAACATGTACTCTAACCCTAACCCTAACCCTAAATGTAACCCTAACCCATAATCTAACCCTAACCAGCACCCTAACACTAACCCTAACCCTAACACTATCCCTAAACCATACCCTAAGCCTAAACGTAACCCTAACCCGTACCCAAACCCTAACCCTAACACGTACCCTAACCCTAAACCTAACCCTAACACTAACCCTAACCCGTACTCTAACCCTAACCCTAAACCTAACCCTAACCCGTACTCTAACCCTAACCCTAACCGTAACACTAACCCTACCCCGTACTCTAACCCTAACCCTAACCCTAACACTAACCCTAACCCGTACTCTATCCCTAACCCTAACTGTATTCTAACTCTAACCCTAAAACTCACCCTAACCCTAACACGTACTGTAACCCTAACCCATACCATAACCCTAACCCTAAACTTAACCGTAACCCTAACCCATACGCTAACCCTAAAACTAACCTGTAACCTAAACACAACCCTAACCCTAACCCGTACCCTAACCCTATCCCTAACGCTAACCCTGACCCTAAACCTAAACCTAACGCGTACCCTATCCCTAACCCTAACCCTAACCCTAACCCTCACCTAAACCTAAATCTAACACTTACCCTAACCCTAACCCATAACCTAAAACTAACCCTAACCTTAACTCGTACCCTATCCCTAAGTGTAAACCTGACCCTAACCCTAACCCTAACCCGTACCCTAAACCTAACCCATACCCTAACCCTAACCCTAAACCTAACCCTAACCCTAGCCCGTACCCTAAACCTAACCCTAACCCTTGACCTAATCCATACCCAACCCTATCCCGTACCCTAACCCTAACCCTAACCCGTACCCAAAACCTAACAGTAACCCTAACCCATACCATAGCGCTAACCCTAACCCTAACCCTAAGCCTAAACCGCACCCTAAACCTAAACCTAACCCTAACCCAAACCATAACCCTTACCCGTACCCTAACCCTAACCCATACCCTAACAATAACCCTAACCTTAACCGTAACCCTAACACGTACCCTAACCCTAAAACTAACCCGTACCCTAAACCCAACCCTAACCCTAACCCGTACCATAATCCTATCCCTAACCCTAACCCTGAACCTAAACCTAACCCAAACCAGTACTCTAACCCTAACCCTAACCCTAACACTAAACCTACCCGTACTCTAACGCTAACCCTAACCCTAACCCTAACCCTTACCCTAACCGAAACACTAACCCTAACCCTAACCCTAACACTAACCCTAACCCGTACTCTAACCCTAACCCTAACCCTAACACCAACCCTACCCCGTACTCTAACACTAACCCTAATCCTAACCCTAACTCGTACCGTAACCCTAACCCTGACCCTAACCCTAACACTAACCCTAACCCGTACTCTATCCCTAACCCTAACCGTATTCTAACCCTAAACCTAACCCTCATCCTAACCCTAACCCGTACTGTAACCGAACCCATACCATAACCCTAAACCTAACACGTACCCTAACCCTAACCCTAATTCGAACCCTAAACCTAACTCTAACCCTGACCCAAACCCTAACCCTAACCCGTATCCTAAACCTAACCCATACCCTAACCCTAAACCTAACCCTAACCCGTGCTCTAACCCTATCCCGTACACTAACACTAACCCTAATCCTAAACCTTATCCTAACCCGTAACCTAACCCTAAACCTAACCCGTACCCAAACCCTAACAGTAACCCTAAACCATACCCTAATGCTAACACTAACCCTAACCCTAACTCTAACCATTACCCATACCCTAACCCTAAAACATACCCTAACCCTAACCCTAAACTTAGCCGTAAACCTGACCAGTACCCTAAACCTAAAATTAACCCGTACCCTAACCCCAACCCTAACCCTAACCCTTACCCTAACCCTAACCCTAACCTTAACCCACACCTAAACCTAACCCTAACCCGTAACCTAAGCCTAAACCTAACCCTAAACTTAACCCGTACGCTAACCCTATCCCGTACAATTAACCTAACCCTAACCCGTAAACTAACCCTAAACCTAACCCTAAGCCTAACCCGTACATTAACCCTAACCCTGACACTAACACTAACCCTACTCCGTACTCTAACCCTAACCCTAACCCTAACCCTAACCCTAACTCTAACCCTAACCCTAACCCTAACCCTAACACTAACCCTACCCCGTACTCTAACCCTAACAAAAATGCTAACCCTAACCCATATCCTGAACCTAACCCTAACCGTAACCCTAACACTAACCCTAACCCGTACTCTAACACTAACCCTAACCCTAACCCTAACCCTAAACCGTACCCTAACCCTAACCTTAACCCTAACACTAACCCTAACCCGTACTCTAACCCTAACCCTAACCCTAACACTAACCCTACCCCGTAATTAACACTAACCCTAATCCTAACCCTAACTCGTACCCTAACCCTAAACCTAACCCGAACCCTAACACTAACCCTAACCCGTACTCTATCCCTAACCCTAACTGTATTCTAACCCTAACCCTAACCCTCACCCTAACTCTAACACGTACTGTAACCCTAACCCATACCATAACCCTAAACCTAACCCGTACCCTAACCCTAACCCTAATTCGTACCCTAACCCTAACCCTCACCCTGACCCTAACCCTAACCCTATCCCGTATCCTAAACCTAACCCATACCCTAACCCTAACCCTAAACTTAACCGTAACCCTGACCAGTACCCTAAACCTATAATTAAGCCGGACCCTAACTCCAACTCTAACCCTAACCCGTACCCTAACCCGTACCCTAACCCTAACCCACACCTAAACCTAACCCTAACCCGTAACCTAAGCCTAACCCTAAACCTAAACTTAACCCGTACACTAATCCTATCCCGTACCTTTTACCAAACCCTAACCTGTAACCTTATCCTAAACCTAACTCCAACTCTAACATTAGCCCTTACCCTAACCCTATCCCTCACGCTAACCCAGACCCTAAACCTAACCCTAAACTGTACCCTAACCCTAACCCTAACCCTCACCTAAACCTAACCCTAACCCGTAACCTAACCCTATCCCGTAACCTAAACCTAAACCTAACCCTAAACTTAACCCATACGATTACGCTAACCCGTACCCTAACTCCAACCCTAACCCTAACCAGTACCCTAACACTAACCCTAAATCTAACCCTGACCCTAAACCTAACCCTAACCCTTACACTAATCCTAACACTAACCCTAACCCGCACCCAAATCTAACCCTAACCCGAACCCTAACCCTAACCCGTGACCTAAACCTAACCATAACCCTAAACTTAACCTATACGCTAACCCTATCCTGTACCCGAAACCTACCCCTAACCCGTATCCTAACCCTAAACCTAACCCTAAGCTTAAACCGTACATTAAACCCAAACCTAACCCTAACACTAACCCTACCACGTACTCTAACCCTAACCCTAACCCTAACCCGTAAACTAACCCTAACCCTAACCCTAACACTAACACTAATCCTACCCGTACTCTAACCCTAAACCTAACCCTAACCCTAACCTGTACCCTAACCCTAACCCTAACACTAACCCTAACACTAACCCAAACCCGTACTCTAACCCTAACCCTAACCCTAACCCTAATTGTACTCTAACCCTAACCCTAAACCTCAACCTAACCCTAACTTGTACTGTAACCCTAACCGGTACAATAACCCTAACCCTAACCCGTACCCTAACCCTAACCCTAACCCTATCCATACACTAACCCTAACCCACACCCTAACACTAACCCTAACCCGTACTCTGAACCGAACCCTACCCCTAAACCTAACCCTAACCCGTAATCTAACCCTATCCCGTAACCTAACACTAACACTTACCCTAACCCTAAAACTAACTCGTACACTAACCCTGAACGTAAATCTAACCCGTCCCCAAACCCTAACCCTAACACGTACCCTAACCCTAACACTAACCCTAACACTATCCCTAACCCATTCCCAAACGGTAAAACTAACCCGTACCCTAACACTAACCCAAACCCGTACTCTACCCCTAACCCATACCCTAACACTAACCCTACCCCGTACTCTAACCGTAAACCTAACCCTAACCCGTACCCTAACCCTAACCCGTACTCTAACCCTACCCCAAACCCTAACACTAACCCTACCCCGTACTCTAACACTAACCCTAACCCGTACCCTAACCCGTACCCTAACCTTAACCCTAACCCTAACCCTAACACTAACACTAACCCTAACCCGTACTCTAACCCTAACCCTAACTCTAACTGTATTCTAACCCTAACCCTAACCCTCACCCTAACCGTAACCCATAGTGTAACCCTAACCCGTACCATAACCCTAACCCTAACCCGTACTCTAACCCTACACCTAACCCTAACCCTAACCCTAACCCTAACACTAACGCTAACACGTACTCTAACACTAACCCGAACCCTAACCGTACTCTAACCCTAACCCTAACCCGTACTGTAACCCTAACCCGTACCATAACCCTAACCCTAACCCATACCCTAACCCTAACCCTAACCATGACCATAACCCTAATCCTAACCTGTAACCTAAACCTAACCCGTACTTTTAACCTAACCCTAACCCTAACCCATACCCTAAACATAACCCTAACCCTAACTCGTACCCTAAACCTACCCTAACCCTGACCCTAACCCTAACCCTAACCCAAACACTAAGCCTAACCCATACCCTAAACCTAAACCTAAACCTACCCTAACCCTAACCCGAAACCTAAACGTACCCCTAACCCTCTACCTAACCCGTACCCAAACCTATCCCATACCCTAACCCTAAGCCTAACCCGTACACAAACCCTAACAGTAACCCTAGCCCATACCCTAGCGCTAACCCTAACCCTAACCCTAACCCGGACCCAAACCCTAACCCTAACCCTGACCCTAACACTAACCCTATCCCGTACCCTAAGCCTAAACCGTACACGAATCCTAACCCTAAACCTAACCCATAGCCTAACGCTAAACATAACCCTAACCCGTACCCAAACCCTAACCCAAACCTTAACCTTAACCCTAACCTTTACCCTAACCCCAACCGTATCCTAATCCTAACTCTAACCCTAACTCCTAACCCTAAGCCTAACCCTAAACGTTACCCGAACCCGTACACAAACGGTAAACCTAACCCATACCCTAGCACTAACCCAAACCCGTACTCTAACCCTAACCATAACCCTAACCCTAACCCTAACACGCACCCTAAACTTAACACTAACCCTAACCCAAACCATAACCCTTAACCATAACCTAACCCTAACCCATAACCTAACCCTAACCCTAACTTTAATCATAACCCTAATCCGTACCCAAACCCTAAAACTAACCCATACCCTAACCCCTAACCTAACGCAAACCCATACCCTAACACTAACCCTAACCCTAACCCTGACACTAAACCTAACCCTAACCCTTACACTAACCCTAACCCTAACCCAACCCGCACCCTAAACCTAACGCTAACCCGTACCCTAACCCTAAACCGTAACCTAAACCGAAACCTAAACCTAAACTTAACCCCTTCGCTAACCTTATCCCGTAACCTAAAGCTAACCCTAACCCGTATCCTAACCCTAACCTAACCCTAAGCCTAACCCATACATTAACCCTTACCCTAACCCTAACACTAACCCTACCCCATAAGCTAAACCTAAACGTAACCCTAACCCTAACCCGTACACTTAACCTATCCCTAACCCTAACTCATACCCTAAACCTAACCCTACACCTGACCCTAACCCTAACCCTAACCCATACCCTAAAACTAACCCATACCCTAACCCTAACCATAAACCTAACCCTAACCCTAACCCGTACCCTAACCCCACCCGTAGCCTAATCCTAACTCTAACCCTAACTCCTAACCCTAAGCCTAACCTGAAACCTTACCCGAACCCGTACTCAAACGTTAAATCTAACCCATACCCTAACACTAATCCAAACCCGTACTCTAACCCTAACCATAACCCTAACCCTAACCCTAACACGCACCCTAAACTTAACCCTAACCCTAACCCAAACCATAACCCTTAACTGTAACCTAAACCTAACCCATAACCTAACCCTAACCCTAACTTTAACCATAACCCTAATCTGTACCCAAACCCTAAAAATAACCCATACCCTAACCCCTAACCTAACGCAAACCTGTACCCTAACACTAACCCTACCCTAACCCTGACACTAAACCTAACCCTAACCCTTACACTAACCCTAACCCTAACCCAACCCGCACCCTAAACCTAACGCTAACCCATACCCTAACCCTAAACTGTAACCTAAACCGAACCCTAACCCTAAACTTAACCCATTCGCTAAACCTATCCCGTACCCTAAAGCTAACCCTAACCCGTATCCTAACCCTAACCAAACCCTAAGCCTAACCCGTACATTAACCCTTACCCTAACCCTAACACTAACCCTACCCCGTACTCTAAACCTAAACCTAACCCTAACCCTAACCCGTACACTTAACCTATCCCTAAACCTAACTCGTACCCTAAACCTAACCCTACACCTGACCCTAAACCTAACCCTAACCGGTACCCTAAAACTAACCCATACACTAAACCTAACCATAAACCTAACCCTAACCCTAACCCGTACCCTAAACCTAAACCTAACCCTTGACCTAACCCGTACCCAAACGGTAAAACTAACCCGTACCCTAACACTAACCCAAACCCGTACTTTAACCCTAACCCTTACCCTAACACTAACCCTACCCGTACTCTAAACCTAACCCTAACTCTAACCCTAACCCGTACCCTAACCCTAACCCTAACACTATCCCTACCCCGTACTCTAACCCTAACCCAAACCCTAACACTAACCCGTACCCATACCCTAACCCTAACCCTAACCCTAACACTCACCCTAACCGTACTCTAACCCTAACCCTTACCCTAACCGTACTCTAACCCTAAAACTAACCCTCACCCTAACCATTACCCATACCCTAAACCTAACCCATACCCTAACCTTAAACCTAACCCAAACCTGTACCCTAAACCTAAACCTAACACGTACCCTAACCCTAATCCTAACCCGTACTCTAAGCCTAACTCATACCCTAACCCTAACCCTAATCCAAAATCTAACCCTAATCGGTATCTAAACCTAACCCCAACCCTTACCCTAACCTGTACTCTGACCCTAACCCAAACCCTAACCCTAACCCGTACCCGTACCCTAACCTTAACCCTAGGCCTAACACTTACCCTAACCTGTACTCTAACACTAACCCTAACCCTACACTATCCATACTCCGTACTCTAACCCTAACCCAAACCCTAACCCTAACCCGTACCATAACCCTAACCCGAACCCTAACCCTTACCCTAACACTAACCCTAACCCTAACCCTAACCCTAACCGTACACTAAACCTAATCTTAACCCTCACCCTAACCCTAACGCGTACTGTAACCCTAACCCGTACCATAACCCTAAACCTAACCCTAAACTTAACCGTAACCCTGACCCGTATCCTAACCATAAAACTAACCCGTACCCTAACACCAACCCTAACCCTAACCCGTACCCTAACCCTATCCCGAATGCTAACCCTGACCCTAAACCTCACCCTAACCTGTACCCTAACCCTAACCCTAACCCTCACCTAAACCTAACCCTAACCCGTACCCTAAGCCTAACCCGTAACCTAAACCTAACCCTAACCCTAAACTTAACCCGTACGCTAACCATATCCCGTACCCTAAACCTAACCCTAACCCGTACCCTAACCCTAACCCTAACCCTATCCGTACTCTAACCCTAAACCTAACCCTAAACCTAACACTAACCCTAACCCGTACTCTAACCCTAACCCTAACCGTAAACGTAACCCTAACCCGTACTCTGACCCTAACCCATACCCTAACACTAACCCTAACCCTAACACTATCCCTAACCCATACTCTAACCCAAAACCTAAACCTAACTATAACCCTAACCCGTACTATAACCCTAAACCTAACCTTAACCCTAAACCTAACACTAACCCATACTCTAACCCTAAATCGTAGCCTAACACTAACTCTTACCCTCACCCCTAAGCCTAACCTTCACCCTAACCCTTACCCTAACCCGTACCCAAAAGGTAAACCTAACTCGTACCCTAACACTAACCCAAACCCGTACGCTAACCCTAACCCTAACCCTAAACCGCACCCTAAACTTAACCCTAACACTAACCCTAACCATAACCATTAACCGTACCTAACCCTAACCCTACTCGTACCCTAACCCTAACACTGACCTTATCGGTAACCCTAACCATAACCCTTACCCGTACCCTAACCCGTACCCATAAACTAACACTAACCCTAACCTTAACCGTAACCTTAACCCATACCCTAACCCTAAAACTAACCCGTACTGTAACCCCAACCCTAACTCTAACCCGTACCATAACCCTATCCCTAATCCTAACCCTGACCCTAAACCTAACCCTAACCCGTACTCTAACCCTAACCCGCACCTAAACCTAACACTAACCCGAACCCTAACCCTAAACCGTAACCTAAACCTAAACTTAACCCTAAACTTATCCCGAACGCTAACCCTATCCCTTACCATAAACCTAACCCTGACCCGTATCCTAACCCTAAACCTAACCTTTAGCCTAACCCGTACAATAACCCTAACCCTAACACTAACCCTAACCCTAACACTATCCCTAACCCGTACTCTAACCCTAACGCTAACTTTAACCATACTCTAACCCTAACCCTAACCCTCACCCTAACCCTAACCCGCTGTAACCCTAACCCGTACCATAAACAAACACTAACCCGTACCCTAACCCTAACCCTAACTCGTACCCTAACCCTAAACCTAACCCTGACCCTAAACCTAACCCTAACCCGTACCCTAACCTAACCTGTACTTTAACCCTAACCCTAACCCGTACACTAAACCTAACCCTAACACTAACTCGTACCCTAAACCTAACCCTAAACCTGACCCTAAACCTAACACTAACCCATACCCTATGCATAACCCATAACCTAACCGTAACCCTAATCCTAAGCCTAACCCTAACCCGTACCCTAAACCTAACCCTAACCCTTGACCTAAATCGTACCCAAACGTATCCTGTACCCTACCCCTAACACGTACCCAAACACTAACAGTAACCCTAACCCATAACCTAGCGCTAACCTAACCCTAACCCTAACCCTAACCATACTCTAACACTAACCCTAACCCTCACCCTAACCCTACCCCGTACTGTAACCATAACCCGTACCATAAACCTAACCCTCACCCGTACCCTAACTCTAACCCTAACTCGTACCCTAACCCTAACCCTAAACCTAACTCTAACCCGTACCCTAAATCTAACCCGTAATATAAACCTAACCCTAAACCTAACCCGTACCCTAAACCTAACCCTAACACTAACTCATACCCTACACCTATCCCTAACCCTGACCCTAACCCTAACCCTAACCCGTACCCTAAGAATAACCCATACCCTAACCCTAACCCTAAACCTAACGCTAACCCTCACCCGTACCCTAAACCTAACCCTAACCCTTGACCTAACCCGTACCCAAACCTATCCCGTACCCTAACCTGAACCCTAACCCGTACCCAAACCCTAACAGTAACCCTAACCCATAGCCTAGCGCTAACCCTAACCCTAACCTTAACACTAACCCGGACCCAAAACCTAACCCTAACCCTGACCCTAACACTAACCCTATCTCGTACCCTAACCCTAAACTGTACCTGAACCCTAACCCTAAACCTAACCCATACCCTAACCCTAAACGTAACCCTAGCCCGAACCCAAACCCTAACCCTAACCCTAACCCTAACCTGCACATTAAACCTAACACTAACCCTAGACCTAACACATACACTAACCCTATCCTGTACCCTAAACTTAACCCTAACCCATACCGTGTCCCTAACACTAACCCTAACCCTAAACCTAACCCGTACACTAACCCTAACCAAAACTTAACCCTAACCCTAACCCGTACCATAACCTTACCCATAGCCTATTCCTAACTCTAACCCTAACCCCTAACCCTAAGCCTAACCGTAACCCGTACCCGAACCTGTACCCAAACGGTAAACCTAACCCTTACCGGAACACTAACCCAAATCCTTACTCTAACCCTAACCGTAACCCTGACCCTAACCCTAACCCGCACCCTAAACTTAACCCTAACCCTAACCCAAACGATAACCCTTAACCGTAACCTAACCCTAACACATAACCTAAACTTAACTCTAAACTTAACCATAACGCTAATCCGTAAGCTAACCCTAAAACTAACCCGGACCCTAACCCCAACCCTAACGCTAACAAGTACCCTAACACTAACCCTATCCCTAACGTGACCCTAAACCTAACCCAAACATTACACTAACCCTAACCCTAACCAAACCCGCACCCTAAACCTAGCACTAACCCGTACCCTAACCCTAACCCATAACCTAAACCGAACCCTAACCCTAAACTTAAACCTTTCATTAACCCTATCTCGTACCCTAAACCTAATCCTAACCTGTATCTTAACCCTAACCGAACCCTAAGCCTAAACCGTACTTTAACCCCAACCCTGACCCTAAAACTAACCCTACCCGTACTCTAACCCTAACCCTAACCCTAACCCGTACACTAAAACTAACCCTAAACTTAACTTGTACCCTATCCCTAACAGTAAACCTGACGCTAACCCTAACCCTAACCCGTACCCTAAACCTAACCCATACCCTAACCCTAACCCTAAACCTAACCCTAAACCTAACCCGTAACCTAAACCTAACCCTAACCCTTGACCTAACCCGTACCCAACACTATCCCGTACCCTAACCCTAACCATAACCCGTAACCAAAACCTAACAGTAACCCTAACACATACCTTAGAGCTAAGCCTAACCCTGACCCTAAGCCTAACCCACACCCTAAACCTAAACCTAATCCTAATCCTAACCACAACCCTTACCCATACCCTAACCCTAAACCATACCCTAACAATAACCCTAACCTTAACCATAACCCTAACCCGTACCCTAACCCTAAAACTAACCCGTACCCTAAACCCAAACCTAACCCTAACCCATACCATAATCCTATCCCTAACCCTAACTCTGACCCTAAACCTAACCCTAACCCGTACCCTAACCCTAACCCGCACCTAAACCTAACCCTAACCGGTACCCTAACTCTAACCCATAACCTAAACCTAACCCTAACCCTAAACTTAACCCGTACACTACCCTATCCTGTACCCAAAACCTAACCCTAACCTGTACCCTAACCCTAACCCTAACCCTAACCTTATCCGTACACTAACTCTAACCCTAACCCTAACACTAACCCTAACCCGTACTCTAACCCTAACCATAACCCTAAACCTAACCCTAACCCGTGCTCTAACCCTATCCCGTACCCTAACACTAACCCTTACCCTAACCCTAAACCTAAACCGTACCCTAACCCTAAACGTAACCTTAACACCTACCCAAACCCTAACCCTAACAAGTACCCTAACCCTAACCCTAAACCTTACCCTAACCCGTACCCAAATGGTAAACCTAACCTGTACCCTAACACTAACCCAAACCCGTACTCTAACCCTAACCCTAACCCTAACACTAAACCTACCCCGTACTCTAACACTAACCCTAACCCTAACCCTAACCCGTACCCTAACCCTAACCCTAACCCTAACCCGTACCCTAACCCTAACCCTAACCCTAACACTAACCCTAACCCGTACTCTAACCCTAACCCTAACCCTAACACTAACCCTACCCCGTACTCTAACACTAAACCTAATCCTAACCCTAACTCGTACCCTCACCCTAACCCTCACCATAACCCTAACACTAACCCTAACCCATACTCTATCCCTAACCCTAACCGTATTCTAAACCTAACCCTAACCCTCACCCTAACCCTAAAACGTACTGTAACCCTAACCCATACCATAACCCTAAACCTAACCCGTACCCTAAATGTAACCCTAATTCGTACCCTAAACCTAACCCTCACCCTGACCCTAACCCTAACCCTAACCCGTATCCTAAACCTAACCCATACCCTAACCCTAAACCTAACACTAACCCATGCTCTAACCCTATCCCGTACCCTAACACTAACCCTAATCCTAACCCTTGACCTAACCCGTAACCTAACCCTAAACCTAACCCGTACCCAAACCTTAACAGTAACCCTAAACCATACCCTAGCGCTCACACTAACCCTAACCCTAACTCTAACCATTAACCGTACACTAACCCTAATCCATACCCTAACCCTAACCCTAAACTTAACCGTAACCCTGTCCAGTACCCTAAACCTAAAATTAACCCGGACCCTAACACCAACCCTAACCCTAACCCGTACCCTAACCCTAAACCTAACCCTAACCCACACCTAAACCTAACCCTAACCCGTAACCTAAGCCTAACCCTAAACCTAAAGTTAACCCGTACGCTAACCCTATCCCGTACCATTAACCAAACCTTAACCCGTAACCTAACCCTAAACCTAACCCCAACCCTAACACTAACCCTTACCCTAACCCTATCCCTAACACTAACGCTGACACTAAACCTAACCCTAAACTGTACCCTAACCTTAACCATAACCCTCACCTAAACCTAACTCTAACCCGTACCCTAACCCGTAACCTAAAACTAAACCTAACCCTAAACTTAACCCATACGCTAACCCTAACACGTACCCTAAAGCTAACCCATACCCTAATCCTAACCCTAAACCTAACCCTAACCCTATCCCGTACCCTATACCTAATCCGAACCCTTGACCTAACCCGTACCCAACCTTATCCGTACCCTAACCCTAACCCTAACCCGTACCCAAAACCAACAGTAACCCTAACCCATACCCTGGCACTAAACGTAACCCTAACCCTAAGCCTAACCCGAACCCTAAACCTAAACCTAACCCTAAACCTAACCATAACCCTTACCCGTACCCTAACCCTAACCCATACCCTAAACCTAACCCGCAACTAAACCGTACCTTAACCCGTACCCTAACCCTAACCCGTAACCTAAACCTAAACCTAACCCTAAACTTATCCCGTACACTAACACTATCCCGTACCCTAAACCTAACCCTAACCCTAACCCTAACCCTAATAATAACCCTATGCCATACTCTAACCCTAACCCTAACCCTAACCCTAACCCTAACCCTAACCCTAACCCGTTATCTAACACTAACCCGTACCCTAACACTAACCCTAACCCTAACACTATCCAGAACCCGTACCCTAACCCTAAACGTAACCCTAACCCGTACCCAAACCCTAACCCTAACACGTACCCTAAATCAAACCCTAACCCGCACACTAAAACTAACCCTAAACCTAGACCTAACACGTACACTAAACCTATCCTGTACCGTAACCTTAACCCTAACCGGTACCGAAACCCTAACACTAACCCTAACCCTAACCCTAACCCTAACCCTAACCCTAACCCATAGACTAAGCCTAACCCGAACCCTAACCCTAACCCAAACGCTCAACGTACCCTAACCCTAACCCTAACCCGTATCCTAACACTAACCTTTAACCTAACCCTAAACCTAACCCATACCCTAACCCTAAACGTAACCCTAACCCGTACCCAAACCCTAACCCTAACACGTACCCTAACCCTAACCCTATCCCTAAACCGCACACTAAACCTAACCCAAACCCTAGACCTAACACATACACTAAACCTATCCCGTACCGTAACATTAACCCTAACTCGTACCGTAACCCTAAAACTAACCCTAACCCTAACCCTAACCCTAACCCGTACACTAACCCTAACCCTAACCCTAAACTTACCCTAATGCTAACCCTAACCCTAACCCTAACAATAACCCTTACACGTACTCTAACCTAACCCTAACCCTAAACCTAAACCTAACCCGTACTCTAACCCTAACCCTAACCCTAACCCTAACACTAACCATAACCCTAACACTAAACCTAACACGTAATCTAACCATAAACCTGTCCCTAACTCTAACCCTGACCCCCTACTATAACCCTAACCCTAAACCTAACCGTAACTCTAACCCTAACTCGTACCGTAACCCAAACTCGTACCCTAACCCTAACCCTAACCTTAACCTAACCCTAACCCTGATCCTAACCCTAAACCTAATCCTGTACCCTAACCCTAACCCTAACCCGCATGCTAAACCTAACCCTAAACCTAGACCTAATCCGTACCCTTACCCTAACCCGTACCCAAACAGTAAACGTAACCCGTACACTAACACTAACCCAAACACGTACTCTAACCCTAACCCTAAACCAAACCTGCACCCTTAACTTAACCCTAACCCTAACCCAAACCATAACCCTTAACCGTAACCTAATCCTAACCCATAACCTAAGCCTAACCCTAACCGTAACCGTAACCCTAAACATACCCTAACCCTAAAACTAACCGTACCCTACCCCAACCCTAAACCTAACCTGTACCCTAACACTAACCCTAACACTTAACTCTAACCCTGACCCTAAACCTAACCCTAACCCTTACACTAATCCTAACCCTAACCCTAACCCGTAACCTAAACCTAACCCTAACCCTAAACTTAACCCCTACACTAACCCTATCTCATACCCTAAACGTAACCCTAACCCGTAACCTAACCCTAACTCTAACCCTAACCCTATCCATACACTAACCCTAACCCTAACCCTAACACTAACCCTAACCCGTACTCTAACACTAACCCTATCCCTAACCTAACCCTAACCCGTACTCTAAACCTAACCCTTACACTAACCCTAACCCTAACCCTATCCGTACACTAACCCTAACCCTAACCCTAAAACTAACCGTAACCCGTACTCTAACCCTAACCCGTAACCTAACCCTAACTCGTACCCTAACACAAACCCTAACCCTAACACTAACCCTACCCCGTACTCTAACCCTAAACCTATCCCTAACTCTAACCCTAACCCGTAATGTATCCCTATCCCTAACCCTAAACCTAACCCTAACCCGTACATTAATCCTAACGCGTACCCTAACCCTAACCCTAACCCTAAACCTAACCTTAAACTTAACCATAAATCTAACCCTAACCCGTACCCTAACCCTAAACCGTACCCTAACCCTAAACCGAAACCTAACCCATACCCTAACCCTAAATGTAACCCTAACCCGTACCCAAACCCTAACCCTAACACGTACCCTAACCCTAACCCTAACCCGCACACTAAACCTAACCCTAACCCTAGACCTAACACCTACACTAACCCTATCCGATACCGTAACCTTAACCCTACCCCGTACCGTAACCCTAACACTAACCCTAACCCTAACACTAACCCGTACCCTAACCCTACCGTAGCTTAACCCTATCTCTAACCCTAACCCCTAACCTTAACCCTAACCCTTACCCTAACCCGTACCCAAACGTTAAACGTAACCCGTATCCTAACACTAACCCAAACCGGTACTCTAATCCTAACCCTAACCCTAACCAGTACCCTAACCATAACACTAACCCGTACCCTAAACCCAACCCTAACCCTAACGCGTACACTAACACTAAACCTAACCCTAACCCTGACCCTAAACCTAACCCTAACCCTTACACTAACCCTAAGCCTAACCCTAACCCTGACCCTAAACCTAACCCTAAACAGTACACTAACCCTCACCCTAACCTTATCCCGTACCCTAAACCTAACCCTAACCCGTATCCTAACCCTAAACATAACCCTAAGTCTAACCCGTACATTAACCCTAACCCTAACCCTAAATTTAACCCTACCCCGTAGTCTAAACATAACCCTAACCCTAACCCTAACCCAAACCCTAACATTAACACTAACCTTAACCCGTACTCTAACCCTCACCCTAACCCTAACCCTAACCGTACTCTAACCCTAAACCTAACCCTCACCCTAACCATAACCTGTACTGTAACCCTAACCCGTACCATAACCCGAACCCTAACCCGTAACCTAACCCTAACCCTAACTCGTACACTAACCCTAAACCTAACCCTTAATCTAAACCTAAACCTAACCAGTACCCTAAACCTAAACCGTACCCTAACCCCAACCCTAACGCTAAACCGTACCCTAAACCTAACTCTAACCCTAACTCGTACACTAACCCTAACCCTAACCCTGACCCTAAACCTAACCCTAACCCGTACCCTAAACCTAACCCATACCCTAATCCTAGCCGTAAACGTAACCCTAACCCTACCCCGAACCCTAAACCTAAACCTAACCCTTGACATAACACGTACCCAACCCTATCCCATACCCTAACCCTAACCCTAACCCGTACCCACACCCTAACAGTAACCCTAACCCATACCTTAGCGCTAACCCTAAACCTAACCCTAACCCACACCATAAACCTAAGGCTAACCCTAACCCTAACTCGTATCCTAAACCTAACCTAACCTAGACCTAACCCGTATCCAACCGTATACCGCACCCTAACCCTAACCCTAACCCGTACTCAAACCCTAACAGTAACCCTAACCCATACCCTAGCGCTAACCCTAACCTAACCCTAAGACTAACCCGCACCCTAAACCTAAACCTAACCCTAACCATAAAACTTACCCGTATCCTAACCCTAACCCATACCCTAATATTAAACCTAACTTTAACCGTAACCCTAACCCGTACCCTAACCCTAAAACTAACCCGTACCCTAACCCCAACCGTAACCCTAACCCGTACCATAACCCTATCCCTAACCATAACACTGACCCTAAACCTAACCCTAACCCGTACTCTAACCCTAACCTGCACCTAATCCTAACCTTACCCCGTACCCTAACTCTAACCCATGACCTAAACCTAACCCTAACCATAAACTTAACCCATACACTAACCCTATCCCGTACCCTAAACCTAACCCTAATCCGTAACTTAACCCTAACCCTAACCCTAACCCTATCTGTACACTAACCCTAACCCTAACCCTAACCCTAACACTAACCCTAAGCCGTACCCTAACCCTAACCCTAACCCTAAACCTCACCCTAACCCGTACTCTAACCCTATCCCGTACCCTAACACTAACCCTTACCCTAACCCTAAATCTAACCCGTACCCTAACCCTAAACGTAACTCTAACCCGTCCCCAAACCCTAACCCTAACACGCACCCTAACCATAACCCTAACCCTAACACTTTACCTAACCCGTACCCAAATGGTAAAACTAACCCGTACCCTAACACTAACCCAAACCTGTACTCTAAACCTAACCCTTACCCTAACACTAACCCTACACCGTACTCTAACCCTAAACCTAACCCTAACCCGTACACTAACCCTAACACTAACCCTAACCCTAAAACTAACCCTAACCCATACTCTAACCGTAACCCTAACCCTAACACTAACCCTACCCCGTATCTAACACTAACCCTAACCCTAACCTTTACCCTAACCCTAACCCTAACCCTAACACTAACCCTAACCCGTACTCTAACCCTAACCTTAACCCTAACCCTAACCGTATTCTAACCCTAACCCCAACACTCACCCTAATCGTAACCCGTACTGTAACCCTAACCCGTACCATAACCCTAACCCTAACCCGTACCCTAACCCTAACCCTAATTCATACCCTAAACCTAACCGTAACCCTGACCCTAACCCTAACCTATCCCGTACCCTAAACCTAACCTGTACCCTAACCCTAAACTTAACCCTAAACCGTACCCTAAACCTAACCCTAACCCGTACCCTAACCCTAAACCTACCCTAAACCTGAACCTAACCCTAACCCTAACACGTACCCTAAGCCTAAGCCATAACCTAAACCTAACACTAACCCTAACACTAACACCAAACCTAACCCGTACTCTAACCCTAACCCTAACCGTAACCCGTACCCGTACCCGTACACTAAACCTAAACCTAACCCTAACCCTAACACTAACCCTAACCCGTACTCTAACCCTAACCCTAACCCTAACACTAACCCTAACCCTAACCCTAACCCGTACTCTAAGCCTGACCCTAACCCTAACCCTAACATTAACCTTAACCTGTACTATTATTTTTTATTTTTTTTTAATTTTTTTCCTAACCTGTACTCTAACCCTAACCCTAACCCTAACCGTAACCTAACCCTAACCCTAACCCTAGACCTAACCCTAAACCGTACTCTAACCCTAACTCGTACCCTAACACTAACCCTTACCCTAACCCTAAACATAACCCATACCCTAACCCTAAACGTAACCCTAACCCGTACCCAAATCCTAACCCTAACTCGAACCCTAACGCTAAACCTAACCTAACCCGCACACTAAACCTAACCCTAACCCTAGACCTAACACGTACACTAAACCTATCCCATACCGTAACCTTAACCCTAACACGTACCGTAAACTTAACACTAACCCTAACCCTAACCCTAACCCGTACACTCACCCTAACCCTAACCCTAAACGAACCCTAACCCCAAACCTAACCCTAACCCTAACCCTAACACTAACCCTAACCGTACTCTAACCTAACCCTAATCCTAAACCTAACCCTTACCTGTACTCTAACCCTAACACTAACCCTAACCCTAACCCTAACCATAAACCTAACCCGTACCCTATCCCTAACCCATACCCTAACACTAACCCTAACTTTAACCGTAACCCTACCCCGTACCCCAACCTTAAAACTAACCTGTACCCTAACCCCAACCCTAACCCTAACCCGTACCATAACCCTATCCCTAACCCTAACCCTGACACTAAACCTAACCCTAACCCGTACCACAACCCTAACCCGCACCTAAACCTAACCCTATCCCGTACCCTAACACTAACCCGTAACCTAAACCTAACGCTAACCCTAAATTTAACCCGTACACTAACCCTATCCCGTACCCTAAACCTAACCCTAACCCGTACCCTAACCCTAACCCTAACCCTATCCGTACACTAACCCTAACCCTAACACTAACACTAACCCTAACCCGTACTCTAACCCTAACCCTAACCCTAAACCTAACCCTAACCCATACTCTAACCCTAACCCGTACCCTAACACTAACACTTACCCTAACCCTAAACCTAACACGTACCCTAACCCTAAACATAACCCTAACCATTACCCAAACCCTAACCCTAACACGTACCCTAACCCTAACCCTAACCCGCACACTAAACCTAACCCTAACTCTAGACCTAACACGTACACTAAACCTATCTCGTACCGGATCCTTAAACCTAACCCGTACCGTAACCCTAACAGTAAGCCTAACCCTAAACCTAAACCCAACCCTAACCCGTACACTAACCCTAACCCGAACCCTAACTCGTACCCTAACCCTACCTGTATCCTGACCCTAATTCTAACGCTAACCCCTAACCCTAAATCTAACACTAACCCTTACCCTAACCCGTACCCAAATGGTAAACCTAACCCGTACCCTAACTCTAACCCAAACCCGTACTCTAACCCTAACCCTAACCCTAACCCACACACTAAACCTAACCCTAACACTAGGCCTAACACGTACACTAAACCTATCCCGTACCAGAACCTTAAACCTAACCCGTACCATAAGCCTAACAATAAGCCTAACACTAAACCTATCCCTAACCCTATCCCGTACCCTAAACCTAACCTGTACCCTAACCCTAAACCTAACCCTAACTCGTACCCTAAAGCTAACACTAACCCGTACCCTAACCCAAAACCTACCCTAAACCTGACCCTAACCCTAACCCTAACACGTACCCTAAGCCTAACCCATAACCTAACCCTAACCCTAACACTAACACTAAACCTACCCCGTACTCTAACCCTAACCCTAACCCTAACCCGTACCATAACCCTAAACCTATTGCGTACTCTAACCCTAACCCTAATTCGTACCCTAACCCTAAGCCGGACCCTGACCCTAACCCTAACCCTAACCCGTAACCTAAACCTAACCTGTACCCTAACCCTAACCCTAACCTAACTCACACCCTAAACTTAACCCTAACCCATACCCTAACCCTAACCCTAACTTTAACCATAATCCCTACATGTACCCTAAACCTAAAAACTAACCCGTACCCTAACCGCAACCCTAACCCGTACCCTAACACTAACCCTAACCCTGACACTAAACCTAAACCTAAGCCTAACCCTTACACTAACCCTAACCCTAACCTGCACCCTAAACCTAACCCTAACCTGAACCCTAAGCTAACCCGTAACCTAAACCTAAACCTAACCCTAAACTTAACCCGTACGCAAACCCTATCCTGTACCCTAAACCTAAACATAACCCGTATCCTATCCCTAAACCTAACCCTAAGCCTAACCCGTACATTAAACCTAACCCTAACCCTAACACTAACCCTACCCTGTACTCTAACACTAACCCTAACCCTAACCCGTACCCTAACCCTAAACCTAACCCTAACCCTAAACCTAACCGTACTCTAAACCTAAACCTAACCCTCACCCTAACCCTAACATGTACTGTAAACCTAACCCGTACCATAACCCTAACCATAACCCGTAACCTAACCTTAACCCTAATTCGTACCCTAACCCTAACCCTAACCCTGACCCACAACCTAACCCTAACCCGTACCCTAATCCTAACCCATACACTAACCCTCACCTAAACCTGACCCTAACCCGTACCCTAACCCTAACGCGCACATAAACCTAACTCTAACCCGTACCCTAACCCTAACCCATCACCTAAACCTAACCCTAACCCTAAACTTAACCGGTACACTAACCCTATCCCTTACCCTAAACCTAACCCTAACCCGTATCCTAACCCACACCCTAACCCTAACACTATCCGTACACTAACCCTAACCCTAACACTAACACTAACCCTAACTGGTACTCTAACCCTAACCCTAAACCTAAACCTAACCCTAACCCGAATCTAACCCTATTCCTTAACCTAACACTAACATTTACCCTAACCCTAAACCTAACCCGTACGCTAACCCTAAATGTAACCCTTAACCGTCCCCAAACCCTAACCCTAACACGTACCCTAACACTAACCCTAACCCTTACCCTAACCCGTAACCATACGGTAAACCTAACTTGTACCCTAACACTAACCCAAACCCGTACTCTAACCCTAACCCTAACCCTAACACTAACCCTACCCCGTACTCTAACACTAACCCTAACCCTAACCCTAACCCGTACCCTAACCCTAAACCTAACCCTAATCCTAACCCTAACACTAACCCTACACCGTACTCTATCCCTAACCCTAACCCGTACCCTAACACTAACCATAACCTTAACCCTAAAACTAACCCTAACCTGTACTCTAACCCTAACCCTAACCTTAACCCTAACCCCTACCCGTACCTTAACCTTAACCCTAAACCTAACCCTAACACTAACCCTATCGCGTACTCTAAGCCTAACCCTAACCCTAACCCTAACCGTACGCTAACCTGTACCCTAAAACCACCCTAACCCTAACACGTACCCTAACACTAACCCTAACCCTGACCCTAACCCTAACCCTAACCCGTACCCTAAACCTAACCCATACCCTCAACCTAACTCTAAACCTAACCCTAACCCTATCCCGTACCCTAAACCTAATCCTAACCCTTGTCCTAACCTGTACCCAACATTATCCCCTACACTAACCCTAACCATAACCCGTAACCAAACCCTAAGAGTAACCCTAACCCATACCCTAGCGCTAACCCTAACCCTAACCCTAAGCCTAACCAGCACCCTAAACCTAAACCTAACCATAACCCAAACCATAACCCTTACCCGTACCCTAACCTTAACCCATAACCTAACACTGACCCTAACATTAACCGTAACCCTAACCCGTACCGTAACCCTAAAAATAACCTGTACCGTAACCCCAACCCTAACCCTAATCCTAACCCTGACCCTAAACATAACCCTAACCCGTATCCAAACCCTAACCATAACACGTACCCTAACCCTAACCCTATCCCTTGCCCTAAACCGTACCTAAACGGTAAACCTAAACCATACCCTAACACTAACCCAAACCAGTACTCTAACCCTAACCCTAACCATAACCATAACCCGCACCCTAAACTTAACAGTAACCCTAACCATAACCAGAACCCTTAACCGTAACCTAACCCAAACCCATACCCTAACCCTAACCCTAACCTTAACCGTAACCCTAACCCATAGCTTAACCCCAAAACTAACCCGTACCCTAACCCCAACCCTAACCCTAACCCGTACCCTAACACTAACCTTAACCCTAACCCTGACCCTAAACCTAACCCTAACCATTACACTGATCCTAACCCTAACCCTAACCCACAAACTAAACCTAACCCTAACCCTAGACCAAACACGTACACTAACCCTATCCCGTACCCTAACCTTATCCCTAAACCGTACCTTAACCCTAACACTAACCCTAACCCTAACCCTAACCCTTACACAACCCTAACCCGAACCCTAACCCTAACCCTAACCCGTACCCTAACCCTACCCGTAGCCTAACCCTAACTCTAATCCGAACCCCTAACCCTAACCCTAACCCTATCTCTTACACTAACCCGTACCCAAACTTTAAACCTAACCCGTACCCTTACTCTAACCCAAACCCGTACTCTAACCCTAAACCTAACCCTAACCCTAACGCTATCCGTCCACTAACACTAACTCTAACCCTAACCCTAACACTAACCCTAACCCGTACTCTAACCTTAAAACTAACCCTAAACCTAACCCTAACCCATACTCTAACCCTAACCCGTACCCTAACACTAACCCTAAACCGAACACTAACCCTAACCCGTACACTAACCCTCAACCTAACACTAACTCTAAACCTAACCCGTACTATAAACATAACCCTAACCCTAAACCTAACCTTAACCCTGATCGTAACCCGTACCCTAACCCTATCCCGTAGTCTAACCCTAACTCTAACCCTAACCCCTAATCCTAAACATAACCCTAACACTTACCCTAACCCGTACCCAATCGGTAAACTGAACCCATACCCTAACACTAACCCAAACCCGTACCTAACACTAACCCTAACCCTAAACCTAAACCGCACCCTAAACTTAACACTAACCCTAACCATAAGCATAATCTTTAACACTTCTCTAACCTTAACACACACCCTAACCCTAACCCTAAACTTAACCGTACCCTATCCCGTACCCTAACCCTAAACTAACCCGTACCCTAACCCCAACCCTAATCCTAACCCATACACTAACACTAACACTAACCCTAACCCTGACACTAAACCTAACCCTAACCTGTACACTAACCCTAACCCTAACCATAACTTAATCCGTAGGCTAACCCTATCCCATACCCTAAACCAAACCCTAACCTGTAACCTAAACCTAAACCTAACCCTAACCCTAACACGTACCCTAAACCTAACCCATGCCCTAACACTAACCCTAAACCTAACCCTAACACTAAACATAAACCTTACCCATACCCTAACCCTAACCCATACCCTAACACTAACCCTAACCTTAACCTTAACACTAACCCGTACACTAACCCTAAAACTAACCCGTACCCTAAACCCAACCCTAACACTAACCCATACCATAACCCTATCCCTAACCCTACCCTGAACCTAAACCTAACCCAAACCCGAACCCTAACCCTAACCCTAACCCGCACCTAAACCTCACCCTAACCCGTACCCTAACCCTAACACATAACCTAAACCTAACACTAACCCTAAACTTAAGCAGTACACTAACCCTATCCCATACCCTAAACCTAACCCTAATCCCTACGCTAACCAAAACACTAACCCTAACCATATCCGTACAGTAACCCTAACCGTAACCGTAACCCTAACCTTAACCCTAACCCTAACCCTAACCCGTACTCTAAGCCTAACCCTAACTCTAACCCTTACCCTAACCCTAACCCTAACCCTAAACCTAACCCTAACCTGTACCGTAACCCAACCTGTACCCTAACCCTAACCCTAACCCTAAAGCTAACCCTAACACTGACCCTAACACTAAACCTAACCCATACCCTAACCCTAACCTGTACCCTAACCCTAACCCTAAACCTAACCCTGACCCTAAACCTAAACCTAACCCGTACCGTAACCCTAAAAGTAACCCTAACACATACCCAAACCCTAACCCTAACACGTACCCTAACCCTAACACTAACCCGCACACTAAACCTAACCCGAACCCTAGACCTACTCGTACACTAACACTATCCCGTACCCTAAACTTAATTCTAACCCGTACCCTAACTGTAACACTAACCCTAACCCTAACCCTAACCCTAACCCATACACTAACCCTAACCCTAAACTTAACCCTAACCCGTCCCCTAACCCTATCCTGTAGCCTAATCTTAACTCTAAACCTAACCACTAAACCTAACCCTAACCCTAATCCTTACCCTAACCCGTACCCAAACGGTAAAGCTAACCCCTACCCTAACACTAACCCTTACGCTAACCCTAAACCTAACCCGTACCCTAACCCTAAACGTAACCCTAACCTGTACCCAAACCCTAACCGTAACATGTACCCTAACCCTAACCCTAAACCTAACCATAACCCGCACACTAAACCTCACCCTAACCCTAGACCTAACACGTAAACTAACCCTATCAAATACCATAACCTTAACCCTAACCCGTACCGTAACCCTAACACTAAGCCTAACCCTAACCCTAACCCTAACTCGTACACTAACCCTAAACTGAACCCTAACCCTAACGCATACCTGAACACTAACCCATAACCTAACCCTAACCCTAACCCTAAACTTAACCCGTACGCTAACCTATCCCGTACCTTAACCCTAACCCTAAAACTTATCCTAACCCGTACCTAACCCTAAACCTAACCTGTACCCTAACACGTAGCATAACCCTAACCCTAACCCTAACCCTAACACTTAACCTAACCCATACCCTACCCTTAACCCTACCCCGTACCTAACCCTAAACCGTACCCTAACCCTAACCCTAAGCCCTAACCCTAACCCTAACCTGTACCCTAAACCTAACCCTAACCCTAACCCTAACTCTTACCCTAAACCTAACCCTGACCTTAACCCTAACCCTAACCTGTACCCTGAACAGTACCCTAACCCTAACCCGTCCCCTAACTCTAACCCGTACCCTAAACCTAACCCTAACCCTAACCCTAAACCTGACCCTAACCCTAACACTATCCCGTTCCCTAAACGTAACACTAACCTTTAACCTAACCTGCACCCAACCCTATCCCGTAACCTAACCCTATCCCTAACCTGTACCCAAACCCTAACCATAAACCTAACCATACCCTAACCCTAAAACTAACCCATACCCTATCCCCAACCTAACCCTAAACCGTAACATAACCCTATCCCTAACTCTAAACCTGACCTGAAACCTAACCCTAACCTTAACTCTAACACTAACCCTACCCCTAACCCGCACCCTAAACCTAACCCTAACCCTAAAAGTACCCTAACCCTAAACCTAACCCTAACCCAAACACTAACCCTAACCCGTACTCTAACCTAACCCTAACCCTAAACCTAAACCTAACCCGTACTGTAACCCTAACCCTAACCATAACACTAACCATAACCCTAACACTAAACCTAACCCGTACTCTAACCATAAACCTAACCCTAACACTAACCCTAACCCCTACATTAACCCTAACCCTAAAACTAACCTAACCCTATCCCTAACTCATACCGTAACCCTAACCCGTACCCTAACCCTAACCCTAACCCTAAACCTAACCCTAACCCTGACCCTAACCCTAAACCTAATCCCGTACCCTAACCCTAACCCTAACCTGCATCCTAATCCTAACCCTAACCCTAGACCTAACCCGTACCCTAACCCTAACCTGTACCATAAAACTAACCCTAACCCTAACCCTAACTCGTACCATAACCCTAACACTAACCCTAACCCGTACCCTAAACCTAACCTGTACCCTATCCCTAACCCGAAGCCTAACCCTAACCCACACCCTAAACCTAACCCTAACACTTGACCTAAACCGTACCCTAATCCTAACCCCATACCCTCACCCTAACCTTAACCCTAAACCTAACCCTAACCCTGACCGTAACCCTATACCTAACCCATACCCTAAACCTAACCCTAACCCGCATCCTAAACCTAATCCTAACCCTAGACATAACCAGTACCCTAAACTAATCCCATACCCTAACCCTAACGCTAACCTGTACCCTAACCCTAACACTAACACTAACCCTAATCCTAAACCTATCCCGTACACTAACCCTAACCCTAACCCTAACACGTACCCTAACCCTAACCCGTACCGTTACATGTACCTTAACCCTAACCCTAACCCGTACCCTAACCCCTAACCTAACTCTAACCCTAACCTGTACCCAAACACGTACCATAACCCTAACCCTAATCCTAACCCTAACCCTAAACCTAACCCATACCCTACACCTCACCTTAACCCATACCCTAACCCTAATCCGTACCCTAACCCTAACACTTACCCTAACCCCTAACCCTTCCCTAACTCGTACCCTAACCCTAACCCTAACCCTGACCCCAACCCTAACCCTAAACCGTACCCTAAACCTAACCCATACCCTAAACCTAATCCTAAACCTAACCCTAACCCTAACCTGTACCCTAAACCTAACCCTAACCCTTGCCCTAACCCGTACAGAAACCTATCCTGTAGCCTAACCTTAACCCTATCCCGTACCCAAACCCTAACAGTAACCCTAACCCGTACCCAAGCAGAACCCTAACCCTAACCCTAACCCGCCCCTAAACCTAACCCTAACCCTAACCATAACCCTTAACCATACCCTAACACTAACCTATACCCTAACCCTAACCCTAACCTTAACCGTAAACCTAACCCATACCCTAAATCTAACACTAACCCGTACCCTAACCCCAACCCTAACAGTAACCCGTACAATAAATCTATTCCCTAAACCTAAACCTAACACTAACCGTACCCTAACCCTAATCCTAACCCTGACCCTAAACTTAACCCGCACCCTAAACATGACCCTAATCCATACCCTAACACTAACCTTAACCTTAACCCGTACTCTAAACATAACCCTAACCTAAACCTAACCCTAACCCGTACTCTAACCCTAACACTAACCATAACACTAACACTAACCCTAACCCTTACTCTAACCCTAAACCTAACCCCAACACTAACACTAACCCCTACTATAACACTAACCCGTGTCTTAACCCTAACCCAAACCCTAAACATAACACTACCCCAACCCTAACACTAACCCTAATCCCGTACCCTAACCCTAACCCTAACCCGCATCCAAAACCTAACCCTAACCCTAGAACTAACCCGTACCCTAACCATAACACGTACCCTAAACCTAACAATAAACCTAACCCATACCCTAAACCTAACGCGTACCCTAACCCTAACCCGATGCTTAACCCTAACCCACACCCTAAACCTAAACCTAAACCTAGACCTAAGCCGCACCCTAAACCTATCCCGTAACCTAACCCTAACCCTAACCCGTACCCTAACCCTAACACTAACACTAACCCTAACCCGCAACCAAACCCTAACCCTAAACCTAACCCTAACCCTAACCCGTACTCTAAACCTAACCCTAACCCTAAACCTAAACCTACCCGTACTCTAACCCTAACCCTTACCCTAACACTAACCATAACCCTAAAACTAACCCTAACACGTACTCTAACCCTAAACCTAACCTTAACACTAACCCTAACCCCCTACTATAACCCTAACCCTAAACCTAACCCTAACCCTAACCCTAACCCTAGCCCTAACCCGTACCCTAACCCTAACCCGTAACCTAACCCTAACCCTTACCCTAAACCTAAACCTAACCCTGACCCTAACCCTAAACCTAACCCGTACCCTAACCATAACCCGTACTCTAACCCTAGCCCTAAACCTAACCCGTACCCTAAACCTAAACGTAACCCTAACCCCTACCCAAACCCTAACCCTAACACGTACCCTAACCCTAACCCTAACCCGCACACTAAACCTAACCCGAATCCTAGACCTAACACGTACACTACACTATCTCGTACCTTAACCTTTACCCTAACCCGTACCCTAAACCAGCACTAAACTTAACCCTAAACCTAACCCAAACCCATACCCGTACCCTAACCCTAACACTAAACCATACCCGAACTCGTACCCTAAACCTATCTCGTAGCCTGATATTAACGCTAACCCTAACACCTAAACCTAACCCTAACCCTAACCCTTACCCAAACCCATATCCAAACATTAAACCCAACCCGTAACCTAACACCAAACCAAAACTGTACCCTAACCCATACCCTAACCCTAACCCGTACTGTTACCCGTACATTAACCCTAACCATACCCGTACACTAACCCGTACCATAACCCTAAACCTAATGTTAACCCTAACCCTAAACCTAACCCATACCCGATACCTAACCCTAACACGTTCCCTAACCCTAACCCGTACCCTCAACCTAACGCTAACATGTACACAAACAGTAAACCTAACCCTAACCCTAAACCTAACCCTAAACTACACCGTAAACCTAACCCGTACCCTAACCCTAACCGTAACACCAACCTTAAACCTAACCCTAAACCGTACCCTAACCCGTACCATAACCCTAAACCTAACCCGTACCCTAACCCTAATGCTAACCTTAAGCCAGACCCTAACCCTAACCCGTACCCTAATCCTAACAGTAACTCTAACCCTTACACAAACCCTAACCCTAACACTAATCCATACCCTAACCCTAAACCTAACCTTAACCGTAACCCTAACCTGTACCCTAACCCTAAAACTAACACGTACCCTAACGCCAACCCTAATCCTAACCCGTACCATAACCCTATCCCTAATCCTAACCCTGACCGTAAACCTAACCCTAACTCGTATCCTAACCCTAACCCTAAAAATAACCCTAACCCACACCTAAACCTAACCTTAACCTGTACCCTAACCCTAACCTGTAACCTAAACCTAACATTAACCCTAAACTTAACCCGTATGGTAACACTATCCCGTACCCTAAACCTAACCCTAACGCGTACCCTAACCCTAACCCTATCCCTAACCCTATCCGTACACTAACCCTAACACTAACCCTAGCCCGTACTCTAACGCTAACCCTAACCCTAAACCTAACCCTAAACCGTACTCTAACCCTAAACCATACCCTAACACTAACCCTAACCTTAACACTAAACCTAACCCGTACTCTAACCCTAACACGTACTCTAACCCTAAACCTAACCCTAACTCTAAACCTAACCCATACTATAACCCAAACCCTTACCTTAAACCTAACCCTAACCCTAAACCTAACCCTAACCCGTACTGTAACCCTAACCCTAACCCTAACCCTAACCCTAAACCAAACCTGTACCCTAACCCTAAACGTAACCCTAACCCGTACCCAAACCCTAACCCTAACACGTACCGTAACCCTAACCCTAACCCTAACCCTAACCCTAACCCATACCCTAACACTACCCGTAGCCTAACACTAACTCTAACCCTAAAACCTAAACCTAACCCTAACCCTTACCCTAACCCGTACCCAAACGGTAAACCTAACCCGTACCGTAACTCTAACCCAAACCCGTACTCTAACTCTAAACCTAACTCTAACCCTAACCCGCACCCTAAACTTAACCCTTACCCTAACCCAAACCATAACCCTTAAACGTAACTTAACCCTAACCCATCACCTAACCCTAACCTTAACCTTAAACATAACCGTAACCCGTACCCAAACCCTAATCCTACAACGTACCCTAACCCTAACCCTAACCTTAACCCGCACACTAAACCTAACCCTAACCCTAGACCTAACACGTACACTAACCCTATCCCGTACGCTAACCTTAACCCTAACCCGTACCATAACCCTAATCCTAACCCTAACCCTAACCCTAACCCTAACCGGTACACTAACCCTAACCCGAACCCTAACCCTAACCCTAACCCATACCCTAACAATACCTGTAGCCTAACCCTAACTCTAACCCTAACCCCTAACCCTAACCCTAACCCCAACCCTAACCCTAACCCGTACCATAACCCTATCCCTAAACCTAAACGTGACCCTAACCCTAACCCTAACCCGTACCCTAAACCTAACCCTAACCATTGACCAAACCGTACCCAACCGTATCCCGTACCCTAACCCTAAACCTAACCCATACCCAAACCCTAACAGTAACCCTAACGCATACCCTAGCGCTACCCTAGCGCTAACCCTAACCTTAACCCTAAGACTAACCTGTACCCTAAACCTAAACCTAACCCAAACCCTAACCCTAACCCATACCCTAACACTAACCCTAAACTTAACTGCAACCCTAACACGTACCCTAACCCTAAAAGCAACCCGTACACTAATCCCAACCCTATCCCTAACCCGTACCATAAACCTATACCTAACCCTAACCCTGAAGCTAAAAGTAACCCTAACCCATACCCTAACCCTAACCGCACCTAAACCTAACACTAACCCATACCCTAACCCTAACCCGTAACCTAAACCTAACCCTAACCCTAAACTTAACCCGTATACTAACCCTATCCCGTACCCTATACCTAAACATAACCCGTACCCTAACCATAACCCTAACCCTAACCCTATCCATACACTAACCCTAACCCTAAACCTAACACTAACACTAACCCATACTCTAACCCTAACCCTAACCCTACACCTAACCCTAACCCGTACTCTAACCCTAACACGTACCCTAACACTAACCCTTACCATAACCCTAAACCTAATCCGTACCCTAACCCTAAACGTAACCCTAACCCGTACCCAAACCCTAACCCTAACCCGTACCCTAAACCTAACTCTAAACCGTACAATAACCGTAAACCTAACCCTCAACCTAAACCTAACACTAAACTGTACCATAACCCTAACCCGTACCCTAACCCTAACCCTAACACCAACCCTAAACCTAACCCTAACCCATACCCTAACTCGTACCATAAACCTAAACCTAACCCGTATCCTAACCCTAATGCTAACCTTAACCCGGACCCTAACCCTAACCCGTACACTAATCCTAACCGTAATTCTAACCCTTACACAATCCCTAACCCTAACCCTAACCCACACCATTACCCTAACCCTAACCTTAACCGTAACCCTAACCCATACCCTAACCCTAAAACTAACACATACCTAACCCCAACCATAACCCTAACCCGTACCATAACCCTATTCCTAACCCTAACCCTGACCCTAAACCTAACCCTAACCCGTACCCTAACCCTAACCCTAAAACTAACCCTAACCCACACCTAAACCTAAACCTAACTCGTACCCTAACCCTAACCTGTAACCTAAACCTAACCCTAACCCTAAACTTAACCCGTACTCTAACCCTATCCCGTACACTAAACCTAAACCTAACCCGTACCCTACCCTAACCCTAAACCTTACCCTATTCGTACACCAACCCTAACACAAAGCCTAACATGTACTCTAACCCTAACCCTAACACTAAACCTAACCCTAAACCATACTCTAACCCCAACCCGTACCCTAACACTAACCCTAACCCTAAAACTAACGCTAAACCGTACTATAAACCTAAACCTAACCCTATCTCTAAACCTAACCCGTACTATAACCCTAACCCTTACCCTAACCATAACCAGTACCATAACACTAACCCGTACCCTAACCATAACCCTAACCCTAAACCTAACCCTAACCCTGAACCTAAACCTAACCCTAACCCGTACCCTAACCCTAAATCGTACCCTAGCTCTAACCCTATATCTAACCCGTACCCTAACCCTAAATGTAACCCTAAACCATACCCAAACCCTAATCCTAACACGTACCCTAACCCTAAACCTAACCCTAACCCTAACCCGCACACTAAACCTAACCCTAACCCTAGACCTAACACGTACACTAAACCTATCCCGTACGCTAACATTAAACCTAACCAGTACAGTAACCCTAACCCTAAACCTAACCCTAAACCATACTCTAACTCTAACACGTACCCTAAAACTAACCCTAACCCTAACACTAACCCTAACCAGTACTCTAACCCTAAACCTAACCCTAAATCTAAACCTAACCCGTACTATAACACTAACCTTTACCCTAACCTTAACCCTAACCCTAAACCTAACCCTAACCCGTAACTTAACCCTAACCCGTACCCTAACCCTAACCCTAACCCTAAACCTAACCCTAACCCTGACCCTAAACCTAACCCGCACCCTAAACCTAACCCTAATCCGTACCCTAACACTAACCTTAAACCTAACCCGTACCCTAACCCTAACCCTAACCTAAACCTAACCCTAAACGTGACCCTAAACCTAACCCTAACCCGTAACCTATCCCTAAACCGTACCCTAACCCTAACCCTAAACCTAAACCGTACCCTAACCCTAAACGTAACCCTAACTCGTACCCAAACCCTAACCCTAACACGTACCCTAAAACTAACCCTAACCTGAATCTGTACACTATACCTAACCCTAATCCTAGACCTAACACGTACACTAACCCTATCCCGTACGATAACCTTAAACCTAACCCGCACCGTAACCCTAACCCTAACCCTAAACCGAACCCTAACCCGTACACTAACCATAACCCGAACCCTAACCCTAACCTGTACCCTAACCCTACCCGTAGCCTAACCCTAACTCTAACCCTAACCCCTAACCCTAACCCTAACCCTAACCTTTGACCTAACCTGTACCCAACCCTATCCCGTACCTTAACCCTAACCCTAACCCGTACCCAAACCCTAACAGTAACCCTAAACCATATCCTAGCGCTAACCCTAACCCTAACCCTAAGCCTAACCTGCACTCTAAACCTAAACCTAAACCTAACCCTAACCATAACCCTTACCGTACCCTAACCCTAACCCATACCCTAACACTAACCATAACCTTAACTGTAACCCTAACCCATACCCTAACCCTAAAACTAACCCGTACCATAACCCCAACCCTAAACCTAACCCGGACCATAAACCTATCCCTAACCCTAACCCTGACCCTAAACCTAACCCTAACCCATAACCTAACCCTAACCCGCATCTAAACCTAACCCTAACCCATACCCCAACTCTAACCGTAACCTAAACCTAACCCTAAACCTAAACTTAACCCGTACACTAACCCTATCCCGTACCCTAAACCTAACCCTAACCCGTACCCTAACCATAACCCTAACCCTATCCCTATCCATACACTAACCCTAACCCTAACCCTAACACTAACCCTAACCCTTTCACTAACCCTAACACTAACCCTAACCCGTACACTAAACCTAACCCAAAACCTAACCCTAACCCTAACCCTAATCGTACCCTAACCCTAACCCTAACCCGTACTGTAACCCTAACCCGTACCATATCCCAAATCCTAACCCGCACCATAACCCTAACACTAACTCGTATCCAAACCCTAACCCTAACCCTCAACCTGACCCTAACCCTAACCCTAACCCATACCCTAAACCTAACCCATGCCCTAACAATAACCCTAAAACTAACCCTAAACCTAACCATAAACCTTACCCGTACCCTAACCCTAACACTTACCCTAACACTAACCTGAACCTTAACCTTAACACTAACCCGTAACCTAACCCTAAAACTAACCCGTACCCTAAACCCAACCCTAAACCTAACCCGTACCATAACCCTATCCCTAACCCTGAACCTAAACCTAACCCTAACCCGTACCCTAACCCTAACCCTAACCCTAACCCACACCTAAACCTCACCCTAACCCGTACCCTAACCCTAACCCGTAAACTAAACCTAACCCTAACCCTAAACTTAACCCGTACACTAACGCTATCCCATACCCTAAACCTAACCCTAATTCCTACGGTAACCATAACCCTAACCCTAACCATATCCGTACAGTAACCCTAACCATAACTGTAACCCTAACCCTAATGCTAACCCTAACCCTAACCCGTTCCCTAACCCTAAACCTATTCCTAACCCTTACCCTAAACCTAACCCTAACCCTAACCCTAACCCTAAACCTAACCCTAACCCGTACCGTAACCCTAACCCGTACCCTAAACCTAAACGTAACCCTAACCCATAACCTAAACCTAACCCTTACCCTAACTCGTACCCTAACCCTAACCCTGACCCTGACCCTAACACTAAACCTAACCTTAACCCTAAAACTAAACCTAACCCTGAACCTAACCCTAACCCTTACCCGTACCCTAACCCTAAACCGCACCATAACCCTAACCCTAAACCTAACCCGTACCCTAACCCTAAAATTAACCCTAACACATACCCAAACCCTATCCCTAACACGTACCCTAACCTTAACCCGCACAGTAAACCTAACCCGAACCCTAGACCTACACGTACACTAACCCTATCCCGTACCCTAAACTTAACCCTAACCCGTACCCTAACTGTAAAACTAACCTTAACCCTAACCCTAACCCGTACACTAACCCTAACCCTAAACTTAACCCTAACCTGTACCCTAACCCTATCCTGTAGCCTAATCTTAACTCTAAACCTAACCACTAAACCTAACCCTAACCCTAACCCTTACCCTAACCCATACCCAAACGTTAAAGCTAACCCATACCCTAACACTAACCCAAACCCGTACTCTAACCCTAACCCCAACCCTAACCTGCACCCTAAATTTAACCCTAACCCTAACCCAAACCATAACCCTTAACAGTAACCTAACCCTAACCCATAACCTAACACTAACCATAAACTTAACCATAACCCTAACCTGTACCCTAACCCTAAAACTAACCCGTACCGTATCCACAACCCTAACCCTAACCCGTACCCTAACACTAACCCTAACCCTAACCCTGACCCTATACCTAACCCTAAACCTTACAGTAACCCTAAACCTAACCCGCACCCTAAACCTAACCCTAACTCGTACCCTAACCCTATCCCGAAACCTAAACCAAACCTAACCCTAAACTTAACCAGTACGCTAATCCTATCCAGTACCCTAAACCTAACCCTAACCCGTATACTAACCCCAAACCTAACCCTAAGCCTAACCCGTACATTAACCCTAACCCAAACACTAATACTAACCCTACACCGTACTCTAACACTAACCCTAACCTTACCCTAACCCCTACCCGAACCCTAACCCTAACACTAACCCTAGCCCGTACTCTAACCCTAACCCTAACTATAAACATAACAGTACTCTAACCCTAACCCTCAGCCTAACCCTAACCCGTACTGTAACCCTAACCCATACCAAAACCCTAACACTAACCCGTACCCTAACCCTTACCCTAACTCTTACCCTAAACCTAAACCTAACCCTGACCCTAACCCTAACCCTAACCCGTACCCTAAACCTAACCCGTACCCTAAACTTAACCTTAACCCTTACCGTACCCTAAACCTAAACATAACCCTAACTCGTACCCTAACCCTAACCCTAACCCTAACCCTAACACTTACCCTAAGCCTAACCCATACCCTAACCTTAACCCTAAACCTAACCCTAACCCTAAACCGTACCCTACCTAAACCTAACCCTTGACCAAACCCGAACCCTACCCTATCCGGTAACCTAACCCTAACCCTAACCTGTACCAAAACCGTAACAGTAACCCTAACCCATACCCTAGCGCTAACCCTAACACTAACACTAACCTTAACCCGCACCCTATACCTAACCCTAACCCTAACCATAACGCTTACCCGTACCCTAACTCTAACCCATACCCTAAATCTAAACCTAACCTTAACCATAACCCTGACCTCTACCCTAACCCTAAAACTAACCCATACCCTAACCCCAACCCTAACCCTAACCCGTACCATAACCCTATACGTAACCCTAACCAAGACCCTAAACCTAACCCTAACCCGTACCATAACTCTAACCCTAACCCGCACCTAAACCTAACCCTAACCCGTACCCTAACCCTAACAAGTGACCTAAACCTAACCCTAACCCTAAACTTAAACCATACACTATCTCTATTCCGTACCCTAAACCT